>CAXKVI010000003.1:9906749-9921749 GCA_964058755.1 Campiglossa producta
TCAGTTTATTATGAATTTTGTGCAATACATTCCGAAAGTATCTCCAAGCTGGTTGTTAATCTTATAGGTTTTATCTTGAATTCGCATTTAATTTATTTTATTGTAAGGGATTGTCATGATTGCCTTAGTCACATAAGTATAATAGCTATGTCTATGGTTGGCATAAGGCACTTAATTACATAGCACTTGTGTATATATGTAAATTAATGTTAGACACAACACAAACCGGATTTGTAGAAAATTCATGCAATAAATCCAACATTTGCTAGAAAGGACTTACGCAAATCTTTTAAGGTAAGAAATTGTTTTATTGACGCTTATTTAATTGAGCAGAAAAGTTAAAGGTTCATATGTGTATTCATGCGTATTTGGGATTACTTTAAGCTTAGGATATTGGGAATTTATTAAACAATGGAATGCAGGAGAGAAATTACTTAACGGAAAATGAGTTTGAGGTGAAGAGTAGGTAAAAGGGAAACGGGTTGAATATGAACAGGGAAAAGCGGGTAAGGCGGATAGTGCTGGGAATTAAGATTGAAGCTGAATTAATTTTTTTATTTGATTTAAGTAACTTTTATTATTTTGTCATATTATATTTTATTTTGTTTGTTTTCTTTTATTTTTTTATTTTATTTTACTTTATTTTATTTTATCTTATTTTATTTTATTTTATTTTATTTTATTTTATTTTATTTTATTTTATTTTATTTTATTTTATTTTATTTTATTTTATTTTATTTTATTTTATTTTATTTTATTTTATTTTATTTTATTTTATTTTATTTTATTTTATTTTATTTTATTTTATTTTATTTTATTTTATTTTATTTTATTTTATTTTATTTTATTTTATTTTATTTTATTTTATTTTATTTTATTTTATTTTATTTTATTTTATTTTATTTTATTTTATTTTATTTTATTTTATTTTATTTTATTTTATTTTATTTTATTTTATTTTATTTTATTTTATTTTATTTTATTTTATTTTATTTTATTTTATTTTATTTTATTTTATTTTATTTTATTTTATTTTATTTTATTTTATTTTATTTTATTTTATTTTATTTTATTTTATTTTATTTTATTTTATTTTATTTTATTTTATTTTATTTTATTTTATTTTATTTTATTTTATTTTATTTTATTTTATTTTATTTTATTTTATTTTATTTTATTTTATTTTATTTTATTTTATTTTATTTTATTTTATTTTATTTTATTTTATTTTATTTTATTTTATTTTATTTTATTTTATTTTATTTTATTTTATTTTATTTTATTTTATTTTATTTTATTTTATTTTATTTTATTTTATTTTATTTTATTTTATTTTATTTTATTTTATTTTATTTTATTTTATTTTATTTTATTTTATTTTATTTTATTTTATTTTATTTTATTTTATTTTATTTTATTTTATTTTATTTTATTTTATTTTATTTTATTTTATTTTATTTTATTTTATTTTATTTTATTTTATTTTATTTTATTTTATTTTATTTTATTTTATTTTATTTTATTTTATTTTATTTTATTTTATTTTATTTTATTTTATTTTATTTTATTTTATTTTATTTTATTTTATTTTATTTTATTTTATTTTATTTTATTTTATTTTATTTTATTTTATTTTATTTTATTTTATTTTATTTTATTTTATTTTATTTTATTTTATTTTATTTTATTTTATTTTATTTTATTTTATTTTATTTTATTTTATTTTATTTTATTTTATTTTATTTTATTTTATTTTATTTTATTTTATTTTATTTTATTTTATTTTATTTTATTTTATTTTATTTTATTTTATTTTATTTTATTTTATTTTATTTTATTTTATTATATTTTTTTTTTTATTATTTTATTTTATTTTATTTTATTTTATTTTATTTTATTTTATTTTATTTTATTTTATTTTATTTTATTTTATTTTATTTTATTTTATTTTATTTTATTTTATTTTATTTTATTTTATTTTATTTTATTTTATTTTATTTTATTTTATTTTATTTTATTTTATTTTATTTTATTTTATTTTATTTTATTTTATTTTATTTTATTTTATTTTATTTTATTTTATTTTATTTTATTTTATTTTATTTTATTTTATTTTATTTTATTTTATTTTATTTTATTTTATTTTATTAACATTTCCTGTAAGTGAAGCACCCTAATACACATGTCAACAGTTGCACATATGTACATATGTATAGGGATAAGCATTTGTGTTGAATGTTTGTTTATTGGCTCTTATATTTGATTTCATTTTGGCTTAGCTTTTATTTTGTTTATTTTTGCGATTGGTATCTATTTGTGTTTTATTATTTTATGAATTTATTTCACACATGTTTTTATGACCTTTTGGCTAGTGGCCAACAAATAAGGTTATAAAATATGTTCATATATTTTTTGGTATCGTTAATTTTTTTTTTTTGCGTTTTCAAATTTATTTGTTAGATTTTTGTCGAATATCAGCCAAATATTTATTATCGCGAGCCAACTGAATTTAATATTAAACAAAGGGGGTTTTTATTACAAATTAAAGCTGGTGGGGAAACAGAGCTGCATGGAGGAAGATACCAGGCCATCTTGAGTGAAACTAGTTCTAAGTATGGGTCATACATTGCTGGGAGAAACTCAATCTTCTCTCAGCTCAACTTTACACACACATATTACAATTTTTTTGACAATATAAATATAATTATTATTTTAAACCTTTTTACCCATTTTAATTAAATCACATTATTTGCATAACCCATAATTAGCATTATTGTTCTTTAAATAAATACAAATTATTGTATGACTTAGTGTGCACGTGCCATTATAAATTTAACTGCGTGAGGTAGCATAAAAAAAGAGGCTGACTAAATTAAAGCCATTAATATTTGCCGGATGTAATGCATTTTGTGGTTTTGTTATATGCAAATTATTTGTGGTTTATTTGAATAGATAATTTAATAATAAACCACAGAACATGTGAGCAATTTGTAAATTAGTTTCTTGTCAAATAAAAAAAAATGCAATATAATTTAAATAAAGTTTTTTTTTTGTCCTGTCTAATAAATCTCAATAGATGCGTAGAAATCCCCAAAATTATATTCCATGAAATAGATATCCTTGAAGGACTATACACAGAGAAAAATGAGCTGAGAATGATAAGAATTGACCGTGATTTTTGGTAGAATCAACAGATATTTTGGTTGAATCAACAGATATTTTGGTTGATATGACCAAATCACTGTCAATTCTTATCCATCAGCTCTATTTTCTCTGTGTGTAACAAAATGTTTTTCGTCAACAATTTTTACAATAATGACACACCTGGCGCCATTTTTCATGATTTTAATGACGGTAATAAAAAAAAAATAAATCATAAAGCTACACCAATCATTTACCACTATCAACACAACGCTGTTGGGCGTAATTACCGTCTAAAATACTACTTTGCATATAAAATAAATATTAAAAGGAATGGATAAAGACTAAAAGCATGCCATGGCATACATACACAAGTACACCATATAACAAAGGTCAACTTGTTTTTGAACCTTGAATGAGACCGGTTGTATTCTCATTATACTCTCTCCATTGATTTATGTAGTTTTTACGTTAATATTCCTTCATTTCACCGAGACTCGGCACATTCATATTTTCGTTGTGCCAGAAACATGAATGTGTAGCACAGCATGGCGTATACGTAACAATTTTTCTATACATTCATGTTTATGGTAAAATTGTTACGTATACGCCATAGTGTGCTATTAAGTCACGAAAAGATGAATATGCCGAGTCTCGGTGAAATGAAGGAATATTAACGTATTTCATGTTAGTTTAACATGGTTCATGTTGACAAATTTTCTGTGTGTTCAAGAACCCGGTGACAAAGCAACTCCTCCTCAAAAAAAATTATGGTAGGTAGCGCACGGATCGAGCTATTTCGAAAATTCGTATGAAATTGGAGATCTGGCGATCTAATTTTAACTAACTTCCTAGCAAATGGAGGACATGAAACTTGGCATATAGTTGACGACAATACAATTTGCAGATATCAAAACTCTGATAGATGGCGCGCTGGTCGATATAATTAAAAAAACGTCTACAAAACACAAGGAGAGATTTTGCGATCGATTTTTGAGCTAGGGATTTGAAACTTGACACCTGCTTGAAAAACGAATCGAGCACCTGCTTGCAAAACGAGTAGGCGGTACTAAAAATGTATCTATTTTTAAATTATACACAAAAAAAAATCTACCGGATAAATTTACGTTGCATAGACTAAGCCGAACTTCAAGAGTCGAAATGAACTTCCACCTCTATCACTAGTTGACTGCCTACTCGCTGAGAGTATTTTCTAGTATGTGTGTTGAAATTATCTTAAATTTATTTACTGAGTAGTTAAAATATGTTGAAACGAAAATCTAGCCAAAAAAAAGGACATTCCTTTCCACCGTTACCATGCTGAACTGAGAGCTTAAGCAAGATTTATATACACTCCTCATGGATATTAACACCCATACATATTCATACTTACCCATTTATATCTCATTTACATATACATACATACAAATGCGACTCATAATAATGACGTGTTTGCAGTACCTGCATTTTTGCCCACTTCGCACATTTTTTTGGGGTCACCGCTGGTATTTAGCGTACTTGAAATTGCATGCGCCGCCAAAAATTTAGTCAAAACGAAGTAAACAAACAACAATAACAACAAAAAATGTGTTGGCCACCTTAGGTTGTTGGCTAGTTTCGTTGGCATTTTATATGGTTGGGAAATATGCAGGTAGTGCATTTATCATATGGCAGAATTGTTGTTGTTGTTGTTGAATGCCATTGGCGTTACTGCAAGGCGATGCCAAAAACGCTATAATTTTGAGCTCACCAAAATTGCCAAATGAATGCACTGGCACATCATCACTCATGCAGAAGGTAATCACTATTTAGAAGTTTGCTGTAGGATAAATATATATTTTTTTTTAGGTTTTGCATATAAATTTTTGCGAAAAATGTAGATATGAATGGCGTTGTGCAGAGAGCGGACATACAAAAAATGTGGAGCATCATCCAAAAAGAGCAACACTACAGTAAGCGGCTAACACATTAAATGCTCCATTTTATTTATATTCCTGCTGCAATTAGACTGAACTACAAAACAGATACTAACCAATGCGCGCATACTTACAGACACTTACTAACTAACCAAACGTCAGTTTCAGACAACACGCCAAACTGAACAGAAGTGAAATAAATGTATGTAAATTGTAAATTAAAAATGTTATACATAGATCAAATGTATGTTTATTAAAAAAAAATGTTCTCTTTATATTTCCCCCCTGAAGATGGTAACCATCGAGTAAACCAAAAATATGTATATCGAAAAAATTTTAGAAGTACCACTTCACTATATTTATTTATGGACTTTTTTGGGATATTTTCGGGAGATTTTCTGGAATATTTGAGGATAATTTTTGAACTTTTGCGGTAACTTTTCGGGATATGTTCCGAAATTTTTCGGGACCGTTCTGGACATTTCTGGGATCATTTTGGAAATTTGTTTTGCACTCTTTCGGGTTGGTTGTAGGGGCTGTTTTGGGATCATTTCGATATTTTTTCGGGATAATTTCGGGACTTCTTGGGATCATTTCCCAACATTTTTAGATCATTTATGGAATTCTTAGGGAAAATTTTCCTATTACTGTTTTCGGGACCACTTTTCCCTAAATGGTACCGAAAAAGTCCCAAAATGTTCACTTAAGTTATTCCGTAATGATCCCGAAATGATCTCAAAAAGTTCCGGAAATGATCCCAAAAAAGTCCCGAAATGAACCCGAAAAAGTCGGAAACATTTTCCGAAAAAGTACTGAAATTATCCCCAAACAAGTCCCGAAGTAGTCCTGAAACAGTCCCGAAAGTCATACCGAAATGATTCCAACCAAGTCCAGAAATTATCCCAAATTGCCCAGAAATGGTCTCAACATAGTCCCGAAAACCATTTAGAATTGTTCACAAAAAGTCGGAAACATATCACGAAAAGTACTGAAATTATCCCGAAGTAGTCCTGAAATAGTCCCGAAAATCATATCGAAATGATTCCAACAAAGTCCGGAAATGATCCCAAAATAGTCCCGAAATGGTCTCAAAACAGTCCCAAAAACCATTCAGAAATGTTCCCAAAAAGTCCGAAACATATCACGAAAAAGTACTGAAATTATCACAAAAAAGTCAAGTCCAGAAATTATCCCAAATTGCCCAGAAATGTTCTCGAAAAATTTTGTTTTGGGACCATTTCGGTATTTTTTGGGATAATTTCGGGACTTTTTGGGGATCTTTTCCCAACAGTTTTAAATCGTTTATGGAATTATTTGGGAAAATTTCCCTATTACTGTTTTCGGAACCACTTTCCCCTAAATGGTACCGAAAAAGTCCCAAAATGTTCCGTAATGGTCCCGAAATGACCTCGAAAAGATCCCAAAATGATCCCAAAAAAGTCCCGAAATGAACCCGAAAAATTCGGAAACATTTTATGAAAAAGTACTGAAATTATCCCACAAAAGTCCCGAAAGAGTTCCGAAAATCATACCGAAATGTTCCCTATAAAGTCCAGAAATTATCCAAAATTGCCCAGAAATGGTCTCAAAATAGTCCCGAAAACCATTTAGAATTATTCACAAAAAGTAGGAAATATATCACGAAAAGTACTGAAATTATTCCAAAAAGTCCCGAAGTAGTCCTGAAATAGTCCCGAAAATCATATCGAAATAATTCCAACAAAGTCCAAAACATGTCGAGTAAAAGTACTAAAATTATTGTAAAAAGTCCCGAAATGGCCCTAAAATAGTCCCGAAATGATCGCAAAAAAATTCCCAAAATGATCCCGAAAGAGAATTATCGCTAAAAGCACCGAAATGAATCCAAAAAATTCCGAATTGGTCCTAAAGATTTTTACGATAAGCTGATATTACTACAAATGACTTGAAATGACTCACGTGACACATGTTACTGAAATCCGAATCATGTGATTTTCTCAGTTCCCCCTTCCATTAACCACAATAATTTCATTTATTTATTTAATAAGCTTCTATTATAAATTAATTTCCTATTCAATTAACCGCAAAACTCATTGAATAATTTATATATTCAGTGCCTTTGTCAATAAGCAATGAAAATGTCTACAAAACATGGCCAATGCACAACGTCACTAAAAGTGAATTTTGCAATGTTTACATTCAATTCGGTTGCAAACGTCAAAGTTGTACGAATAAATAAATTCAATACCATTAAAATATAATTTATATGCAAATAGCTAATAGCTAATGCGGTAAGTAAATAATTATGCAAAATTATGTAGCTTTATGTTCATGTAGACTAGGCTAACTCATTTTTTCTTTTTCTATTTCAAGCGGCCTAGTTGTCAATTAGATATAAATATTTGTTTGTTATAATGACTGTCAACTTAATAAACATAAATAGGTACATGTATAAGTGTGAATAGATGTCACTGTGAGCCTCTAGGTAATTTAATTCCAATTCATTGAACTGAAAGTATTGAAAGTGTACATTAAAAAAACACATTTTAACCTTGTCAAAACTGATAATTTTGTGAGTGCATGGCGTATACGCAACCTTAAAAAAAATGTACAACTACCGATCTCTGAACAAACTACCCTCTGGATAAAAACTCTAGGGCGACCCGAAATCTAACTTCAGATTCGTATTCAGCACACCCAAAAGCTTTAGAAATCGATGGAAAACCCCCTGGGATTTTTTGGCTGTTTTACAGTGTAATAAAAAAAATTCCAAAAAAATCAAAAAAATAAAAAAAATCAATTATAACACTGTACAACAAAATTGAAGTTTTTGAAAAACCCACCGAAATTCTCGACGGTTTCTAAAGCTTTTGGGTGTGCCGAATGCAAAACTGAAGTCAGATTTTTCGGGTCATCCTAAATTTTCTCTCCATAGGGTGGTTTGTTGTTGTAGTTTGAATTTTTTTTTTTTATTTAACAAACTTTCTGAGGTCAAGGAACCATAACTTAGTTTTAGTTTTTTTTTTCGGTCCCTTACAGATGTTCCATAGAGCAAAAAATTTAAGTACAATAAGTTATTATTCAGAAAAAAAACTGTAAAAATAAAAATTCAAATTTTACAATTACCGATCTCTGAACAAACTACTCTCTGGAGAGAAAACCTAGGGTGATCCGAAAAATCTGCCTTCAGATTCAGATTCTCGCACACCCAGAAGCTTTCGAAACCGATGAGAAAACCTCTGGGTTTCGTGGCTGTTTTACAGTGTAATAAAAAAAAAACAAGAAAAAAAAATAAAAAAAAATAAAAATAAAAAATAATAAAAAGTTATAAAAAAATCAATAAGTAATTGCCCTTGCTTGTTACTTCAAACACTCTAAATATATGAATTTCCATGCAATACCATAGCATGGCGATGGTGAAAAGAAAAAAATTTTCGAAGGGACCTACATCGAACTTCGAAAGCTAACTATTTTTTGGAGGCTAACTTCGAAAAACGGGGAGCGCCATTTTTTTCTTATACATATCTCAATCAATTTAAAAAAGTTGGTTTGGTCCCATACCCCGAAAAAAAGTTGATTTTGTCGTATTAAGTTTTAGTATCTGGGTGCTATCAATTTAGCGCTAACTTTACTTACCCAAAACTATCTAAAAATTACCCTAAAATAATAACAAAATAATCCAAAAATGATCCCAAGACGACCCTATAAAGATCCTTAAATATTCCCAAAATGATCCGACATTAAATCCAAAAGTGATCTCAAAATGATCCCAAAATGATCCAAAAATGATTCCAAAATGGCCCCAAAATGATTTCAAAATGGCCCCGTAATGATTCAAAAATGATGCCAAAAAGACCCTTAAATGCACCCAAAATGACGCCAAAATTATCCAAAAATGATCCCAAAATGACCCTAAAATAATCCCAAAATAATCCCAAAACGACCCCAAAAAGACCCGCAATTGTTCTCAAAATGAGCCAAAATTTAACCCAAAATGACCCAAAAATTATCCCAAAATGATCCTAAAATTATCCCAAAATGGTATGAAAATGATACCAAAATGACTCCAAAATGATCCGAAAATGAACACACTGATATTGGTTTCAAGTTAATATACTTTCAATTCCTCTTTTAAAATTTCCAAAGAAAATTTTTTAAAATTTTCGTTGAGCCAGAAACATGAACGTGTAGCAAAATTATTACGTATACGACATGGTGTCTGTGGTTGAGTGCAACACATTCTTATTTCTGGCTGCTCAACGAAAATTTTTAAAAATCTAGAAATTCAATTTTTAAACATTTTCATTCCACCATTCGTTTTTCTGGCACAATTTTCAGAGATTGAACTACACATTGATGAAAATGGCATTGCAAATTTCTGGGCGTTCCTTGTACTTTGGAAACCTAGGGTTTTCGTGCATCGTGAAGAAACGAGAGATTAGTCACATGAGCCTTTTTACTCAAATCTGAAAAATTTTCAAATTCATGCCTCTGGCAAACGAGCGACGTGTCTCGCGACGATATCTCAACTCTATAGTTAAGACATTACAACAAGTAACTTTCATTTTATAAATTCAAAAGCTATTTTCATTTCCTTTTCTTACCACTACACTTTAGTCACGTTCTGTTATCGACTCCAATTTCAAGATTAATGACACCCATTTTCCACAATATAAAATTGCCATATTGTCGAAACCAAATGAACGTTTTAATAATATTATCAACTTATTTATGATCGACTTCTGTAATAAGTATTATTCACATTTATTACATTTGGTTCAGAAACCATAAAATCCAATAAAATTTACGCTCATAAATTAAGGCAACCGCAAAAACACGCACATTAAAGTTACACACGCACACAGCTCAAGAACACACATATACTCATACAAGCACACACACACATATATATCTTTAACGATGTTAAGCTAGTGCGACGACAATAAATATTTCAAGTATTGAATAAAAATTCTTGAATTACACGCATTTATCATGAATGTCTCTGGCGGCACATTGTGAATGCTGTAGCGAGAAATCTTTATATGAAACGAAATCTTCACATATAAATAAAAAAAAATTGGCGAAAGTTGGAAAGTATTGAGCACAGTTTTGTAAGTTTTTGTTGTTGACATTTCGATATATGTATTTTATTTAGTGTGATAGCAGAAAACAATAGTTCAAAGAACATTTTTTTAACAATTTTTTTTTTTTTTTTTTTCTTAGCACCAAAACGATCAAAATTTCGTTTTTAAATGCAACACTTACACTTACCTAAAAGTCTTATGCAATTCCTATTAAAGATTATATTTGATACACTCGTCACTTCTGCGTCTTCTCTCATAACAAATGACAAAAAAAAAAAAAAAAAAAAATTGAATAATACCTAACTCTATGAAAAGAGAGAATTTTTTAATTTTCCATTGAAAATGAGTGCTATGGATTCAAGTGAAACTAATTGTTAATGCAATCGCATGCTAAAAGATTTATGGAGCGTCAGATATTCATATATATTTTATTTTGTGTGATAGCACAAACATTTTTTTTTTAATTTTTTTTTTTTTATTTTTTTTTTTTTCTTAGTACCAAAACGAGCAAAATTTCTTTTTTAAATACGGCATTTGAAATTACCTAAAAGTTTTATGCAATTCGTATCAAAGATTATATTTGATACACTCGTAACTTCTGCGTCTTCTCTCATAACAAATTAAAAAAAAAAAAAAATTAAAACAGAATTTTTGAATTTTCCAAGAAACTTAAAATATTTCATTGCTTAACAATTGAGTTCTATGGATTCAAGTGAAACTTATTGTTCATGCAATCGCATGCTAAAAGATTTATGGAGCGTCAGATATTCATATATATTTTATTTTATGTGATAACAGAAAAAAAAATTCAAAGAAAATTTTTTTTCACTATTTTTTTTATATTTTTAAATTTTTTTTTTTTCTTAGTACCAAAACAAGCAAAATTTCTTTTTTAAATGCAACACTTTAAATTACCTGAAAGTCTTATGCAATTCCTATTAAAGATTATATTTCATATACTCGTAACTTCTGCTTTTTCTCTCATAATAACAAAAAAAAAAAAAAAAAATTAAAACAGAATTTTTTGCATTTTCCAAGAAACTTAAAATATTTCATTGCTTAACAATTGAGTGCTATGGATTCAAATGAAACTTATTGTTCATGCAATCGCATGCTAAGAGATTTATGAAGCGTCTGATATTCATTTTGAATTTTTTTTTTTTTTTTTGCAATGAGAAAAATTTGAAATGCATCAGAAATAGTGAAAGACATGAAAAAACTGGAACAAATACATAACTCACAAGAAGGCAATAGAAATGTTTAGGCAACAAATCTTATACAAGCACGTATATCTACGAAACTGAAAAGCTCTATTATAGCTGAAGATACCCGGATATCTGATTTCTCAATTGTTACTTACATAAATAGAAAACTTGGTTGACCGAACTTGTTCGCTGTTTTCGATTTTTATTCAATAGTCTTACCTACTCATCCAATATTACCAACCAAACTTTTCAAAATAGATTTTCGAAAAAATATCAAATAGGTGGCAACACTCAAGTAGACAGTCTTAGAAACAAAATTATCCCAAAATGACCCCAAAATGATACCAAAATGACCCCAAAATGATTCCAAAATGACCCCATAAAGATCCCAAAATGACCACAAAATGATCCCAAAAAGAACCTAAAATGACGCTTAACTGAACCCAAAATGACTCCAAAACGACCCCAAAGACCCTTAAATGATTCCAAAAATACCCAAAAATTACCCAAAATGGAACCCAACATGATCCCAAAATAAACCCAAAATCATCCAAAATAACCCCTAAATAATCTCAAAATGATCCTTAAATAAACCAAACACGATCCCAAAAATGACCCTAAAATATACAACTACCTGGACGGCAACCCTACTTAAAAATATTTTAGTTGATATGTCGCCAAAAATACCTTTCATTTGATACCCATATTGGCATATCTTGCCCCATAACTTTAAAAAATTGAGATATGTGGCAACCCTTTAAACCGTTCCAAGTGGCAACACCCAAGTGGATAGTCTAAGATATCGCTTACTATCTCAGTGCCAAATTTCATCGAAATCTGTCAAGCCGTTCTCGAGATAGTAGCGGGTATATAAATATACAAATATACTGAGGTAAGGTGGCAACCCTAGGTGGCAACTCTACTTGCAAATATTTTAGTTGGTATGTTGCTGAAAATACTTTTTTCTTTTGGTACCCCATATTGGCATATCTTGCTCAATATTTGAAGAAAAAAAAATGAGATAGGTGGCAACCCTTAAAACCTCCGCAAGTGGCTACACCCAAGTGGATAGTCCCAGTTGCATATGGTCTCACTTACGTAAGCCTTGCTGAGACCACAGAAGGGTTACGGACCATAAATTGCTATTAGAGCACCTTGTGGTCCGCCTTTCCGTTGCCGTCATGATCAGAGAAGTGACCCATGTCAAATATAAGACTTTAAGACATTATAAGACTTCAACCCGCTGGAGGACTGGGAAAGTGATGCTGACTTTTTTTTTATCAAGCAAATTTCTCTCGATCCGGGTTTTTTCCTTAACCCGTACCATACATGATCAGCACTAAGATAAACGCATATAAACACAAGCTCAATATATTTTGTTTCATATGCATATATGTATGTATATGTAAGGATTTATGTGTGCATTGCTCAGCTAAACTCCTACTGCATTTGTGTTCAATGAACAATGCGAGAAATCAAAGTCAAAAGCGAAGAGCCAATGCATTGCATTGATGCTTGACATATGACACACGCACATGCACGCATACAATTGTACTTAAACACATACACACATGCATAGCAAAACAAAATTTATGTGTACTTGAGCACATTAGATTCCATCTAGCAGTGTGTGTGTGTGTGTGCATGTGGGATGTACTTCACGCCCAGCTGGACAATGTGAATTGCTATGCAAGTTAGCAAAGCATTGTCATTGTCATTCACCAAAAATAGCCGGGGCGTATGAGTAACAAGTAAATCAGAGAGATACTGAGCACTAAGCTACAGCAACAACAACAACAACACTAACACTAACACTAGCAATTGAATGAGGCGTATAAATGTTGTTGGCTACTGCAACTGACATTCGTAATAAATTTTTGTGCTTATATCAAGTTTGTTGTTGTTTTTCATCATACGATTTGTTTTTGTTGGCCACAAAAACTTAACAGGCAACTAAACACAAAATGCATTGTGATCAATTGTGAGCACACAAAGAGATGATGTAACGCAACGTAGCTTAAAGCTCAATCGTTATCGAGAGCTGTTTCTTGCTGTTCAAATGTTGATATCTTCCTAAGAGATTTAGTTATTTATGACTGAATTTGTCAATGTTGTTGTGGTATTGTTAATAGATGGTCGGATGCTGGATTAGTTGATTTTGATGATAGGGAAAGTGTAGAGTTGAAGTATAATCCGTTTATGATTTGTGACAGTTTGGGTAAGTTTGTTCAACTTTATTCGTCCAATTCTGTTTCAAAAATGTTCATCAATCTCTTCCAGGGGAGAGAAGTAGGAAGCCAGTAATTTCAACAGGTTGAAGGCAGAGTTTGAAAACTTTCGCTCCCGCTCATTAGCATTCGGGAACATGAAAATATGGTATTTGCGTTCCTTAACGTTCAAATAAAAAGAAAGATCTAAATCGTGCGCGTTCGCGAATGAGCACGAAATGAATTCGCGATAAGAGCGTACATGATTTAATGTGGCACCTTCACTCTTTTTCATTAATACTCGCGAACATAAAAATATGGAGTTTGCGTTCGCGAACGTTAATATTAAAAATAGATCTAAATCGCGCACATTCGCGAATAAGCACTAAATAAATTCTTTAACATTGGCGAACAAAAAAATATGGAATTTGCGTTCACGAAATTAAATATAAAAAATAGATCTAAATCGTGCGCTTTCGCGAATGAGCATACAAGAAATTCCCGATCGCGTTCGCGAATAAGTGCGTACATAATTTTATGTGGCACCTTCACTCCCGTTCATTAACATTCGCGAACATAAAAATATGGAATTCGCGTTCGCGAACTTTAATATAAAAAATAAATCTAAATAGTGCGCATTCGCGAATGATCACGAAAGCAATTCGCGATAGCTTTCGCGAAAAAGAGCGTACATATTTTTATGTGGCATCTTCACTTTCGTTCATTAACATTCGGGAACATATAAATATCTAAATCGTACGCGTTCGCGAATAAGCACGAAAGAAATTTGGTATAGCGTTCGCGATATGAGCGTACATAATTTTATGTGGCACCTTCACTCCCGTTCATTAACATTCGCAAACATAAAAATATGGAATTTTCGTTCGCGAACGTTAACATAAAAAAAGAGATCAAAATAGTGCGCTTTCGCGATAAGCACGAAATTAATTCGCGATAAGAGCGTACATAATTTTATGTGGCACCTTTACTCTCGTTCATTAATATTCGCGAGCGTAAAAATATGAAGTTTGCGTTCGCGAATGTTAATATTAATATAATAAGCACGAAAGCAATTCGCGATCGCGTTCGCGATTATGGCGTACATAATTTTATGTGGCACCTTTACTCTCGTTCATTAACATTCGTGAACGTAAAAATATGGAATTTGCGTTCGCGAACGTTAGTATAAAAAATAGATCTAAATCGTGGGCATTCGCGAATGAGCACGAAAGAAATTCGCGATCGCGGTCGCAACAAGAGTTACGCGATAACATGTTCGGAAATTTTTTGGGATCACTTTGGTATTGTTTTCGGGTTTTTTTTTCTGAATAATCTCGAAATGCTTTTTCTTGCTGTTTCTGGAGTCGCTCAGAATAATTCCGGCATAGTTTTCGAAAGGTCTTTGGAATTGTTTTTAAGATCATTTTAGGACCATTGCTTGATTGTTTCGGGACTGTAATTAAGATTT
>CAXKVI010000003.1:9926749-9944249 GCA_964058755.1 Campiglossa producta
AAATTTCCTCGAATTGAATTGGTAATTTTTGCAAGCTGAGCAATATTTATTGAACGAATTTATGAATTCTAAAATTTCATTTCTTGAAGATTAGAATCCGGCTGAACGGAATACTATTTTATTAATTTTTATTTTATTTTTTTTTTTGTAATTTTATTTTTTGTTTTTATTTTATTTTATTTTATTTTATTTTATTTTATTTTATTTTATTTTATTTTATTTTATTTCATTTTATTTTATTTTATTTTATTTTATTTTATTTTATTTTATTTTATTTTATTTTATTTTATTTTATTTTATTTTATTTTATTTTATTTTATTTTATTTTATTTTAGTTTATTTTATTTTATTTTATTTTATTTTAGTTTATTTTATTTTATTTTATTTTATTTTATTTTATTTTATTTTATTTTATTTTATTTTATTTTATTTTATTTTATTTTATTTTATTTTATTTTATTTTATTTTATTTTATTTTATTTTATTTTATTTTATTTTATTTTATTTTATTTTATTTTATTTTATTTTATTTTATTTTATTTTATTTTATTTTATTTTATTTTATTTTATTTTATTTTACTTTATTTTATTTTATTTTATTTTATTTTATTATATTTTATTTTATTTTATTATATTTAATATTTTTTTTATTTTATATTATTTTATTTTATTTTATTTTATCTTTTTTATTTTTTTTATTTCTTTTATTTTATTTTATTTTATTTTATTTTATTTTATTTTATTTTATTTTATTTTATTTTGTTTTATTTTATTTTATTTTATTTTATTTTAATTTATTTTATTTTATTTTATTTTATTTTATTTTATTTTATTTTATTTTATTTTATTTTATTTTATTTTATTTTATTTTATTTTATTTTATTTTATTTTATTTTATTTTATTTTATTTTATTTTATTTTATTTTATTTTATTTTATTTTTTTTTTTTATTTTTATTTTATTTTATTTTATTTTATTTTATTTTATTTTATTTTATTTTATTTTATTTTATTTTATTTTATTTTATTTTATTTTATTTTATTTTATTTTGTTTTATTTTATTTTATTTTATTTTATCTTATTTTATTTTTATTTTATTTAATTTTTTTAATTTAATTTAATTTAATTTTATTTTATTTTATTTTATTTTGTTTTATTTTATTTTATTTTATTTTATTTTATTTTATTTTATTTTATTTTATTTTATTTTATTTTATTTTATTTTATTTTATTTTATTTTATTTTATTTTATTTTATTTTATTTTATTTTATTTTATTTTATTTTATTTTATTTTATTTTATTTTATTTTATTTTATTTTATTTTATCTTATTTTATTTTTATTTTATTTAATTTTTTTAATTTAATTTTATTTTATTTTATTTTATTTTATTTTATTTTATTTTATTTTATTTTATTTTATTTTATTTTATTTTATTTTATTTTATCTTATTTTATTTTTATTTTATTTAATTTTTTTAATTTAATTTAATTTTATTTTATTTTATTTTATTTTATTTTATTTTATTTTATTTTATTTTATTTTATTTTATTTTATTTTATTTTATTTTATTTTATGGTTCCTTTTATACGAAGGAGATAGGGATATGGATAAAAATAGATATAGGGATCGGGTTAGAGAAACATGCAGGGAAATAAATTTGTGGCAGGACAACGTCTGCCGGGCCAGCTAGTATATCTATAAAACTCAACATTGTATAATCTAGCAACCACAAGCAGCAGCCAACATGATAAAATTTAAAAAAAAAACCTTTTGCAGAACTTATTTAAAAATGCTCTTTGCCCAAAGCAAAAGGGTTAACCAAACACAACCGCAAAGGCAACTGAAATGAAAAATTAAATACACACATGTGTAGCGCCTAAATGTATACACTACTAAAAGGAAATCTGCAAACAACTGTAGGCTGGAGTATATAAGCAAAGCAACGCAAAGCTAAGCAAAATTGGGAAAAAATAGCAATTGTACACAAAGGTGCAAACAGAATTTGGACACAATAGAGGAGAACCAGTTAAAAATATATAGACTTCCCAAGCAAGTACTAAAAAATTGTGTGCTTGAGACTCCTATTGATTGATATTCGAGGTATGTAGTTAGAAGCGGTCTTGTTTTTAAGTTGCCCTAAAGTTGTTGTTGTAAAATTTTTGAAATTCTCGATATGCTTTTCATACTGCCAATAAAAGCGTGTCCTCGAAACTTTAAAAGAGTCTAAGTGAAAAAAGTGAAAAATCCATTAAATTTGTGTTTTAACAAAAATTATTTCCCAAAAAAGTTATAATTTACTGAAACTCTTATATTTCACGTAATATTTCAAAGTTTTACAGCAACAACCACAGTCTTACTTTGTTAATATGAAATTTTGTTTCCCTTGGTTAAAAAGAAACTTAACACATGAAGTAAGTACTTTGTGTGAAAACAACTTTTGTTTTAGTGTTACATTTTTATTACGCTCACAATTTTCATTATTTTTTTCTGTTTACTCTTACTACTAAAATTACAAAACTGTAACAAAAAAAAAAAAAAAAAAATTGTACAAGCAACACGTTCACGTGCTGTTGATGTATCTTTAGCTAGTTTCACAACTTGCCACGAACGAATGAGCTTTGCTACATGCAGAAAGTGCTAAAGAAAAGTTACAAAAACTGCATGACGAAAAAGTGCAAGCAATCAAATATAAAAGCTATAAATCCATGTACTTTAAACTTTGTGGATAAACAAAGCGCGATGGAATTACAACATAGTACCTTATAGTTAGTCGCTTAAAAAAAGTGTAACCGTATATGTTCGCACATTAATACTAAAAGCAGTGAAATAATGGCAAAGAGCGTATCAAGAAATTCATCTGAAAGTGGTATGCAGACAGCTTATAACAAGTTTTATTATAGAGATTCATGTGTTGGTTTTTAAAGCTTTCAGGGACATGATATGGCATTGTGCCCACAATCAATTGTCTTATCGTCGATCGCTTGCCAGAAGCAGGAATGTGCCAAAATTAAAATTTTGGGAAAACGTATTTGAAAGTTTATTCCTCCCACAAAATTTTAAATTTTAGTTCTTGAGATAAATATGTTTTTACATGTTATATTCTCATTATACTTTTTTTAAATTTTCTTTGTGCCAGAAACACGAATGTGTAGCAGAGTTATGTTTCTGTCGCAACAAAAATGTTTAAATTTTTAAATTTTTTAAATTTTGGTCTTGCCAGAAACATAAATGTGCTGCACTCAACTACAGACACCATGGCGTATACGTAACAATTTTGCTGCCCATTCATGTTTCTGGCAAAACGAAAATTTGAAAATTCAGTTTTTTATAATTTTTGTTGCTCCAGAAACATAAATGTGTAGCACATTCATTTTTCTGACAAGAGAGGTTAATCAGGTGAGCCTATTAACTCAATTCAAAATTGTTCCATAATGCCTGTAAAGGATTTGTATACTTTACTAAAATAAGTCCAAATAAAATACAGACCGACACTAACTACAGATCCCGAAAGTAACGGGATCGTGAAAGTCATAAAATATTGTCCTCCTCAGTATCGTTTTGATTTTCCACCCGCTTCTTTTATAGTATTGATTTTCTCGTAGCTCATTTTTACTCACTTGAATTTTTTCCCACTTCAAATCCACTCTTTCTTCAATGAATTTCAAATAAACTATGAAATTGATTAATCTATTTAAAAACCATTTTTTTCCAACCCTCCCCTTTGTGAATAATTAACTTTTGTCATAAGCAAAAGATTAAAACATCTTTTTTGCTAAAGAAAGAAAATTAATTGACTTTAAAGTTACTGATGGACTTATCCCATCTTAAACTTTTCTGCAAATGATAAAAATCGTATTTATTATTTAAAGAGTGAGAAAAATCCAAAGGCGAATGGATAAAACTGAGGATGAGAAAAAGAAGAAAAAATTTTAATATACTACAGAAAAAATGCTAGAAAAACAGACCATAAAGCTTTCTTAATGAAAAACAAACAGCCACAGTTTCTTCACTTGCTAAGAGCATACAGCTGTGGGCAACCGTGTTTCCTAATTAATAGCCTCAGAATCTTTTTTCCATTTACACCTTGGCCGAACTGTTTTTCTTCTTTGTTTTTTTTTTTTGTTATATAGTTCTTGTGCAACATGTTAAAGTGTGTAAAAGAAAAATGAAGTACTGGTTAAGAAATAGCGCATATAGGAAAGTAAGAGAGAGTAGTAGATAGGATTGAACAGCAGGCAAGCTAGCTAATCACAAAGGATTAGCTTTGTTGTGGTCGGCTTATATTAAGCGTACAAAAGTGTAGTCAAACGCTAGATTGCCAACAGCCAACTGCGAGATACAGAGCAAATGTCAGCTGCAGGCAAAGTCACTAAACGGCCAGAACACTTACTATGTTTTTGGTTTTTGCACTTTGCCGCAAATAAAATAAAATAAAATAAAATAAAATAAAATAAAATAAAATAAAATAAAATAAAATAAAATAAAATAAAATAAAATAAAATAAAATAAAATAAAATAAAATAAAATAAAATAAAATAAAATAAAATAAAATAAAATAAAATAAAATAAAATAAAATAAAATAAAATAAAATAAAATAAAATAAAATAAAATAAAATAAAATAAAATAAAATAAAATAAAATAAAATAAAATAAAATAAAATAAAATAAAATAAAATAAAATAAAATAAAATAAAATAAAATAAAATAAAATAAAATAAAATAAAATAAAATAAAATAAAATAAAATAAAATAAAATAAAATAAAATAAAATAAAATAAAATAAAATAAAATAAAATAAAATAAAATAAAAAAAAAATAAAATAAAATAAAATAAAATAAAATAAAATAAAATAAAATAAAATAAAATAAAATAAAATAAAATAAAATAAAATAAAATAAAATAAAATAAAATAAAATAAAATAAAATAAAATAAAATAAAATAAAATAAAATAAAATAAAATAAAATAAAATAAAATAAAATAAAATAAAATAAAATAAAATAAAATAATATAAAATAAAATAAAATAAAATAAAATAAAAAATATAATAAAACTAAATAAAATTAAATAAAATTAAAAAATTAAATTAAATTAAATAAAAAAAAATTAATTTAATTAAAAAAAATAAACGTCGAACGTCGTAAGTTTTTTTATTAGTTTTTTATCGTTCTCGTTACTAAAAAATCCCTTTACAAGCAAAAACGTTTCGAGCATTTTTGGCTTTCAATGTGAAACCACACCAGCAATATTATGTTAACTCCTTCTGCTCAATAGTGCACACTGCCACAAACGGTGTTACCTGCAACACCCCAACCAATTTTAGCTTTTCAAAGGCCGTCACGTACATTTCCCTCTATTCGCATACGCCCACTTGTAATACTTTTGTTTTTTCAAATGATTCTCATGAGTGCGATGGTCGTGCTGAGGAAAAAAAAAACAAAAAATGCGATTAACAACCTTTTCCACTTACTTTTATTTTTTACTTTTATATGAGTTTATATTTTTTTTTCTGCTGCTACGTCACTGTCAACGTACTAATTGCAATTGTTGTCAGCAGCAAATCGCAAAAGCAACAGCCGTACAAAGTCATTCAAACGCTTCTGTTTTTTTTTTTTTCGTTTATACTCCGCTCTCCTTCTCCTCATTTGTTGCCTGCTAAATTGGCTGCCCACTGAGTGTAGTACGGTTGATTTCTTTTCCACACACACACACACACACACCTACAAACAAATATATAGAGTACGTGCTCGCACACACACACACACCATTACAAATTTACATACAAACAATAATAGTTGTTAGAAAAGGCAAAGAACCACAAAGAACGCAACACAAAAAGTCAACATCAAAAAAAAGCTAACAAAAAAAGGTGCTGAATTTGAAAACTTTGTCTACAGATTGGCTGTCCATTTTGTTCACTTAAGGCCGTGGGCTGGCAGGTAGGTGGAACTCATTTTGAGTTTGTTTGTTGATTATAGCTTTTTTGTTTGTTTTTTGTTACATCAAAAGGTGCCATCTTTTTCTCTGCTTCCCTTTGACTTTCATTATTTCCACGCTATTTGTTGCTAGACAGCTGTAGAAATTAAAATTAATCACCATTAACATAGAAGACCAGCTGGTTGTTTCAGTTTCGTTGCGATAAACGGAAACTAAATGCCTCTCAGTTGTTTGTTGCTGTTGTTTTTGTTATGAAAACAGCTCGTTTAGTCTCTTATCTGGCATGTATTTAAGTTATACCGACGAGCTTGAGGTTGAGCTTAGTTTTCAATTTGTGGTGTGCTGCTTTAAAGCTCTATTACCTGGGTAATAGCTCGGTGCTATCATTTTAGCGCTTACTTTACTTACTCAAAATGATCGCAAAATGACCCAAAAATAATCCAAAAATAATCCTAAAATGATTCCAAAAAGACCCTTAAATGTTCCCAAAATGTTACGAAATTGAATCCAAAACGACCCAAGAAATGATCCAAAAATGTCCTCGAAATAATCCTAAAATAACCCCAAAACGACCGCAAAATGACACTCAAATATTCCCAAAATGACCCCTACTTGAAAATATTTTAGTTGGTATGTCGGCGAAAATACCTTTCATTTGATACCCATATTGGCATATCTAACTCCATAATTTTAAAAAGTTGAGATAGGTGGCAACCCTGTACACCCCCAAGTGGCAACCCCCAAGTGGATAGTCTTAGAATTAAACATACTATCTATATTCAAAATTTCATCCATTTCGGTCAAGCGGTTCCCGAAAAAGTTCGGATATATAGAAATATACTGCGGTAAGGTGGCAACCCTAGGTGGTAACCCTACTTGAAAATATTTTAGTTGGCATGTCGCTGAAAATACCTTTCATTTGATACCCATATTGGCATATTTTGCTACAAAATTAAAAAAAATTTAAATAGGTGACAACCCTGTAAACTGCCCCAGGTGGCAACCACCAATATAGATATACTGTATACTTCCGGTATAATTAAATGATTATCTCGAAACTAGTTTTGCACAAATACACCGAACAGTAATTGGATTCGTTTGATATTTTTTGTAAATCTTTTACCTATTACTTTTCAAACCGGGTTTTTGGATCTAGGTGACAGCTCTTTAAAAAATCTTCCCAGTGGAAACACCTGGGATCGATTTTTGAGTAATTTCCCGGTCATCTAGAGAGACTAGGAACTTGACACATTTATCAGAATCCGGGGACAATGTAATCTCTTATCAAAAAAATTCCGGTAGGTTGCGCACGGATCGTGATATTTCTAACGTACTTCGGAAATAAGGAATCTCGCGATTGACTTAAAACTTGACAATTTTTTCAGAGCCCGATGACAATGCAATTCTTCATCCATAAAATGCTGATAGGTGGCGCACAAACCCGGCTACTACGAAAAATTTCGTTTGATATTGGGAATCTTGCTATCGATTCTGAATTAATTTCCTGGTGACTACTTATTTGAAACTTAACACAAGTTCCAGAGCCTGGTGAAACTCAATCCCTAATCACTATGACAATTTTTTTTTTTTTACACAGACACAAAAATTGCACTACCTTGCACCTTTCGGAAGGGGTCTAGACCCCAAAGACATAAAGAAAAGTAGTTATTTGGCTTTCGAACGTACTTGACTGGTGTTACGCAAAGGACTATCGACTTGTCGAATGACAAAAGTCTAGTCAATTTTATAGTCGATTTTCTAGTCAACTTTATGGTCAATTTTTCATTCAACCTTCAAATAGAAATTAGCAATCGATCGTATTGCTATTTCCTGCTGGATTTTTCATTCAAACTAGTAAATTTTTTAGTCGATTTTCTAGTCAATTTTCTGGTCAATTTTTCATTCAACCTTCAAAAACAAGTTTTGAATCGATCGAATTACTTTTTTCTGGTCGATTTTCATTCAACCTGGTCAATTTTTAAGTCGATTTTCTGGTCAATTTTCTGGTCAATTTTTCACTCAACCTTTAAATACAAGTTGTGAAACGATCGAATTGGTTTTATCTGGTCGATTTTTCATTCAATCTTCAAATACAAGGTGTGAGTCGATCGAATAATTATTTACACGGTGAAACGAAAAAAATTTGACCAGGAAATCGACCCGTGTAACTCAGACTTTAGTGAAATTATAAATATCACAATAAAAGTAAACAAATAATTTGTCCACATTGCACAAACTGAATCAGCTTGACTAAATCCAAAGGAAATTGATAGTCTACTTAGCTTTGATTTGGCATCAAATTGACTTAACTTTTCACAAAGCAAATGGAGTGAAATGGGACAAAGACGCATTCATCAAAAATAATAGTATAAATGAACGTATGTTTGTTATTTACTTCATTCTATGATTTAAGTTTGCTTTTCAAAATACTAAGGAAAAAAAACAAAGTACACACATAGAAGCAAATAAATGTTATTGTCGCATGCAAAGAAAAATTGTATAGATTTATCGGATCAAAGAGACCTAACATTTTAAGCAAATTTGTTTACTTTAAATGGAAAAGACATTTTGTTTTGCTCAAGGCGAAAATTGAATTGAAAAGTCAAATGTGAACTTGTTTTTATATACTGTGGATACACCATCAAATGGCATTTTTAATCGAAAAAAATATAATTGGGGTCAATTCGGGATAATTTTTGAATCAGTTTTCAGTCATTTTTTGCGATCATTTTAGGTTCAATTTTTGGTAATTTTGGACCCTAAATTTCATTTTGAGGTAATTTTTCGGTAAATTTGGGCTCATTTGGGCATCTTTTTTGGATCATTTTTGATCATTTTGTGGTCATTTGCGTTCAAATTGGAATCATTTTGGGGTGTTTTTGAGGTCATTTTTGGAGCATTTTGGAATCATTTTTGGGATAGTTTCATTTTTGTGTCATTATGGGACTATTTTATTTTGGGGTTATTTTGTGATCAATTTGAGATCATTTTAGGGTTATTTTGGGGTCATTTTGGGATCACTTCTCGTATTTTGAAAACATTTTACAGTGATTTGGGGATCATTTTTGGGATCAGTTTGGAATAATTTTTGTGATCATTTTGGGGTCTCCTTGGGATAATTTTTGGGTCCACTTGGGTTCGTTTTTGGTTCATTTTGGAGTAATTTTTGGGTAAATTAAGACCCCAAATCTCATTTTGAGGCCATTTTTCGGTAAATTTGGGCTCATTTGGGGATCATTTTGTGGTCATTTGCGTTCAAATTGGGACCATTTGGGGGTCTTTTTGAGGTTATTTTGGGAGGAATCATATTTGGGATAATTTTGAGGGTATTTTGGATTCATTTTTGTATAATTTTAGGGTTATTTTGGGATCATTTTGGGATTACTTTCTGGTATTTTGAAATCATTTTACAGTGATTTGGGGATCATTTTTGGGTAATTTTTGGGATCATTTTTGGGATTATTTTGGAATCATTTTGAGGTCTTTTTGGATTCATTTTTGGTAATTTTGAAACTATCTAAGGGTCCATTTGGGGCTATTTTGCGATCAGTTTGGTGTTATTTTGTTAAAATTTTTCGAGAGGCGCTACATTCTTTGATCCTTTAAAGGATATCCTGAGAATCTGGTACAGAAAAAAATACCGGTTTTCTAATAACGAAGTCTTTAAAGGGCAAGGATACAGCAATTTGAGAAAAACGAGTACATAAATCATTAAATTGGTCCGAATTGCCTAAAACTTTATCAGGCTAGTTTGTTATGCATAATGGTGAAAATTAGGCTTAAAAAAAAAATTGGGAAATTTTGGGACATACTAATGTGAAATATTTCAAGTATATTGCACTCGACTTTTTACTTTTACTTTACTCCACTTAAACTCTTTTGCGAAACACCACTTTTACTGCCTTTCCGGGAAAAGTGAAAACTACTCTCAGCTACTTAAGCTGTTTCTGAAGTAGGAAATACACAAAGAGCCGCTGACACAAATACAAATAATACTTCCGTTGTTTCAAATGCTGTATGTGAATGTTTGTATGGAAGTGCACATTTGTGTGAGCTGTTATGACAAAGCAAATGACAGCAAAATATGTACAATAAAGACCATTCAGATCCCTTGAAAGTGCTATGGAAACTGTTTTCTGAGTGTATATATATTTCATCTGCACCGTAACTTCTCTTTAATTTTACTTCCATCGTTGCAACCTTTCAAATATGTGCATATGTATGTATGTACAATAAGAGTGAATGCGGATAACTTAACTCACTTAACAGAGAATTCCTTTGTGAGTTCGCTATTTTTATAAACTCGCTACTTTTCTTCTTCTTTCAACTATTTAACTATAAAAAACTATTTCCTCGAAATCGTACAAAGAAACTCGCTCATTTTAAGTGTACCTTAAGGCCGCATATCAAGTGCAGCCATTGAGTCTAAGAATGAACGAAGCAGAAAAGAAGAACTGGAATTTAGTGAGAAATGCAGTGAGTGAAGGGAAGCGGCCATATTTTCGCGAGCCTAAGATACAATTTCAAAGGCGAAGCAGAAAAAAGGCGCAGAACTGACAACAAGAGCGGAAAAGTTGAAGTTGCAAATTTATTTATTCGTCGAACAACAATGTGTACCACCCTGTGGCGAGAATAAAGCCAAAACCCGAAGTAGCAGCATACCAAAGGCAAGTAAGTCAACGGTATTTCAACAAAAAGCGGGAGATTGAGGCAATCAACAAAGTGTCCGATAGTTTACGCAATGCAGATAAAACTTTCTTCAGCAATGTGATAAGCTGATGCAGTTTGTGGAAAATAAGAGACTTATAGAAGATTTGCAGCTGAAGTTATTAAGGCTACTTTATTTGGAAAATTAATTAGGAATTTATCAGCCGAGGTCAGGGGCTAACTGAAGACAGTGTTGTTTATTCGATTTTTTTTTACTTCATTTTACTATTTTTATAATTTTTTGTTTTTTATTTTATTTTTTTTTTTATTTTTTTTTTTTTGTTTTATTATTTTCTTATTTTATTTTATTTTATTTTATTTTATTTTATTTTATTTTATTTTATTTTATTTTATTTTATTTTATTTTATTTTATTTTATTTTATTTTATTTTATTTTATTTTATTTTATTTTATTTTATTTTATTTTATTTTATTTTATTTTATTTTATTTTATTTTATTTTATTTTATTTTATTTTATTTTATTTTATTTTATTTTATTTTATTTTATTTTATTTTATTTTATTTTATTTTATTTTATTTTATTTTATTTTATTTTATTTTATTTTATTTTATTTTATTTTATTTTATTTTATTTTATTTTATTTTATTTGATTTTATTTTATTTTATTTTATTTTATGTTTTTTTATTTTATTTTATTTTATTTTATTTGATTTTATTTTATTTTATTTTATTTTATTTTATTTTATTTTATTTTATTTTATTTTATTTTATTTTATTTTATTTTATTTTATTTTATTTTATTTTATTTTATTTTATTTTATTTTATTTTATTTTATTTTATTTTATTTTATTTTATTTTATTTTATTTTATTTTATTTTATTTTATTTTATTTTATTTTATTTTATTTTATTTTATTTTATTTTATTTTATTTTATTTTATTTTATTTTATTTTATTTTATTTTATTTTATTTTATTTTATTTTATTTTATTTTATTTTATTTTATTTTATTTTATTTTATTTTATTTTATTTTATTTTATTTTATTTTATTTTATTTTATTTTATTTTATTTTATTTTATTTTATTTTATTTTATTTTATTTTATTTTATTTTATTTTATTTTATTTTATTTTATTTTATTTTATTTTATTTTATTTTATTTTATTTTATTTTATTTTATTTTATTTTATTTTATTTTATTTTATTTTATTTTATTTTATTTTATTTTATTTTATTTTATTTTATTTTATTTTATTTTATTTTATTTTATTTTATTTTATTTTATTTTATTTTATTTTATTTTATTTTATTTTATTTTATTTTATTTTATTTTATGTTATTTTATTTTATTTTATTTTATTTTATTTTATTTTATTTTATTTTATTTTATTTTATTTTATTTTATTTTATTTTATTTTATTTTATTTTATTTTATTTTATTTTATTTTATTTTATTTTATTTTATTTTATTTTATTTTATTTTATTTTATTTTATTTTATTTTATTTTATTTTATTTTATTTTATTTTATTTTATTTTATTTTATTTTATTTTATTTTATTTTATTTTATTTTATTTTATTTTATTTTATTTTATTTTATTTTATTTTATTTTATGTTATTTTATTTTATTTTATTTTATTTTATTTTATTTTATTTTATTTTATTTTATTTTATTTTATTTTATTTTATTTTATTTTATTTTATTTTATTTTATTTTATTTTATTTTATTTTATTTTATTTTATTTTATTTTATTTTATTTTATTTTATTTTATTTTATTTTATTTTATTTTATTTTATTTTATTTTATTTTATTTTATTTTATTTTATTTTATTTTATTTTATTTTATTTTATTTTATTTTATTTTATTTTATTTTATTTTATTTTATTTTATTTTATTTTATTTTATTTTATTTTATTTTATTTTATTTTATTTTATTTTATTTTATTTTATTTTATTTTATTTTATTTTATTTTATTTTATTTTATTTTATTTTATTTTATTTTATTTTATTTTATTTTATTTTATTTTATTTTATTTTATTTTATTTTATTTTATTTTATTTTATTTTATTTTATTTTATTTTATTTTATTTTATTTTATTTTATTTTATTTTATTTTATTTTATTTTATTTTATTTTATTTTATTTTATTTTATTTTATTTTATTTTATTTTATTTTATTTTATTTTATTTTATTTTATTTTATTTTATTTTATTTTATTTTATTTTATTTTATTTTATTTTATTTTATTTTATTTTATTTTATTTTATTTTATTTTATTTTATTTTATGTTATTTTATTTTATTTTATTTTATTTTATTTTATTTTATTTTATTTTATTTTATTTTATTTTATTTTATTTTATTTTATTTTATTTTATTTTATTTTATTTTATTTTATTTTATTTTATTTTATTTTATTTTATTTTATTTTAATTTATTTTATTTTATTTTCTTTTAATATATTTTATTCTATTTTATTTTACTTTATTTAATTGGCTCATGATTAGGTGCACACATTTTATTTGTACTAAAGCCGATCTCTGGTACATAACCTCAATAATTTCCTCATAAATAGTTTGCATATGTGACAGCAATAATTCAAGAAAATCAATATGCTACACCAGCATATCCGACGAATGTGTAGATGTTGCAAGCCAAATATATTCGTGTATATTCACAACTCAAAGCAAGCATAAACCAAAATTTGCATAATACCAAACAACTGGACCAAAATGCAAGATCTACCTTCATCGATACAGATTCACATTCAAAAGCACGAACAACAAATTTACGCTTGCATATAACCAACAACACGTCGTATGTTTATATTGTATAGAAATGGATAAATGATGACCACTGCTGCTGTTGTTGCTGCTTTGTTGAGAGTGCCAATTGGCAAACATCAATACAGTTGACGGTTATTTGCTACATCTCTCCAATGCCAACAGAATCGTTGATGAAACGTGAACGTGAAAGATGAATCAAAATTCAAATTCAAATGCTTGCCACATGATTTCATTCACATTCAATGCCAAATATGGCGGACCTTCGATGGAAAATTGAAGTAAACAGCTGTGTGGGATATAGAATTTACCATTCTTGGAATGCAGATGGCAGCAGATGTAATTAAATTAGAAGTGCTTGCTCTTGATATAGAGTGTAGGAAGGGTAACATTAATCGAAATTTTCAAATGAAAATAAGCAATATTTGTTTGCTGGTATTCTGTAAGGTAATGCTATTATTTTACCTGCTTATATGTACATAGCAAGTAAGTAGTAAAACTCTGCCATTTTGTTATCTCCCGATTTCTAGAATAATTGACAAATATTTTGTATTGTGTTTTTAAAATATTCTTAGTTTCTTACTAGGATAAAAAAAACTGTTAAGCGACGTTTGATATATAAATGTATATCAGGGATGGGCATTAATTTTTTTTTGAGTGATGAGTGACGAAAAATTTGAAGATTATTTTTTATTCATTATTCAAAAAAATTTGAGTGATGAGAGACCGGCTTTTTTTATTCAAAAAAATTAAAGTGATGAATAACAATTTATTTTAATTTCAAGCGATTCTTGAATTAAATAAATTGTTATACATCACTCAAATTTTTTTGAATAAAAGTAGCCAGTCACCCATCACTCAAAATTTTTAAAATAATGAATAATTTTTTATTTTTTATTTGAATAATTTTTTATTCAAAATGGCCCAACCCTGATGTATGTATGTAAAATTGTTATTTTTTGTATTTTTTCTTTATTTTATTTTTATTTGATTTACTTTTTTCTTTTTCTTTTTGTTTTATTTTATTTTACTTTATTTTATTTTATTTTTTCTTTATTTTATTTTTATTTGATTTACTTTTTTTACTTTTTTTATTTTATTTTATTTTATTTTATTTTATTTTATTTTATTTTATTTTATTTTATTTTATTTTATTTTATTTTATTTTATTTTATTTTATTTTATTTTATTTTATTTTATTTTATTTTATTTTATTTTATTTTATTTTATTTTATTTTATTTTATTTTATTTTATTTTATTTTATTTTATTTTATTTTATTTTATTTTATTTTATTTTATTTTTATTTTATTTTATTTTTTCTTTTTCTTATTGTTTTATTTTATTTTATTTTATTTTATTTTATTTTATTTTATTTTATTTTATTTTATTTTATTTTATTTTATTTTATTTTATTTTATTTTATTATTTTTTCATTTTATTTTATTTTATTTTATTTTATTTTATTTTATTTTATTTTATTTTACTTTTTTTATTTTTTTATTTAATTTTATTTAATTTTATTTTATTTTATTTTTGTTAATTTAATTTAATTTAATTTTATTTTATTTTATTTTATTTCACTTTATTTTACTTTATTTTGTTTTATTTTAGTTTATTTTATTTAGTTTAATTTAATTTAATTTTATTTTATTTTATTTTATTTTATTTTATTTTATTTTATTTCATTTTAGTTTATTTTATTTTATTTTATTTTATTTTATTTTATTTTATTTTATTTTATTTTATTTTATTTTATTTTATTTTATTTTATTTTATTTTATTTTATTTTATTTTATTTTATTTTATTTTATTTTATATTTTTAATTTTACTTAAAGACAACAAAACAGTTGTTGGCATACACACAAGCCTGATCATAAATTCAAAGAAATAAATAAGATAAAAATTATCAAGTGAAAGGTTAGCTTAAGCACTGCCAAGCTCTAAACGACAAAGTAGTTGCAAGTGCACAAATATGCATATTTTCTAATTTTACTCAGTATCTCACTTTTTGGCCTAAGGCAAATGTCTGCACACTTAATACTTGAACTTAAATGGGCTACTCTGCAGTTAAAGTCGAACACAATCACACATGCACATTTACTAGAACATAATCGCACACAAACTACCACACTCAATATTCGCTCGCTACCTAGCTCACAGCTTTTTTAGTTGATAACAAAATGTTATATTACTCTCAGTAGGAAAATATTCCCAAAAATTTATTTATTTATGTATGTATTACTAGCTATACGGAAAAGTGTAAAAACAAACTGCACCGGATGCAGGCGTTAAGATAATACACATAACTTTACTTGCCCCAAGGTAACTTTCAGAGACATACGTATATACACTACCAGTACCTTGTACATATGTATTTACTTTTACATGCTCATGGCATGGCATAAACCGTAATTCCGCTGTGCAGTTGAGGTCATTTTTGTTTATGTGGCTTCTCACTTTTATGTTGGTTTTTGTCGTTATTTAGGGTCCCTACGATGCAGTGTTGTGCATTGTTTAGTGCGACCACCAGGAGGGGGCTGAAAAACAATATCTACACACAGTTAGTCAGAGACCTAGTGAAACAGTCTCTTTGATTTTTAGCTAATACTTTTTATAGTTAGTTATAAATGTTATAAACTTAAATAAAATATATTATTAAGAAAGAAAAAGAAAAATATTTAAAAATTTTGAAAATGTTTGAATGGGCTCATTTTATAACTGTACCACTGTAAACACATCCCATGAAACTGAGTTGTCCACAGTCTGATGATATTGCATTTTTATTTTCAATGCAACAACTACTTTAAAGTTAGTTTATGTTATTGTTTTTATTTTCAGTGGTGTTGTTATTATGTCAGCATGCTTGTTGTTCTTATTTGTTGTTAGTGAATATCCCCGTGGTATTCGTAACCCAAACTATTACAATAATGTTTATCATTTGTAGTAGATTTTCACTTGTCCACAAATACAAATACTCACACAAACATAGTAATGATAATACGTTTTGTTATGCCTACACCGTTGGCCGTTCAACAGATTTGGTTTATTCCCACCGCATTAAATAACTTAAAAAATTTTAAACAAAAGTTGTAACAGAAAATTGCAAAATGCTTCAAAGTGTTGCAAAATTTCGGTAACCGGCACTTCTTGTTGTTCAACCGGTTGCTGTTTGGGCGTGAGCTTTCCGGCGTGAGTCCATGCGGAACTCGTATTCTGTTATTGTAACAAACAATTAATGAGAAAGTGACATTGTTGTTAATTTTTATTCTGGAATAAAATAAAATACAATAAAATAAAATAAAATAAAATAAAATAAAATAAAATAAAATAAAATAAAATAAAATAAAATAAAATAAAATAAAATAAAATAAAATAAAATAAAATAAAATAAAATAAAATAAAATAAAATAAAATGAAATAAAATAAAATAAAATAAAATAAAATAAAATAAAATAAAATAAAATAAAATAAAATAAAATAAAATAAAATAAAATAAAATAAAATAAAATAAAATAAAATAAAATAAAATAAAATAAAATAAAATAAAATAAAATAAAATAAAATAAAATAAAATAAAATAAAATAAAATAAAATAAAATAAAATAAAATAAAATAAAATGAAATAAAATAAAACATTTTTCGATTCATCATTTCATTTTTCGACTCCATCCATTTGACGATTTGAGATTGAAGTTAAAGTGCTCCAAACAAGCACATTTTTTCTTTGATACTGTGGAAGTCATTACATATTATTATCATTATAGAAAGTTTCCGCAACTCAATTCGTAACATTTCGTATTTTGAAGCTTCACATTTTTTTCTCTCTTCAACGCTGTCTTTCACATCTCTCATCGCATCAAGAATTTTAATTTACGCCAAACTTTTTGTTGTCGACACAAAAAACTTTTTAACATTTTTATAAAAAAAATCCCATTGTCCCTTCCTGTGCCTTGCTTCGAGTTATTCTTTAACAATACAAATACACATACAGTATACAACAAAAGTAACAATAATAACAGCAAAGGCAACAACATACTACCAAGTACATAGAAAGTAGTTGCAGATCTGTAAAGTTTTGTAATTTTCAAGACGTTT
>CAXKVI010000003.1:9949249-9959249 GCA_964058755.1 Campiglossa producta
TGAAGTCATTTTAGGATCATTTTGGGGTCATTTTAGGGTCGCTTTAGGATAATTTGGTGGTCATTTTGGAGTCATTTTGGATCATTTTTGGGGTAATTTTTAGGTCAGTTTAGGATCTTTTGGGGATCATTTTAGGGTATTTTTAAGGTCATTTTGGGGTCATTTTGGGATAATTTTTGGATCGTTTTGCACCGATTGACCGATTTTGGTGAAATTTCGCATATTCTAGGACTGTCCACTTGAGTGTTGCCACTTGGGGCGATTCACAGCATTGCCACTTATCTAATTTTTTTTCAATATTAAGCAAGGTATGCCAATATGGGTATCAAATCAGATACAATTCAACAATTTTTTATAATTTTTTGTCTCCCTTGTGTCTGTTTGTTGCGGTATCACACAAAAACCGCTGAATGAAATGAAATGAAACTTTCACCATTGTATTAGTAGAAGTTCAACTTAAAATATAAGATATCCCTTATTCCGATAACTCGACCAGTTTCAAAGTTATCGACCAATATGTGGAACAGGCTGACCAAAAATGTGTTAGCACAATATGGATATCAAAAGAAAGGTACTAACGAGTACTGTAAAAAGCAATGTGATTCATTTAAATATCTCAGCTGGTTTCGGAGATATCTACTAAAATGTGAGACAGAACAGAAGAAGAGTGAGAGGCTAGAGTAGGTTGGTAGGGGATAGCATCTGCCCGCTTTGCTAGAATTCAATATGACAAGAGATTTGGTACAAAATCAAGGCAATCTAAATTTTAATTTAATTTGAAAATTTGATTTCTACTCATAAAACTCATAAAACTAAAAATACTCAGGTCCTTGTCTGTTTATCTTTAATTTCTAATTAAATATTTTTTCATATACATAACTAAAGCATATACTTACATATTCCCACAGATTTACGTAATAATATTTGTCTCTCTTTTCTCCCCACAAAAATATCTTCAGTTAAGTTGAAACAATAAACAACGTTTGTGGCGCCCCAACATGTCTAATAGCGAGAGTGCTGTCACAAACAAAAAAAACCAACAAAGATAACTACACAAATAACAAAACAGGTATACAACATTGCGCGGAAGTTGAGACGTGCTGGCAACACCAGACATGGCAACATAAAACGCTGGCAGACTTTAACGTTGATATGGCGGGTTATAGGTGCTTGGGTTGGCGTAGGTGGCACAAAAGTTTAATTTATTACCACAACAATCATGACAGACAAATTTCATATCTCACATACATGTACATACATATGTATGTAGTATACAAGTATTCATATTTATGCTTGTGTGCACTTTTATGCGTAATGGCGTATGTTTAACGAAACAGATAAATAAATGTGTGCAAAAACGGAAAAAGCACGGATGTATAATACCAGCACCATAAACTGCTTTGATTGCAGATGAAAGAATAAATTATATAAACAAACTTATGAGCGATTACAGTGAAAGGCGTAAGTAATGTTAAGCTTGGTTAGTAGGAGGTAAACAATAAGTTGTTACATTTTTCGAGTCTTCAAAGCGTAACAAAAGCTTTGACGCCCCTTAGTCGTAATTTTTTGTGACAAAAACTCATATGTGATTTCTTTTGTTATATTTGTATTTCATAAAAATATTATCTCCTTACATTAAGCGCCGTCCCTAATAGACTTATGTAACTCCATTTACACAAATATGTTTCAAACATAACTCATTAACATTCAATACTCGTACACATGAGTTTGTTCAAAAAGTTTTTAGAGTTCATAAGTTTGTCGTAATGCGACAACGCAGAGTGGCATGTGTCATTTAAGCTGACGGTAAACAAAATTAAAAAAAGTTGGAAGAAGTTCACAAAGATGATATTTACCTTCCAACATTTAGACACACATGTTCAGGTTAGACAGAGGGGCGTGTATGTGTAGGATGTTTGTCAATTTGAGTTGGCCAAGGCCTAGGCAAGGTTGATAAAATCTGCTTGCAATGGCAGTTAATAATGTTTTTAATTGAAAAGGAAAATACAAAATTACCCAGGTCCACCTTGTTTCTCCAAAAATGTAATGTAATAGTTAATTTAATGTAATACCATACCATAACCATACCATAACCATACCATAAATACATAACCATACCATAACATTAATGTAACTGTTAATTACATATCCATACCATAACCATACCATAACCATTCCATAACCATACCAAACCATACATAACCATACCATAACCATACCATAACCATACCATACCATACCATAACCATACCATAACCATACCATAACCATACCATAACCATACCATAACCATACCATAACCATACCATAACCATACCATAACCATACCATAACCATACCATAACCATACATAACCATACCATAACCATACCATAACCATACCATAACCATACCATAACCATACCATAACCATACCATAACCATACCATAACCATACCATAACCATACCATAACCATACCATAACCATACCATAACCATACCATAACCATACCATAACCATACCATAACCATACCATAACCATACCATAACCATACCATAACCATACCATAACCATACCATAACCATACCATACCATACCATAACCATACCATAACCATACCATAACCATACCATAACCATACCATAACCATACCATAACCATACCATAACCATACCATAACCATACCATAACCATACCATAACCATACCATAACCATACCATAACCATACCATAACCATACCATAACCATACCATAACCATACCATAACCATACCATAACCATACCATAAACCATACCATAACCATACCATAACCATACCATAACCATACCATAACCATACCATAACCATACCATAACCATACCATAACCATACCATAACCATACCATAACCATACCATAACCATACCATAACCATACCATAACCATACCATAACCATACCATAACCATACCATAACCATACCATAACCATACCATAACCATACCATAACCATACCATAACCATACCATAACCATACCATAACCATACCATAACCATACCATAACCATACCATAACCATACCATAACCATACCATAACCATACCATAACCATACCATAACCATACCATAACCATACCATAACCATACCATAACCATACCATAACCATACCATAACCATACCATAACCATACCATAACCATACCATAACCATACCATAACCATACCATAACCATACCATAACCAGCTGAATATGTATTGCATTTTCATTCATGTAGGGGATTATTGAACAAAAAAAAAGAGTGTAGCCAGTACGCGTAACTTCTTAAATTCAGAAATAACGAAATTCGAATAATGTGTATTCGAGAATGGTTTAGATTCATAATTTCTTATTTCCAGGAAGTGGACCAGGGCACCGATCTATTCGAAAATATCTTATAAATGGTGCGTTTTTCTTCAAATTCGGTAGAATTATGCCTAAATTAACAGGAGCCAATACGAATGGAATATAGAGGAAGAGGGGCGTGGTAGAAGGACAGAGGGGAATGAAACGAAACAGGAAGGGAGATAGTGTGAAAGCGAAAAAAGATGGGAAGGAGAGTTGTAAAAGGAGTTGTAGATCTCGGTTAGGTGGCAACCCTAAGTGGCAACCCTGCTTGAAATGGTGATATTTGAAATACGGCCGATATACCTTTCATTTGATACCCATATTGGCATATCTAGCTCTATATTTAAAAAAAATTGGAATAGATGGCAACCCTATAAATGGCCCTTACTGGCAGCACCCATGTATATACTCTTGGAATGAATCAAGTTGTCTATATGCCAAATTTTATCCAAATCGGTAGAACAGTTCCCGAGATATACGAAAAAATAGATTAATTGCGGTTAGGTGGCAACCCTAAGTCGCATCCCTGCTCCAAATTATCATATTTGGAATACGGTCGTAAATACCTTTCATTTGATACCCATATCGGCATATCTAGCTCTATATTTAAAAATAAATTGGATAGGTGGCAACCTTGTAAACCGTCCTATGTGGCAACACCCATGCATATAATCTCAGAATGAATTAAGCTGTCTATGTGCAAGTTTTATCCAAATTGGTCAAGCAGTTCCCGAAATATTCGAAAAAATAAATAAATTGCGGTTAGGTGGCAACCCTGCTTGAAATTATCTTATTTGGATTACGGTCGAAAAACCTTTCATTTGATACTAATATTGACATATCTAGTTCTATTTTTAAAAAAGTTGGGATAGGTGGCAACCCTGTCAACCGCCATAAGTGGCAACACCTATGAATTCTGCTCGGCCTAACTATTACAATTTTTGCAATGTTAGCTAGATCCTAGAATTTCACCTCCTATTTGATTTGCACAGCTAAACATCGTGGTGAAAATCGCCTACGCCTGAAAGTCGGCTATAATTTCTATTTCCGTTGCATCATCAGCCATTTTCTCAAATTTTACTCTTAATCAAAACTTCATATCGCCGACTAAGAAGTTAACTTCAAAATGTTTAAATATGTACTTAGATCGTTCTTCAACCAAATTTTGAAAAAGTGCCTGCCAATGTCGAAGAAATTTACTTTTTGAAGTTTTATGGTGAAATTAAGTAACTAAAATATTATTAAATTCTATGGACAGTAAAAGTGTGAACGTGATATTTGTGGTTACAATTTATGGTTATTTTCAATGAAAAACACATATGTACATATGGTGACTTGGTTTACATATTCGTCCTTGCTTTCACTTTAACCGAAAAGAATACAATGACAAATGAGTAGAAAGAAATTTCCAGAGTATTGCTACTCGCATACGATATATACTGCCTTTTTATGTAATTATAAATAACTACATATCTATAAAACATTATTCACAAACATACAATATTTTATGCAATTACAGTACCTGGGTAACAAAATTCAGCAAATCACACTCGATCAATTACAATATCAGATTTTTTCAACCCGAGCACTACCTCAATTGGGTCAATAACAAAATCAATGGCATCAGTGAAAACATAGCTTAAGAGTATACAAAACAATTTTCATACATACATAAATACATACAAGGTTTCACATACATACAACACAAAGAACACATTCACACATACATATTCAAAACCCTCATTTCAGTATAAAATCTGCTGGCGGCTGACATTTTAATCGAGCGAGTACTTATGTAGCGTGTGAAGGCCAAAAGCAACAAGATGACAACATGAACAACAACAACAAAAGCGCAACAAACCATTAAAAGGTCGGAAATACTTTAATGGTATTTTATCATTTATGCTGAATGGACATAGGACAGGGTCAATATCGATGATGATTGGCTGGCCGATGATGTGGTTGGCCCAAAAAGTGTTAACTTGTATACATATATGTAGAAGTATAAATCAATGTTTGTTGAGCACAAATGAAATGAAGCAGTTAAATGCATATCACGACAACCGATCAAGGACATTCATACATATATGGAATGAACAACAAAAGGTACTCTCTGTCAACTGGCGTCTGACCTAAAAATGCCGCAAGCATTAAATGGGCAAAACTTTCCAAACGGATGTTGGTCGGTCGAATGTTGAAAAGGGTACGATAGTATGAGCAATGACACTAATGTCTTTGTATATACGGGGATATAAATTAATTTCTATGTATGCGTAGAGAGTGGGTTGTCACTTACATATTTGAGCTCCAACATGTTTGAGTATGTAAATGCCATGTTGGGATATGTTGCCGTTGGAAATGCTTTTTAAGGACAAAATATTCAACACAATAAAACAAAATAAAACTTAATTAAATTAAAAAAAATAAATAAAATGAAATAAATTAAAATAAAATAAAATAAAATAAAATAAAATAAAATAAAATAAAATGAAATAAAATACAATAAAATAAAATAAAATAAAATAAAATAAAATAAAATAAAATAAAATAAAATAAAATAAAATAAAATAAAATAAAATAAAATAAAATAAAATAAAATAAAATAAAATAAAATAAAATAAAATAAAATAAAATAAAATAAAATAAAATAAAATAAAATAAAATAAAATAAAATAAAATAAAATAAAATAAAATAAAATAAAATACGTAGATGACTTATTCGCGATTGTAAAAACTAAGGATATTGATAAAATGCTCGATAAACAGGAAAAACAATAGAATATACATAGATTGGTACAGAAAGCCCACATCTTCTGGTAGACTTGTAAACTACAACTCGAAACACGAAAGGAAAACAATAATAAATACTGCGAAAAACTTTATAGATAGAGTCCTAACAACAAGCGATAAAATATACCACCGGAAAAACATTGGGATAATACAGAAAACGTTAGAGCAAAACGAGTTTCCGCACTTTTTAATTAATAAACTGGTCCGAAATGTTTATGCTAGATCTCCAGATAAAGAAAAAACGAAACAAAAAAAAATAATAAAATATATAAAACAATCGCTTACGTACCGGGAATTGCATAGAGGATCAAAAACTCGAATTTATACGATAAAGAGAAGTTCCAAATAGCGTTTACATATAATAATACTTTAAGGCAAATTTACAGCAATACTAAGGATAGAATCCCTAAGGAAGAGAAATCTGACGTGGTTTACAGAATACCATGCAACGGTGACGGGTCCAACGTATGCGAGAAGGTATACGTAGGGACAACTAAATTAAAATTGAAGACAAGGATTTCCGCGCACAAATCAAATATTAAAATTCGAACCGGCGATTGTGAAAATAAAACAGCTCTAACTACCCATTGTAAGGATACAGGGCACTATCCAGCCTTTGAAAATGTGGTCATATTAGATAAAGAAAAGAATTACCACAAAAGATATTTTTTGAAAATGCTACACATAACGATCACCCCTAATGATAAGAGAATGAACTACAAGAACGATACAGATTCATGTGCACAGATCTACCGGAGTTTGGTGCTCAAACAACAAAAACACTTATTGAGATCGGCAGCACCCAACAATGTTCCCGCTAACATCTAACAAGCAACAAATATACATACATACGTACATATGTTTGCAAATGTTTTCTCTTTTCTTTTTATCATTGTTCCCTGTATTGTTGTTATTACATATTTTTGTTTACACTTACGGTATTTTAAATTGTTTATTTATTCTTGCTTAAGCTCTCTAATAATTTATCTTTCGAACATATGATCAGTCGATGAAACATAATCATATGTGTAAGTTGTGATTAGCTGATAAAACAATTTTTATACCTTAATGCGAAAAACTTTTTTAATTAATTATACCTGATTTTTCTGTTTTTTTCTGTTTTGTACTTCCCTAGTCCTGATGATGATTTTAGATTAAAATCGAAATATCGACCAGTATTGTTAAAATACAAATTTAAAAAACATTGTGTTTTATTTATTGACCGGCCTTGAGCTCATAAAAATACTTCAATATTTACATAAATATAAGGCTATTAAAATTCATCAAAAATAAAATAAAATAAAATAAAATGAAAGAAAATAAAATAAAATAAAATAAAATAATAGAATAAAGAAAATAAAGTAAGCAAAATAAAATAAATTAAAATACCATTAAATAGATTAAAACAAAATTTTATTTAATTTAATTTTAATTATATTAAATAAATTCAAATTAAAGAGAGAGCAGTAGACCTCATTTTATGAAGCCATCCAAATGCAATTAAAATATTCACATATTCTTGTTGTTAAATATTAACTTTGTTCAGAAGTAAATCATTTTTTTTTTAACATTTGAAAACAAACAGAACGCAAACCAGCGAAATCAAAAGTATTCCAAGGTCGTTGGGCAACCTTTTCATTCCTTCTTTTACAATTCTTTCATTCAAGTTGTAATCGTGGCTTGCATATGTGGGTGTTTGCTTACTTCTTTTGCTTTGAGATCAAGTGAAATCTTCGCCGCCCGCACAAAGGCGTACTTATTTATTCATACATTTTAAAACACACACACACATACATAGCACATTTTAATTTGTGCTTTTGATAATATAAAGATGTCTTTGCGTAGCCCTTTCAACAAAATAATTCTTTTATTTGACTTTGTATGCATGAAAGCTAAGCCTTTTTTAATTTTTGAGTTTTTGAATATTTTATTTTTCTTTCCTTCTTCATTCTTTGCGAATTCTTTCATGTTGCCTTTTTGTGCGCCAGCTGAATGTGATTCTCAAAAAGCAGAATATATTATTTCTCTAGTAATGTATCATAGTCATAAGTGTATGTTCGTGAGTAGATCTGTATGAATACCCTCTTTAGTGTCAAAAAAAAGATTTTAATTAAAATTCTTTGCCGTCTATCTCTTTGAAAAAATTTCTTTACTTATTTGTTGAATATATGCTTTTGACATATCTTGTTACGTATTGTATTTGGAACTTTTGTGCTAAATAAAATAAAATAAAATAAAATAAAATAAAATAAAATAAAATAAAATAAAATAAAATAAAATAAAATAAAATAAAATAAAATAAAATAAAATAAAATAAAATAAAATAAAATAAAATAAAATAAAATAAAATAAAATAAAATAAAATAAAATAAAATAAAATAAAATAAAATAAAATAAAATAAAATAAAATAAAATAAAATAAAATAAAATAAAATAAAATAAAATAAAATAAAATAAAATAAAATAAAATAAAATAAAATAAAATAAAATAAAATAAAATAAAATAAAATAAAATAAAAAAATAAAATAAAATAAAATAAAATAAAATAAAATAAAATAAAATAAAATAAAATAAAATAAAATAAAATAAAATAAAATAAAATAAAATAAAATAAAATAAAATAAAATAAAATAAAATAAAATAAAATAAAATAAAATAAAATAAAATAAAATAAAATAAAATAAAATAAAATAAAATAAAATAAAATAAAATAAAATAAAATAAAATAAAATAAAATAAAATAAATAAAATAAAATAAAATAAAATAAAATAAAATAAAATAAAATAAAATAAAATAAAATAAAATAAAATAAAATAAAATAAAATAAAATAAAATATAATAAAATAAAATAAAATAAAATAAAATAAAATAAAATAAAATAAAATAAAATAAAATAAAATAAAATAAAATAAAATAAAATAAAATAAAATAAAATAAAATAAAATAAAATAAAATAAAATAAAATAAAACAAAATAAAATAAAATAAAATAAAATAAAAGAAAAGAAAAGAAAAGAAAAGAAAAGAAAATAAAATAAAATAAAAATAAAATAAAATAAAATAAAATAAAATAAAATAAAATAAAATAAAATAAAATAAAATAAAATAAAATAAAATAAAATAAAATAAAATAAAATAAAATAAAATAAAATAAAATAAAATAAAATAAAATAAAATAAAATAAAATAAAATAAAATAAAATAAAATAAAATAAAATAAAATAAAATAAAATAAAATAAAATAAAATAAAATAAAATAAAATAAAATAAAATAAAATAAAATAAAATAAAATAAAATAAAATAAAATAAAATAAAATAAAATAAAATAAAATAAAAAATAAAATAAAATAAAATAAAATAAAATAAAATAAAATAAAATAAAATAAAATAAAATAAAATAAAATAAAATAAAATAAAATAAAATAAAATAAAATAAAATAAAATAAAATAAAATAAAATAAAATAAAATAAAATAAAATAAAATAAAATAAAATAAAATAAAATAAAATAAAATAAAATAAAATAAAATAAAATAAAATAAAATAAAATAAAATAAAATAAAATAAAATAAAATAAAATAAAATAAAATAAAATAAAATAAAATAAAATAAAATAAAATAAAATAAAATAAAATAAAATAAAATAAAATAAAATAAAATAAAATAAAATAAAATAAAATAAAATAAAATAAAATAAAATAAAATAAAATAAATAAAATAAAATAAAATAAAACAAAATAAAATAAAATAAAGTAAAATATAATAAAAAAAGGACAATAAAATAAAAACGGGAAAACATTTGTGAAATAGTTTGACGTGTTTTTAATCCTTTAAAATCCCTGCGAAATTAATTCAAACTTTTAA
>CAXKVI010000003.1:9964249-9969249 GCA_964058755.1 Campiglossa producta
TTATGGTAAGCAGGTTATATTTACATCATGATTTACCATCACGTTCTTGGGTTGTGGTTGGGACTGGGGAGAGGGTTAGGGTAAGGTATACGAATGCATGCAGGAAAATAAATTTTCGCAGGATAATGTTGTTGTTGTTGTTGTTGTTGTTGTTGTTGTTGTTGTAACGAGGTGTAGCCCTGCCTAAATGTCAGACAGGGTCACCCCGAGTATATTGCTCTTAGCCGGGTCGATATAAGAAAACGGCTCGGGTCGTTTGGGCACGATGGGTACAGCACAAGTACTGGTACCGTTCTCGTAGAACCGGCAATACAAGAAACTAACCGTGTAGTCTCCCGGGTCAGCAAGTTAAAATATAAAAGGTTATGGGCCCAGTGTACGATATGAATATTTTCCGATTTCGAATATTGGCAAGTGAAGCAGATTGGCCAATTTGGAAGTGCAAAATATATCCAGATCTATCTCGTGAACCGCTTGACCGATTTGAATGCAATTTCTAATAGAAGCAGTATGGTTCTTTCTAAGACTATATACTTGGGTGTTGCCACTTGGGGCGGATTACAGGGTTGCCACATATCTCAATTTTGGTTTTTTTTCAAATATTGAGCAAAATATGCCAATATGAGTATCAAATGAAATGGTTTTTGGTCGACATGCCTACTAAAACATTTTCAAGTAGGGGCGCCACCTTATCGCAGTATTTTTGTATATCTGATACTATCTCGAGAACACCTTGGCGAATTTCGATGAAATTTAACATAGAAATAGATGCTTAATTCTAAGTCTTTCAGCTTGCGTGTTGCCACTTGAGGCGTTTTACAGGGTTGCCACCTATCTAATTTTTTTTTTTTAATATTAAGCGAGATATGCCAATATGGGTATCAGATGAAAGATATTTTCGGCGACATACCAACTAAAATATTTTCAAGTAGGTTTGCCACTCAGGGTTACAATTTTACCGTATTGTATTTGTAAATTTTGGGATCATTTTGGGGTATTTTTGGGATCATTTTTGGATCATTTTGGGATTAGTTTGGCATCATTTTGGGGTAATTTTAGGATCATTTTGGGGGTATTTTTTTTTTAATTAATTTTTTTTTAATTAATATTTCTATTACATTTTATTTAAAAAAAAAAATTTTTTTTTTTGTTTTTTTTTTTTATATCTAATTTTTTTTTTTTTTTTTTTTTTTATTACCAGTTCCAAAAAAACAGAAATACACATTACATAAATCACGGAATTCATGCACTTACACTTTCGCAGCACTTTCTCTTTTTACTGTGCGATACTCGTAGTACTTACGTTAAATTCGTATACATACATACGTAAACATTCTTTTATAAATGCAACGGTTTCGCGTTCATCATTAAAAAAATACAATTCAATGTTGTTGATGATTATGGCAAACGTTATGCAGCCATTTATACATCAATGCATATACTGTATAGGAATGCTCAAGCCTTTCAATTGAAGGATTCACGAACATTTTCTGAGATGCACGAGTATTTGTACATTCATGGTTTTTTCGATGAAATATCGTTGCGGCTGCATATCCATCAATAATAATTATCAACAATATGCAGTATAGCAACCGCCATTGATGCTTAATGATACAACAGGAACTGTGGCTACTGCTGATGGATTGAAAATGTGAAGAAGCGTTACTATGAAAACAGATTCAGACGTAAGTACCCTCATTTTGTATGCTTTTCTGTGCAGTAAGCAATGCTTCATTGCTATCTAGTGATATAGGAAGAAATTAATATATAAAATCATGTAGGTATAATTAACTTGAAGAGGAAGTATCTTTCTTGCAATGATATACTTAATACACACACGCAGAGCCTCTCTAGAATTAAACAATCAGTTAACTGCTTCATTTAATGTAAAGTGCTTTATATGTATATCACTCATACGCAGTGTACGCCTCATTCATTCGCGCATTTGATTATTTGGCAGATACTGTCGATTTTCAATTTAATTGCAGAGTTTGCTATTTAAATGATTGCATCTGATCATATTTCGAATTTTGATTACTATGAACTTATGTTTAGCACACAAAATTTTACATACATATGTACATATATCTACAATGAAAGAGCTTTAAACTGGTACATAATATAATATGTATATATTTTGTTTACTTTATGTATTTTTCTTTTATTTTTTTCATTTGATTTTATTTATATAATTTTATTTTTTTTTTATTTTTTATTAATTTTGTTTTATTTTTTTTTTAACGTATTTTTTTTTTAATTTTTTTATCCTATATTTTTTTAATTTTTTAAATTTTACTTCATTATTTCAATTTTTTGATTAACTAAATTAAAATTAAATTTTTTAGCTTTTTAATTTTTTTATTTTGCGTTATTTTATGTTATTTTAATTATTTTATTTTATTTTATTTTAGCGACATTGTAAAACAAAAAAAACCAACAGCAATAATGAAATTATTGCTGGCCTCCAGCTCGCAAATTTTTTTTATATTATTTCCTTTTATTTTATTTTGTTTTATTTTACTTTATTTTTGTTTATTTTATTTTATTTTATTTTTTTTATTTTTTTATTTTATTTTATTTTATTTTATTTTATTTTATTTTATTTTATTTTATATTATTTTATTTTATTTTATTTTATTTTATTTTATTTTATTTTATTTTATTTTATTTTATTTTATTTTATATTATTTTATTTTATTTTATTTTGTTTTATTTTATTTTACTTTTGTTTATTTTACTTTATTTTATTTTATTTTTTAATTTTTTTTTTATTTTTTTTTATTTACTTTATTTTACTTTAATTTATTTTATTTTATTTTATTTTACTTTTTTATTTTATTTTATTTTACTTTATTTTATTTTTTTGTTTTATTTTTTTTTTCTTATTTTTTTATTTTATTTCATTTCATTTTATTTAATTTTAATTTATTTACTATTTTTTTATTTTATTTTATTTTATTTTATTTTATTTTTTTTTTGTTTTATTTTTTGTTTTATTTTATAAAACCAACAGCAATAATGAAATTATTGCTAGGCCTCAAGCTCGCAAATTTTTTTATATTATTTTATTTTATTTTGTTTTATTTTATTTTACTTTTGTTTATTTTATTTTATTTTTAATTTTATTTTATTTTATTTTATTTTATTTTATTCTATTTTATTTTAATTTATTTTACTTTATTTTATTTTATTTTTCAATTTTTTTATTTTATTTATTTTATTTTACTTTAATTTATTTTATTTTATTATTTTATATTATTTTACTTTATTTTATTTTATTTTATTTTATTTTATTTTATTTTATTTTATTTTATTTTATTTTATTTTATTTTATTTTATTTTATTTTATTTTATTTTATTTTATTTTATTTTATTTTTATTTTATTTTATTTTATTTTATTATATTTTATTTTATTTTATTTTATTTTATTTTATTTTATTTTATTTTATTTTATTTTATTATATTTTATTTTATTTTATTTTATTTTATTTTATTTTATTTTATTTTATTTTATTTTATTTTTGTTTATTTTATTTTATTTTTTTATATTATTTTTTTTTTATTTTATTTTATTTTATTTTATTTTTGTTTATTTTATTTTATTTTGATTTATTTTATTTTATTTATTTTTTATTTTATTTTATTTTATTTTTTTTTATCTTATTTTTTTATTTTATTTCATTTAATTTTATTTTATTTTATTTATATTTATTTTATTTACTATTTTTTTATTATATTTAATTTTATTTTATTTATTTATTTTTTTTTGTTTAATTTTTTTTATTTTGATTTATTTTATTTTATTTTATTTTTGTTTATTTTATTTTATTTTGTTTTATTTTATTTTATTTTGATTTATTTTATTTTATTTATTTTTTATTTTATTTTATTTTATTTTTTTTTATCTTATTTTTTTATTTTATTTCATTTAATTTTATTTTATTTTATTTATATTTATTTTATTTACTATTTTTTTATTATATTTAATTTTATTTTATTTATTTATTTTTTTTGTTTAATTTTTTTTATTTTGATTTATTTTATTTTATTTTATTTTTTTTTTTATTTTTTTTTTCTTTATTTTATTTTTTTTTATTTTGATTTATTTTATTTTATTTTATTTTGATTTATTTTATTTTATTTTTTTAATTTTTTTTTTTTTTATTTTATTTCATTTCATTTTATTTTATTTTATTTATATTTAATTTATTTACTATTTTTTTATTATATTTAATTTTATTTTATTTATTTTTTTGTTTGTTTTATTTTTTTTTATTTTATTATATCTTATTTCATTTTGTTTTGTTTTATTTTGTTTTATTTTATTTTATTTTATTTTATCTTATTTTATTTTATTCTTAATTTTATTTTATTTTATTTTTTCATTTCGTTTTATTTTAATATATTTTATTTTATTTTTATTTTATTTTAGTTCAATTTTTATTTTATTTTACTCTACTTCATTTTATGTTATCCATTTTCTTTTGTTGTGATTTATTTTATTTTGCACACTCTCATATCCCTTTATGTATTAGCTTTAATTAATGTTACGTATACGCCCTGGCGTACATTTATAAGCCCAAAGTGCTAGATGCTGCTGTATGTAGTAGTGTTTGCAACTTATTGCCATTGAAATGTGAGTAGCCTGCCATATTTGTTTATTATTATTATTATTTATATGAAATTATACATAAATACGTAGATTACATTTCCATTTCATATTAGCTCAATTAACTATTTGTTTATCATTTCAAATGTATTCGTTATTTAATTCTGGGAAAATGAATGATGTTTGGTATATCAATGCTATTATGCTATTAGCATTGAAGCTAATTCGTGTGTGAATTGAATTTGGAATTGAATCTGTTTAGTGTAAGTTGAAAATAATACGCTTAAATGCATCAACAATGGGTGTATATAAATAAATAAGATATGCATTATTGAAATATGGAATTATCAACAAATTAATTAATTATTCATTGCTAGGTCAACTATAATT
>CAXKVI010000003.1:9977155-9982155 GCA_964058755.1 Campiglossa producta
GAAGTGGGAAAAGAACTTGCAAAACGAAAAATTTGTTGGAACAGAACGATGATCCCAGCCTAATAGTAGGATTAGGGTTAATAGAGAGAGAGAGAGAGAGAGAGATTAGAAGTATGATTGAGAATGACAGTGAAAGTAACAGGGAGAAAAGGATGGAGAGTGAGAGTGATATAGCCATTGTGATAGTAGCAGTAAGAGTGAGTATGATAGTGAGAATAAGCCTGAGAGTAAGAGTAATAAGTTCAAGATTACAAAAAGCGTTTATTGTCACCACAGGGAAGGAGAGATGGGAAACGGAAGGAAGGTAAAGCGGTGGAGGGAGCCTGGGAAAAAACAAAGAGAGCGTTGGAATAGTAGCACGTTCTTTTAGGACTGAAAGAGAATGACGAAAACGACTTGGAGGTATTAAAGCATACGAAATTTTGGTAAAAACTGCAAAGGTTTTTTTCCACGTTCGATTGGGTCTGATTCATTTCTCAATTTTCTATTATACATATATACAGCTATCGCCGATAGATGCAGCAGCGGAATTTTTCACCTTCTTTTTAAATATCTAGGAACTCGAGAAAATATTTAGCTAACTTCTATACCTAGATATTTACCAACATGTGTATAAATTTGATAGAAAAAAAATTTCCAATTGAATTTCATTCCTTCTTACGTTTCAAGCAAGCTCCGAACAATCTCCAATGTAGAATAACCAATTCTAATATTGAGTTTGCTCCTTGCTCTTCAATTCTCAACCATTGTTAATTTTTTTTTTACTCAAGCTGTCCACAACTGTGCTCTAGAGTGTTCCAAAATTTCAAAGCGAATTTAAAGGATATTTGAAATACTGGCTAAATATAACATTTTTTAATTATCCTGCAAGGAAATGGAAGTAATGTCGTTTAAAATTATTATCCTTCAGCTTTTTCAAAACTCTATGTGTTTTAAAAAAAATTGATAGTAATAAAAGTTTTGAAAATGTGTACACAAATATTTAAGGATGTACAGGAGATAGACAGGACATACCACAAAAATCTATTTTACAATATGGGTATCAAATGAAATGTGTTTATACGAGCCTGAAAGAAGTCGTAAGTTTTATTTCTATGTCTCAATCTGTTATCGACCAAAAAAACTATTACAATTTTAAATGTTACTCACACGCCGTGTAGGACCTATAAAAAGTGCACTATAATAGCAAAGTTTCAAGATGTACTCTTTTATTTTTGCTAGAAAACATAATGTTATGCAACTCGCTAAAACACTTTCGAAATTCCAATGTTCTTTTCTCCTGAATTTTTTTTTCAGTATCCATGCAAAGAATCCTGTTATCCTTTTAAAAATTTAAAAATGCAGATTTGTTGCACAGCCTTTTAAATATGAGCCAAATAATAAAAATATGTAAGTTTCGAAGCCTTAATGGACTGTGAAGTTAGTAAATGCTGCTATCAAAAACTTAAACTAAAAATCGGCTATTATCCTAGAACAATAATAATTCGCCCACATGTTACTTAGGTTATAACGCAGCGAACCCTTCATTACTTTCATAAATTTTTGGGACAGTCTACTGTGCTTCAATACGAAGTGCACTACACACTCGCAATGCTGCAATACCCCTAATCCACAAGCCCTAAGGCAGTCAGCTGCAACATTTGCTTACTTAAGTGTCCTTTATGCGTATTGAGTCAAACATCAGAAAATACAAATTCCAATGCAAACAAGCCTTGTGTCTGTATTTGTTGTCGTATGTACATACATTCTGGTTTACTTTTTTTCCCAATTCATACATTGTCATTTATTCATCAGTGGTGTTTGTGCGTATGTCATGCGCTTATGCTGAGTGTCGGTATTTACCTTTGTGTTGTGTGAGTATGTTTTCAATTCTTGTTCGACTTACCATGTCCCTTGGTACTTTTGCTCTGCTATTTCATCCTCTCGGCTGTGCTCCATGCCCAGCTACTTTGCTACTCGTGTTTGTGTTGCATTCCAATTTGTTATAAATTTCAACATTATTGGCATCGCTGCAGGCATTGAGGTGCTGCTTGCTTTGGAGCTTTTGTGTTTTTTTTTTTCGATTGACATTTTCTTTTGCTTCATTTCAGCTGCATTCTTCCGTTTTCTTCGACATTGAACAAAGGCATTTGACATGAAATATTCAATTGTGTTTGTGTAACTATTGGAATTTTTAGTTGGTCATCTGCACACAAAGTGGGTTAGCTAAAAATTTGAATTAAAGCTAAATTTGCGGAGAAAAATTCACCGGTTCTGGAGTTATAGCAAAATAAAATAAATTTGTTACAGGAATTAAGTAAAAAATCAAAATAGCGCTAGGTGGCGCGCAGGTCGAAATAACTCAAAATCTGCGAATACTCTTTGAAATCTTGCGATCGATTGTTATGTTACTTCCCGGTAAATGGTCCCGAAGTGATCCCTAAAAATTTAGAACAATCTGCAAAATGATCCCAATGGTCGTCCCAAACTAATTCCAAAAGTTACCTCAAAATGATCCCACAATCACCCCAAAATGATTCCAAAGTTACCTCAAAATTATCCTAAAATGGTTCCAAATTTACCCCGAAATGGTCCCAAAATTACCCGAAAAGGCCCCAAAATTATTTCAAAATTACCCCAAAGTGATCCCGAAATGATCCCGAAACAGTTCCGAAATGATCCCGAGAGTGGTCCCGAAATGATCCCGAAACAGTCCCGGCATGAACCCAAAAATGATCCCGAAATGATCCCGAAATAGTCCCGTTATGATCCCGAAAATGGTCCCGAAACGGTCCCGAAAATGGTCCCGAAACAGTCCTGGGATGAACCGGAAAATGGTCCCGAAACAGTCCTGTCATGATCACGAAAATGGTCCCGAAATGATCCCGAAACAGTCCCGGCATGAACCCGAAAATGGTCCTTAAATGATCTCGAAACAGTCCCGTCATGATCCCGAAAATGGTTGCGAAACGGTGTCGAAACAGTACCGAAATGATCCCGAAAATGGTCCCAAAACGGTCCCGAAAATGGTCCCGAAATGATCCCGAAACCGTCCCTGATATGAACCCGAAAATGGTCCCAAAAAGATCCCGAAAATGGTCACGAAATGATCCCGAAAATGGTAAAAATAATACTCATGACTCAAATTTTTTTGAATAATAAATAAAAAAAATTTTTTTTCCTCACTCATCACTCAAAAATAAAATTTTGCGCATCCCTGATGTCTACCATGATTCCATCGTATACTTATGTTTGCCAGCGTCTAATTACAGCTTTTGTTTTAAATGTCACCACACTTTCTCACGTTGCTTTGTTCATCGAGAATTGAGCTCACACTATTTGACTGCTGAACAGAGGTGTCTACCATGATGCCATCGTATTTTTATGCTTGCTGGCGTCTAACTACAGCATTGTTCTATCTTATAATTTTAAACGAGCTAAACTTGTATATTTGTATATTTGTATGGTTGATTCTAAGACTATCCACTTAGGGGTAGCCACTTGGGGCGGGTTACAAGGTTGCCACCCATCTCAATTTTTTTAAATTATGGAGCAACATATGCTCCCAATATGGGTATCAAATGATAGGTATTTTAAACCGTATTCCAAATATGATAATTTTAAGCAGGGTACGCCCTAGAGTTGCCACCTGACCGCATTTTATTTATTTCACCTTATGTATATTTGTATATCCAGAGTATCTCGGGAACCGCTTGACCGATCATGGAGCAAAATATTTTAATATGGGTATCAAATGAACGGTATTTTCAGCGACATACCCACTAAATTATTTCCAAGTAGGGTTGCCACCTTACCGCAGTATATTTGTATATCCCGACTATTTCGGGAACCGCTTGGCCGATTTGTATTAAATTTGGCATATAGATGGTATGATTGCTTCTAAGACTATCCTCTTGGGGGTTGCCACTTGGGGGGTGTACAGGGTTGCCACCTATCTTAAAAAATTTTAATTATGGAGTTAGATAACCCAATATGGGTATCAAATGAAAGCCATTTTTGCCGACATACAAACTAAAATATTTTCAAGTAGGGTAGCCGCCCTGGGTTACCATTTTGGCGTATTGTATTTGTATTGTATATTTTTGGGATCATATTTGGAGTATTTTAGGATCATTTAGAGGTCACTTTAGGATAATTTTGGGGCTATTTTAAGATAATTTTGGGTTAAATTTTGGATTAATTTTAGAGAATTTTGGGATCATTTTCGGATCATTCTGGCGTCATAATTATTGGGTCAATTTTGGATTATTTTGGGAACATTTGACGGTCTTTTTGATTTAGTTTTGGGATTATTTTAGTATTATTTTGAGATTATTTAAGGGTCATTTTGGGATCATTTTTGGATAACTTTGTGGTCATTTTCGCATCATTTTGGGTGCAGTTAAGGTTCTTTTTGGGGTCATTTTTGGATCATTTCGTTTTTGGGCCGTTTTGAGTTCAATATCGGATCATTTTGGGAAAATTTTAAGGTTCTTTTTGTGGTAGTTTTGGGATTATTTTTGGTGCATTTTGCGATCATTTTGGGTAAGTAAAGTTAGCGTTAAATTGATGACACCGAGCAAGCCCGGTTTCAAAGGTCAACTTTAGGATAGAATGAAAAAGTTAAAGGAAATAACACAAAATTTCATAACATTTTCCACCTCAACCTTCCTCCTATCCACTTAAATCTCTCAGTAATCTAAAAATCCATATTTAAAACGACACACATCCAACTGCACCCACACACTCAAAAGTGTCAAACTTAATTTTGTTATCATTACAGACGCCTTTTGTGATTATCAACTAAGCAGCCAGCACACTTGCTGTCTAGTCGGTCATCGATCCAGTTTCCCTAGCCGCCGCCTTCAACAAAACAAACAACGAGCCTATCATCTGGCTGCTGCTGCAAAATTTTCTCGCAGTTATGTGCTTGTTTAGTCGGCGCCGTTCGTTGTCGTTGTCACAGCGTTGAAAGCAATTAAAATGATTTCGACACTTTTGCCGTCTGCGATTAACAAGAG
>CAXKVI010000003.1:9987155-9999655 GCA_964058755.1 Campiglossa producta
TTGTATGGATTGATGCATTGGTGGTCATTCTGTTGTTGCTGGAATGGGCATTCGGTTGATCGCTTGGTTGTTTACTTCAACGATTCGGCTTGATTACTAAATGGCTCGCAATGTTGGTTGCACACATTGCATTTTTCTTCTGTTCGTAATAGCATACTTATGAGAATATTTATTAGCTCCATTTGTTTGTACTGTATTCGTATTCACATGTAGATATGTGTGCTATTAGCCTCAATAGCTGTGAAATTGCTCTTTAAATTTTTTTTTAGTCTGCAATAAAAAATAGAAACAAATAAATACTAAGTGTGAAGTATGTGTGTCGACAAATTTTTTTCGCTGTATAGTAATAACACAGAATTTTTTCGGGGTACGGTGAAAGTAGATTTTGTGCTACATAAAAACATTTTTTTTAGGTTTTTAACGTCGAACTTTCTAGAATACATGTACAAAAATTCTTTTTCGTTAGAACTTCCTACTTATTATTTTTTATTTATTGTAAAGTATAGTAATCAAATAATAAGTAAAATTGTCCATAACCGTAACCATAACCGTAACCATAACCGTAACCATAACCGTAACCATAACCGCAACCATAACCGTAACCATAACCGTAACCATAACCGTAACCATAACCATAACCGTAACCAAAACCGTAACCATAACCGTAACCATAACCGTAACCATAACCGTAACCATAACCGTAACTATAACCGTAACCATAACCCTTACCTGCAGTGTAAGCGTTAAAATAACCGCAATCAACCCGAAAACATAACCGTTACGAAACCCGTAAGCGTTAAAATAACCGCAATCAACCCGAAAACATAACCGTTACGAAAACCGTAAGCGTTAAAATAACCGCAATCAATCAGTGACCAAAACCGTAACCATAACCGTAGCCGTAGAAATAACCGCAATCAAGCAGTAACCATAACCGTCAACATAGCCGTAAGCAAGATGTAACCGTTACCATAACCATTATCATGCCGTAAACCTTGATTCGTGAATGTGACTGAAGCCAAGATTGATACTGGGACACAATTTCGGACTATTCATTGCGCAAAATTACTAATGGGAGACATGGTCGTTAGAGTGACTGCGCAATTGGCCAGAGCAGGAAGGTTAGCTATGGAACAGTGAAACCAATTGTGTCCGTGACAGGACCCAAACTATAGCCTTAATCTTTTTGAGAAAGCATCGAAAGCCTTAAAGTCAGAATAGGACACTAATGCCCGGTTTTCAGTGCAAGCTTAACCCACAAAGTTGACTAGAGTTTATCTCATACAAACTGGCCGTTTAAACTAAGTTTATACTCGCACTGAAGTTTAAATTTGCACTGAAAAACCGGGCTGTACTTAGGCTTGCAGGGAAATCAGTACTAGTGACACCAATTTCAGGTTCAGAATTAGAGATAAAGTGGCTAATACGAACTAGTGTCATAGTGACTAAATTTTCACTACTTCGAAGCCAGCAGCTGATGTTGTGTGAAAGTAAAGGAAAGGAAAAGAAAGAAAAGTAAAGGAAAAGAAAGGAACGGAACAGAGAGGAAAGGAAAGGAAAGGAAGGGAAAGGTTAGGAAATGTAAGGAAAGAAAAGGATAGGAAAGGGAAAGAGAGGTAAGGAAAGATAAAGAAATGCAAGGTAAGGAAAATAAGAACGGAGAGGAAAGGAAAGGAAAGGAAGGGAAAGGTAAGGAAAGAAAAGGATAGGAAAGGTAGGAAAATAAAGTAAAGTAAACTAAAGGAAGGGAAAGGAAATGAAGGGAAAGTAAAGGACTCGCCTATGTGTTACTTATGACTTACCCATGAGACATGTATGAATAGTCCATGAATCACTTATGACTCGTCTGAGTAGGGATTCATTTCAACCATTTGACGATTTGACATGGAATGACCCAGTTAGTAACGATCATTTTCTGTAGCCCATTTAATTTATCTTTAAACTCGTATCACAGTAGAGATAAAAGCAATACAAACATTTACACCGCACTGGCAACTAATTTTATACACCTCTACTAAGCTTTAATATAAACAAAGATGAACCCTTTAGGGCGTAGTTTTAATCACTTAGATGCACTTATCACATCACCAGCTTTATCCACTGCTGCATTGCGTTCATTTAACGCTTGGTAGCACATGTTACACTACAACAAACACTTACCAAGCAACGAGCTGCATGTAGGTGAGCGCGTAACACAAAATTAGTTATATTAATTTCATAGACAACCCATGCGATGCATAACTACATGAGTTAATACAATGCAAAGGTGTACTAATACAACTAATATTAAAGAAAAATATGAAGCTTGCAACAACAAAAAACACTAGCAAATGTTTGTAAAATAGAATTTTATCTCATCGTGTTTATTTTCGCTTAGTAAACTAAATTCTTGCTTGTAGTTACGCCTTGGTTACAAATAGCTTGAATACTTAGTTGGAACTCAAATACCATAGTTACGCACACACACACACACAATGGCTAACTGTGTGGATTACCTTGCCAACTCTATGAGGTTCTATGTCGTTTTGCTACTTTTCAATTACTTTGCATGCTTTTACACCCCACACCTCGCACTCTGTTGCGCATAACTAGGAGCCTCGAAGCGTAGGTGTAGTGCGTGGTAAGTTAGCACGCCCACCAGTGTTGGTGCCGTAGCCACCTCGTTAGTTGGCGGTGGACGATTGTCGTGTTAACGTTAGCCCTCCTCTTCATTTTGGCTTGGTCGTCCTGTGCTTTGACTTAGGTTGTGAGAGTTTTCATCCCCGCGGCACGCAAGCATCTTCTAATTCAACTGGGTTACGAGTCGCGGTTGAGTAGCGCAACAGGTTTGTTTGCCATTTCATTTCATCAAAAGTAGCGCATGAACATTAGCATTTATGAGAGTATGATGCGGTGTTAAAATGTATACAGTGACTCAAAAAAGTGGTAGTGCGGTCGGTGAGTCTGTAAATTCCAAATATTTCACTGGCATTTTTTTTGTTACATTCACTCAATGTAAGTTTTATAATAACTTCATATGTCACCGTCTCTCTTACTATAACCATGGCAACTCTTACGGTCACTGTCACGCTTACCTCTGTCACTATAAATCCTTTTCACCGTCACGGTCATTTTTCATTGTCACTGTAACAGTTACGGTCAGTGTCACTTTAACAATTACGGTCACTTTTACTGTGACTCTAACAATTACAGTCACTGTCACTACTATTATCACAGTCAATTCCGCGGTCACTGACACTATGACAAATACGGTCGTTTTCTCTGTTACTGTCACTGTAACAATTATTGTCGCTGTAACGAATATGACCACTTTCGCTGTCACTGTAACAATTACTGTTACTTTTGCTGTGACTGTCACTATAATTATTACGGTAAATTTTGCTGTCACTGCCACTGTATAAGTTACGGTAACTTTCGAAGTCACTGACACTGTCACTGTGACAATTACTCTCACTTATGCTGTCACTTTTTCTTGTTACGGTCAATTTCGCTGTCACTGTCACTGTGAAAAATACGATCATTTTCTCTGTCACTGTCTCTGTAACAAATACTATCATTTTCTCTGTCACTGTCACTGTAACAATTACGATCACTTTCGTTATTGCTGTTACTGTAACATTTGTTGTCGCTGTAATGAATATGAACACTTTCGCTGTCACTGTAACAATTACGGTTACTTTCGTTACCACTGTCACTGTAACAATTACTGTCACTTTTTCTGTGACTGTCACTGTAACAATTACTGTCACTTTTGCTGTCACTGCCACTGTATAAGTTACCGTAACTTTCGAAGTCACAGTCATTGTATAAGTTACGGCAACTTTCGTAGTCACTGTCACTGTAACAATTACGCCTGCTTTCAGTATAGTATTGGTCACCCCCACGGCTTCATAGATAGTCACTAGTTGGGTCACTATCATCGTTCCGTAAAAAGTCACCTCACCTGTCATGGTAACGGCCAGTCTCATAGGTCTTTTCTTAATATCTGTTCGATTCACGGATTTGGAAAAGTCACTAATCCGTTCACTATCTATCATGTTTCCGTCCATAATCCATAATACCAGCCAGTTCAGATATAACTGTTTTTTAACCACTGTATTCAAGGGAGCTCTTTCTCGTATCGCAGGTCACTTCACTGCGCAAACACACATCACGCCCATGTATGTATGTAGGATACAATCAGGCGCAAGCACTACGTAATGTAATACACTGAAAGCATGCAAGGTGGTGCCAACACAATAAACGCCTAAAGGATTAGCCTTGCTGGCGGATGCTTTTTGTGTCACTTGTTCGAGCAAGCAATGCGAAGGTATGCCCAACATTCCCAACAGCTGCGTGTTTTTGTTTTACTTCGCGTAGCTACTTACTTTTACACATTTACTTTTTACTTACATTTGACACGCAACACATTTTTACTGACCCCAAATGTCGCTCTTGTGCCATTCATTTTTTTCTAAAACGCTGCTTACACACAAATCTTACAGCAGCGCTGTGTTCTCGGGTTTTTTTTTTTTTAATTTTATAACCCACTTGGCGCATTTTCTTGTGCACTCAGCATGACAACGCGGTTTTGTGTTTTTTTTCTAGGTTTTTGTGTTTTTTTTTTTGCTCTACTTTTTGTCTGGTATTCTTTTACAGCTCTAAGCCTTTTTGATTAGCTTTTAAGGCGCAACGCATCCACAGTCACAGATTGCAGCTGCGACAGCAGTGACCGCAACAGTGATGTCACGCAAAATTCAACATACCGTCACAGCCGCAATACGAGGTGGTGGGAATATGGAAACAAACATGAGCGGATTCAAAGTTGTTTGAAAAGGGGACTTTTTATAAAAAAAAATATAGAATAAAAAAAATTTTTAAATAAAATCAAACTAAATTAAAATAAAATAAAATAAAATAAAATAAAATAAAATAAAATAAAGTAAAATAAAATAAAATAAAATAAAATAAAATAAAATAAAATAAAATAAAATAAAATAAAATAAAATAAAATAAAATAAAATAAAATAAAATAAAATAAAATAAAATAAAATAAAATAAAATAAAATAAAATAAAATAAAATAAAATAAAATAAAATAAAATAAAATAAAATAAAATAAAATAAAATAAAATAAAATAAAATAAAATAAAATAAAATAAAATAAAATAAAATAAAATAAAATAAAATAAAATAAAATAAAATAAAATAAAATAAAATAAAATAAAATAAAATAAAATAAAATAAAATAAAATAAAATAAAAATAATAAAAATAAAATAAAATAAAATAAAATAAAATAAAATAAAATAAAATAAAATAAAATAAAATAAAATAAAATAAAATAAAATAAAATAAAATAAAATAAAATAAAATAAAATAAAATAAAATAAAATAAAATAAAATAAAATAAAATAAAATAAAATAAAATAAAATAAAATAAAATAAAATAAAATAAAATAAAATAAAATAAAATAAAATAAAATAAAATAAAATAAAATAAAATAAAATAAAATAAAATAAAATAAAATAAAATAAAATAAAATAAAATAAAATAAAATAAAATAAAATAAAATAAAATAAAATAAAATAAAATAAAATAAAATAAAATAAAATAAAATAAAATAAAATAAAATAAAATAAAATAAAATAAAATAAAATAAAATAAAATAAAATAAAATAAAATAAAATAAAATAAAATAAAATAAAATAAAATAAAATAAAATAAAATAAAATAAAATAAAATAAAATAAAATAAAATAAAATAAAATAAAATAAAATAAAATAAAATAAAATAAAATAAAATAAAATAAAATAAAATAAAATAAAATAAAATAAAATAAAATAAAATAAAATAAAATAAAATAAAATAAAAAATAAAATAAAATAAAATAAAATAAAATAAAATAAAATAAAATAAAATAAAATAAAATAAAATAAAAAATAAAATAAAATAAAATAAAATAAAATAAAATAAAATAAAATAAAATAAAATAAAAAATAAAATAAAATAAAATAAAACAATAAAAAAAACAAAAAAATAAAAAAAAAACAAAAAAATAAAACAAAATAAAATAAACCAAAATAAAATAAAACTAAAAAAAAAATATTTTAAATTAAAAAAAAAAAACAGAATACAATAAAATAAAAATTTAAGATAATGAGGTCAACCAAGGCTTAAATTTCTCACTTTAAAATAGATTAAAAATAAATTATAATAAAATAAAATATAATAGAAAAAATCAAAAATATAGAATAAAACAAAATATGATATCGTCGTTCGCTTGCCAGAGGCATGAGTGTCCCAACTTTCCAGATTTGAGTTAATAGGCTCACGTGATTAAAATCTATTTTCTCTACGATTCACGAAAATCCTGGGCTTCCAAAATACAAAGTACCCCCGGAAATTTGCAATGCCATTTTCATGAATGTGTAGCTCAACCTTTGAAAATTGTGCTAGAAAAACGGATGTGCTTAACATTCGCAACAAAAAATGTATATAAACTGAATTTTTAAATTTTTTAAAATTCGTTTTGCAAAAAAACATGAATGTATAGTAAAATTGTTATGTATACGCCATGGTGCCATGCAACACATTCATGTTTCTGGCAAAACAAAAATTTAAAAAAATTTTAAAATTTTAATTTTGGCACATTCATGCTTCCGGCAAGCGAGCGACGATATCATATAACAGTTAAATATATATTTAAGATGTAGAAAAATGACGGTGTAACAGTTTCAATTCAACTCTTATTGTGCAAACGAATATCGATTCTCTCATTAAATTATTAAAAATTATACAAAAAAAGTTGTCCACCACTGCCCAGAAAACAATCGCAAGTTTCCTTCGAACTTTTCCATTAAGCATGCAAAAAAAAAATAAAATATTAATTCCAACCCATAATCTCACTTAGGAAATTTCAACTTTTATGTGGCATTCAACTTTTAGCAAACAAGCACACATTCATTTATAATTCATTTGACATGCACTAACAAGGTAGGTTCATGTATGTGTGCATGTGAAGAATAGCTGAAGTAGACGGGGAAATTGAAGAAAGTCAAGCAATTGCCTTGGAGCGCTCACTTAAGAAATGCTAACATATATTAGAGAGGGATGAAATTTATTTATTAAAAGTAGAATACTAAAGTCGCTCTGAAATCACGCGTGATATAATAAGTAAGTGTCATCTAGCGGAACAAAGTATGATTTATGCCGAAAGGACTTATGCAAGAAAAGAAATGTCAAAGTTTTTTAAATAGTTTCGTTCTAAAAGGTAGCTCTTACTAAAGTACAACTATACTACAACGAAGAAAAAAAAACAAAAAAAAAAAAAATAAAAAAAAAAAAAAAAAAAAATAAAAACACATTTTCGAAAAATAAGTTCCGTCCTAATATATGAAGTTGTCTGGTTCTTACATTGTCAAGGTATAAATAACTACGACAGTTGAAGAACATCAGTGCAGTTGAAGAAAACAAGAACAGTTGCAGAAGAAGATTGAAGTAATCAAAGAATATCCCAAAAAATATGTAAATAAATAATTAGATAAATATGTGAGTAAATAAGTATGTACATAGTTTCTTTGTATGAGTGCAATTCACTTAATGTTATTGACCCATATCTGTCATGTCAGACTGACTTAATTCTACGTAGACAAATTGGAAGGCAAAGCAAATGGAACGAACAAGAAGAAAGTGTGCTTTCAAGTTAAGTAAATAGTCAACATAACTAACGTTGCAGTGGTAGCAAAAGGAGACAAGAATTACTAATAAAAAAATGGTAGTAAAATTTTCTTTCAATTTCAGTCATTATTAGATAGTATTAAAAATGTGAGGTGTGTCTAAAAATATCTAAATATTGATGATATTACGTATTAAAAGTTGTATTCCACCCTGTAAGAAAAGCAAAAAAGAAAAAAAATAACGCACATCTACGATAGTAAACTTTACGTCATTAAAAATTTATAACAGAAAAGTAACCAACTTTACCTTAAGCATTATGTGAATTTACAGCTGGTCAGGGTGAACATAACCGTTATATACTGACTAAAATGTCTTAAGCTAACTCATACAACACCTTGATGAATTTTTTATTAGCTAATTGGACAATCGAAGGGTAGAGGTCAACTGTAAAGTGAGTAAGTCATGTGAAAGGACTGACAGCACTATTTAACCCTTTAAAAGGTTTATTTATCTTCTTTCCATTTTATCTTTCATTTGATGCCCATATTGGCATATCTCGCGCCATAATTTGAGATAGGTGGCAACCCTGTACACTCCCAAGTGCCAACCCCAAGTGGATAGTCTTAGAATCAATTATACGCTCTATTGCCAAATTTCATACAAATCGGTCAAGCTGTTACCGAGATAGTACCGGATATACAAATATATTTCGATAAGATGACAACCCTAGATGGTAACCCTACTTGAAAATATTTTAGTTGCATGTCGCTGAAAATACCTTTCATTTGATACCCATATTGCCATATCTTGCTACAAACTTTAAAAAAATTTAGATAGGTGGCAACCCGAATTGGATAGTCTTAGAATTAATCGTACTATCTATATTGAAAATTTCATCCGAATCGGTCAAACGGTTCCCGAGATAGTCCGGATATATCTACACATATAAAAGTTTAGCTCGTTTAAATTCATAAGATTTATTTTGGGTAATTTAATTTTATTTCATTCTTTTTTATTTTATCTGATTTTTTATTTTATTTTATTTAATTAATTTCTTCTTATATTTTTTTTAATTTTTTTGTATTATTTTTTTAATTTTATTTTATTTACTTTAAGTTGTTTTATTTTATTTTTTTTTTTATTTAATTTTATTTTATTTAATTTTATTTTATTTAATTTTATTTTATTTTATTTTATTTTATTTTATTTTATTTTATTTTATTTTATTTTATTCTATTTTATTTTATTTATTTTTTAAGTTGTTTTATTTTATTTTTTTTTATTTAATTTTATTTTATTTAATTTTATTTTATTTAATTTTATTTTATTTAATTTTATTTTATTTTATTTTATTTTATTTTATTTTATTTTATTTTATTTTATTTTATTTTATTTTATTTTATTTTATTTTATTTTATTTTATTTTATTTTATTTTATTTTATTTTATTTTATTTTATTTTATTTTATTTTATTTTATTTTATTTTATTCTATTTTATTTTATTTTATTTTATTTTATTTTATTTTATTTTATTCTATTTTATTTTATTTTATTTTATTTTATTTTATTTTATTTTATTTTATTTTATTTTATTTTATTTTATTTTATTTTATTTTATTTTATTTTATTTTATTTTATTTTATTTTATTTTATTTTATTTTATTTTATTTTATTTTATTTTATTTTATTTTATTTTATTTTATTTTTTTTTTTATTTTATATTATTTTATTTTTTTTATTTTATATTATTTTATTTTTTTTATTTTATATTATTTTATTTTATTTTATTTTTTTTTTTTTTTTTTTTTTATTTTATTTAATTTTTTTTAATTTTTTTTTTTTTATTTTATTTTATTTTTTTTTTTTTTTTTTTTAATTTTTTTTAATTTTATTTTTTTTTTTTTTTCAGTCTCTCGTCTTTTGCACTTAAAACCTTCGAGAGGATAATTAGCGATTATCTCTCCTCTACTATTGATAGCAACCTTATTTCTAGCTATCAACATGCATACACCAAAGGTAAATCAACGGAAACTGCGCTCCACAGCCTAGTCTCTATTGTTGAAAAATCATTGCACGAAAAGGAGTACTGTCTCGTGGCCTTTCTGGACATCGAAGGGGCTTTCAACAATATAAGGCCGGAGGCTATTAACACTGCTTTAACAAACCTGGGCATAAATAGGTCTCTTATTGGACTAATTGATCAACTACTAAAGGGAAGGAAAATAGTTTCTTCACTGGGAACAGTTGATCTTTCACGCTATGTCACAAGAGGAACGCCTCAGGGTGGTGTTCTCTCCCCGCTCCTATGGAACCTCACCGTAAACTCCTACGAGACACAAGGTGGGGGGGCGGGAAGATAGTGGCATATGCAGACGATTTAGCTATTGCATATAGGGGCAAATTCCCACAAACCCTGTGTGACTTGATGCAAGTAGCACTGCGAGAAGTTTCTTCATGGTCCTCTCGCTGCGGACTTAGCATCAACCCGGGAAAGGTGGAGCTTGTCCTTTATACCAGGCGGTACAAGATACCACCGCTGAACCTACCAGAACTAGATGGCGTGCGCCTGAACTTGGCTGATAAAGCCAAATTCCTAGGCACAGTTCTAGATAGAAAGCTTAACTGGAAGGAGAATGTCATCCAGCGCCAGAGGAAAGCGTGCATTGCACTTTACACGTGTAAAAGAGCCATTGGCAAAAAATGGGGGCTCAGCCCCAAAATTTGCAGATGGATCTACACTGCGATAATCCAGCCAATTATGCTGTATGGAGTCGTGGTATGGTGGCCTGCGCTAGGAAAGGCAACAAACCTAAATCTGTTACGAAAAGTCCACAGATCGAGCATGATCTGTATAAGCGGGGCGTTAAGAACAACGCCCAATGAAGCTCTCCAGGCCATTCTTGGCTTTTTGCCACTCGATCTGGAAGGATACCGGGCAGCAGCAGCATCGGCTCTGCGTCTAAGGGAAACGTCCGTCTGGGGCGCAAGCACTATTGGACACTCCTGTATTCTAAGATCTTACAGCTTTCTCCCTCTGAGCACAGATCGGTGTGCGACCACAACAGTCGGAGATTGTTGTTTTAGAATAAACATTCCCAGCAGGGAAGACTGGAAGAACATAGATCGGTGTCCCGCTACTAATGGCGGCACTTTTATATACACCGACGGCTCGAAGTTAGACGGCAGAGTCGGAGGAGGGGTTTACTCAAGGGATTTGGACCTAGAACTCTCCTTTAGACTACCTGATCACTGCAGCGTCTTCCAGGCTGAAGTTTCTGCAATCATGGACGCCGTGACTTGGATAGGTAAACGCACCATCGGACAGGATATCTGTATTTTCAGCGACAGCCAAGCGGCCATCAAATCCCTTGGCTCTTACTCGTTCAACTCTGAACTGACGCTCAGCTGTCGTCGATCTCTTCAAGAGATGGCCCAACAGAACCGCGTGAACCTCACATGGGTCCCGGGACACAGGAACATTGAGGGAAACTGTAGGGCAGACGAACTTGCCAGGCAGGGCACGACCAAGCAGATTCTTCAAGATAAAGAGCGCATAGGTATGCCGTTTGCCACGTGCAAGCTAATGCTGAAGGAGCATACACTCCGCGAAGCCTACGAAAGATGGCTACAAGCCCCAGGGTGCCGGATATCCAAGCAAACCTGGCCAAAATGCGATCTTAAAAGATCTAGACACATATACGCCCTAAAAAGGAAGGAAATCTCCATATTAATAGGTGTTTTAACCGGGCACTGCCTTATTGGTAGGCACGCAGCAAGGCTAGGCGTTCCCTACCGACGATGCTGCAGGAGTTGCAAAGATGATGAGGAAGAGGAAACGGTGGAGCACCTCATCTGCAACTGCCCGGCCTTAAGCGGAGCGAGAAGGCGCTCTCTGGGAGTTCCCTTCCTGGTTAGCTTAAGCCAGGTCGCGGAGCTAGACATAAAGGACTTGATGGCCTTCATCAAGTTATCAAAATGGTTCGAGGAGGGGTAGCGGTGTCGGTTAGGAGTGTCAGTCCCGGGTTTCGGCTATATGGAGAGTCCCAACAGCACTGGGATTTTCCATATGGCCGGGCCCCGGGACTGACTTTCCTAGTGTTTGGTGGTATCACAACGGGCCTTTTATTACTGGCCTAGGTGTGCCTTTGCGGCAGCCACTTCTACCTACCTACCTACCTTATTTTATTTTATTTTATTTTATTTTATTTTATTTTATTTTATTTTATTTTATTTTATTTTATTTTATTTTATTTTATTTTATTTTATTTTATTTTATTTTATTTTATTTTATTTTATTTTATTTTATTTTATTTTTCTTTGATTTTATTTTATTTGATTTTTTTTTTTGCTTTTTTTATTCCATTTTTATTTGTACATCTCTAACCTATCACATTATAGTTAGTGCACGTCGTCTCAATATTTGCTTTCACATGTTCGCCTACCGACACTTTAGAGAATTGCAATTTACGCACCGTTGCATCAAAACAGGAAATGTACTCTGATGTTGACGGGAGACAATGCAATGCTGTCATCTTACATATTACTATTGCTTGCCTTTGTTGTTATTGTTTTCAGTATCCACGTTTTTTGTTTGATAAGTTTCCCATTTTTCTGTTTGTTCTATTCGCTCTCAGTAGCTGCATCGTCAGCTCATTTCAACATTTCTTTTTTTTTTACTTCCTTACCGTTAGATGCTACAATTTTCGTAATGTACATTGTTTTTGGTATGTCAAAGTGCAAACGTTTCGAAAATAATGCCAGTAAACTAGCTCGACAGTAGAATTAAGTGCAAGTTAAAGTAAGACTATGAAACGTACTCGTACTATATGCCTCCTACTACAT
>CAXKVI010000003.1:10004655-10007155 GCA_964058755.1 Campiglossa producta
GTCTATTGTTAAATCAACAGGGTTAATTGTTAAACTAACTTGAATTACTGTTAAATTAACTAGACTTATTTTTAAATTAACATGACCTATTGTTAAATCAACAGGGTTAATTGTTAAACTAACTTGAATTACTGTTAAATTAACTAGACTTATTTTTAAATTAACATGACCTATTGTTAAATCAACAGGGTGAATTGTTAAACTAACTTGAATTACTGTTAAATTAACTAGACTTATTTTTAAATTAACATGACCTATTGTTAAATCAACAGGGTCCATTGTTCAACTAACTTGAATTACTGTTAAATTAACTAGACTTATTTTTACATTAACATGACCTATTGTTAAATCAACAGGGTTAATTGTTAAACTAACTTGAATTACAGTTAAATTAACTAGACTTATTTTTAAATTAACATGACCTATTGTTAAATCAACAGGGTTCATTGTTCAACTAATTTGAATTACTGTTAAATTAACTAGGCTTATTTTTAAATTAACATAACCTATTGTTAAATCAACAGGGTTAATTGTTAAACTAACTTGAATTACAGTTAAATTAACTAGACTTATTTTTAAATTAACATGACCTATTGTTAAATCAACAGGGTTCTTTGTTCAACTAACTTGAATTACTGTTAAATTAACTAGACTTATTTTTAAATTAACATGACCTATTGTTAAATCAACAGGGTTAATTGTTAAACTAACTTGAATTACTGTTAAATTAACTAGGCTTATTTTTAAATTAACATGACCTATTGTTAAATCAACAGGGTTAATTGTTAAACTAACTTGAATTACAGTTAAATTAACTAGACTTATTTTTAAATTAAGGTAATGGTTAATTAATATGGCTTACTGATAAATTAACTTGACTTATCCTCAAGTTAAAATGACTTGTTTTTAAATTAAAATGACATTAGGCCATGTTAGTTTAACAATAGGCCATGTTAATTTTACAGTTAGTCATTTTACTTCAAAATAAGCCATGTTAATTTAACAAAAAATCAGGTTAACTTAAAATTTCGAGATAGTTTTCAGGACTTTTCTGGATCATTTTTCAAATTGTTCGGTAATTTTTCCGAAAAGGTCCCGAAGTGATCTCCGAAAAGGTTCCGAAATGATACAGAAAGAGCCCTCAGATGATTTCGAAACAGTCCCTAAGTAATACCGATACAATTCGCTATTTCAGAAATTCTATATAATCAAAACTCTACCACAATTTTCTACTACGATTTTCAATTTTCCATTTTTTTTTTGGCCGAGTCTAATGACATTTGATTTTACATTTATACTTTTTTCAACAAAATTACAATTTAATTTATCAAATTTGCAGTCCAGAGATAATCAACGTGACATCGTTCATTATTAACATTGACACATGAAATGACAAATAAATGTATGAAAATGACATTTACAAAATTCACAACAAAAAAAAGAAAAAACAAAAAAACACCACGTATATCCGCCCTCATTACACAAAGTCACAAATAAAATTATCATGAAAATGAAAAAAATTACGCACAATAGAGTGTCATCAAGCAAATGAGTGATGTTTTTAACTCAAAGCAAATATTTAAATTTTTTCCAGCATCCGCTTAAACAAAAAAACGACAACACTCGAAATAAATAATATCAACAATAAATATGTATGTAAAGTATAAAAGCTGTAGCAAATGATTTACAAGTAAGGCGAATTCATACAGGTGAGTTCGAGCGAATTCAGATCAACACACACGCACACACTCCTTGTGGCTGAAAATGTCAGACAAAGCAACAACATAAACAATTTGACAGCTACGATTCGATTTTCAAGGAAGAAGAAGAAACCATATGATGAGAGGATGCCACCTGTAATGAATTCGCCTTGTTTACAAGCATATTTTTGTATGAAGTTAATAGTGTGTGGTGAGAGAATTTGGAAAAAAAAAGTTTTGAAGTTTTTATGCGATTTTACTTAATTTTCAGTATTTGTTAAAAATATACATATAAAATGAAAACAATAACAGAATTTTTGCTAATGAATGCAAGGCGAGAATGCGACTAATGTAAATACAAAAGCAGACATTTTTTTATATTTTCAAGTGCTTGATAAAGTATTCAGAAAATTGGAAATAATGACGCATCTCTTCTATGGCGTCAATTTGGTGATTTTTACTGAAATCACATGATGTTATATCATTTCACAATATGAGATATCAAATGATACCACATCAAAACTATCACGTCAAATCATAATAACAAAAGTCAGTTTGTTGGTTATACATATCATATCATATCAGTGTATACCCTGATATTAATGAAAATCAATTTTAGATCATATGATGTCACTTCATATCATGTGATGATATTTGAATAGATATCACATCCAAAATTATAGCATCGTATTCTGTCAAATCATAACAAAAAAAAATAAAGCACAGTTGGTCGTGTCCTACAAAATCATGTCATATTCATATCATTTGCTATCACAATAACATGCCATAATCAATAATTA
>CAXKVI010000003.1:10012155-10037155 GCA_964058755.1 Campiglossa producta
TCAACAAACAGACACCATGGCGTATACGTAACAATTTTTCCACACATTCTTGTTTCTGACAAAACGAAAATTTTAAGAAATTTAGAAATTCGGTTTTTAAAAATGTTTTTTTTCGCCAGATGCATGAATGTGTAGCACATTAGTTTTTCTAGCACAATTGTCGTATATCTTTCGATTTGATTTTCCTTATTGTAAATCCTCCCTTCTATTCACTAACTTTCTAAAGCATATCTGTTCATATATAAAAGCAAATATGTCTTTCTCACATCTGTATAATGTTTTCGTTAGCATTGATCACCGATAAATTCCAACGACAAAGTGTCTCATAAGGCTGATAACTTGCACAAAGACAACAAAGCAACACAACGGAAGGAAACAGCAATCAAAAGCTGCAGTATAAATAAATTTGGCATTTTGTTGTGCAATCAGCAGGACAACAAAGAAGTTCAACGACAAAGCTGATAAGTCTCCTGCATATACGTGTGTAAATGTATCAATGTTTGTGGATGTATGCAAATTCGATCATGTACATCCTTCACCAAATATATGCGGGTATTTGCACGTAAATGCGTTCACGCGTTTGACTGCATTTGATGGCTCTGCGAATAAGTTTTTATCGAACAACAATCAGTCAAATGTGACGCATCAGATTTTATCTTCACTTATTTGGCCTTTGTATTACTAATGTGCTCTTAAAAACCCACGAAAATTATTTTACAAAAACTTTTCTATTATTCAAAGATAGTTATTTGTTTTTGTTCTAAACTCTAACCAAGCTCAGATAGTTACGACTCCAATGTACACTTAAACCACTACAAAACTCTCACACACCCACTTGCATAACCTCCAAACATAGCTACAAGCACAATATTTTTCTTGCTTGTAACAATTTTTCTTTGCGCTATTTTATGTCACCTTAGCGATTTCGGCCAACCTCGTTTCCCTCACTTCCGTCCTTGCTGTTTTCCGTCTGATACTATCTGCTTAGTTTATTTGCAGTTACATTGGCGAAGGCTACGACCATGAGCTACAGTGATGCTGAGCAGCTAGCAACAGCCAGTCGACCTTGCAGTATGAGGTAACAATGTCATTGTTGCCAACAGCCATGCCAATTCGCAATGCTGCTGTGTAAAGATGTAACTATGTATGTATAAGTAGACCAGAAGGTATGTATTTATGCGCTGTAAGATTTCTGTTTGCTTGTGATATGTATCTTTATATACGTATGTATGTCAGGCCTTGGCACCTAGTGGCACAATTGTCCGAAAATCTGAGATTCACACAGATTTTTACGCTCTTTGCTTGGATTCTCGTACAATCAACGGATGTCGTTGATTATGCTGAGTTTCTCACTTGCAAGCAACGACTCATACACTTTTTGGGCCCAATTTGGAAACATTTTGGGGCCACTTTGGGATCCCTTGTGGTGGCTTTAGGTCACTATGCGATCACTTTAAGACCATTTCGGGCCAATTTGGGACCAATTTGGAAACATTTTGGGACCTATTTGGGAACATTTTGGGACCACTTTGGGATCCCTTGTGGTAGCTTTAGGTCACTATGGGATGACTTTAAGACCATTTCGGGGCCAATTTGGGAACATTTTGGGGCCTATTTGGAAACATTTTGGGACCTATTTGGGGCCACTTTGGGATCCTTTGTGGTCGCTTTAGGTCACTATGGGATCACTTTGTGATCCCTGTGGTCGCTTTAGGTCACTATGGGATGACTTTAAGACCATTTCGGGGCCAATTTGGGACAATTTTGGGGCCAATTTGGGAACATTTTGGGGCCACTTTGGCATCCCTTGTGGTAGCTTTAGGTCACTATGGGATGACTTTAAGACCATTTCGGGGCCAATTTGGGACATTTTGGGGCCTATTTGGGAACATTTTGGGGCCTATTTGGGAACATTTTGGGGCCTATTTGGGAACGTTTTGGCCTGCTGCTAACATTAGTACAATGTTATACGCCTAAATGTAGGCAACGCTTATATCTATTTTTGTCAAGTTATGTTGCTAACGCCGAACCTTTTAACATTGAAAAAAGTCGTTACGAACTTTTTTAGCATTGAAAAAGTCCGTTACGAACTTTTTTAACATTAACATTACCATTTTTTCATTTTCACTCCCACCGCCAAGGCCTTCGATAAAATCTATGCAATAGCTTAAAAAAAAACGTCAAAGGTAGGCAAAAATCGGCTCGGCTCGGCTCAGTAGTTTCTGAGCCAATTCGACACAAGAAAAAAATTGTAGAACAAAAACAGCTAAGAAAAAAGTAATAAACAAAGTTCAATTGCAGAAAATCAAAATTTTTAAGTAATTATAAAAAAAAATCGATAATTATCGATACTTTTTAATATTACAGCAATATATCGATTAAAATTGGATTAAAAGAATCTTAGGTCCGATCGGAGCTCGTTAAAGCACACGGGTTTCAAAGATCAGATTATCTTATGTCTCCGATCGGAACCATATTTTTTATCCAACTCTTCTCGTATATTATTGTCGGTGCTCCATAGGGTGATCTGAACTTTGATCACGCTTTGTGGACGCCTTTACCGTTTGTAATCGAGTCTAAAGTTTATGCATGATATCTCCGGCCAGTAGCTACTTTCGATGCAGGGGTTGAGCCTCAGAGAGGCTGTTCTTAAAATTGTCTCGCTACAAATAATGACCACCCTAATGTAATATGCATGTCTACTTGGCCATAAATCAATGTCAATCAGGCATCATTTGTAGAATATTTTCAAGACCATTGACTTGATTTTGTTGCACTTTTGTACTTATTGCTACAAAGTTTTGGCAAAATAAAATGTCAATAAGTAGATACATATACCTCATTTTCCAAGGACCGTATTTTTTACCATTTTTTTTTTTTTTTCTTGAGACTTTTATTTTACACAATAAATGCGAGGATCGTATAGGGGTAAATTTAGAATAATTTTGGGGTCATTTGGGGTCAATTTGTGGTCATTTTTTTATCATTTTGAGATCATAGGGGGTCATTTTAAAATCAATTTGGGGTCAATTTAGGGTCATTTTTCGGGCCATATTTGGGAAAATTTCAGGAACTCTTTGGGGTCATTATGAGATAAATTTGAGGTAATTTTGGAATCATATTTGGGTCATTATGAGATGATTTTGGGATCATTATGCGATAATTTTGGGGTCCTTTTGGGATCTTATAGGGGTAATTTTTGAATCATTTCTGGGTCATATTTTGTCATTTTAGGAACATTTTGGGGTCATTATGAGATAATTTTGAGAGCATTTTTGGGTTATTTTGGATGACTTTGGGGTAATTTTGGGATCATATAGAGGTCATTCTTGAATCATTTCGGGAATATGTTGGGGTCATTTTAACAACATTGAGGGGTCATTTTAGACTCATTATGGGATAATTTTGGGATAATTTCGGGGGTCATATTAGGGTCATTTTAGGGACATTTTAGGGTTATTTTGGGATCATTTCGGGGGTCGAATGATGGTAACGTAGTACCAAAATGACCGCAAAATGAATAATTTTTCAGAATAAAAGTCATTCAAAAAAAAAAATGTCGAATAAGACACTGTACAACAAAGTTTGACGTTTTTGAAAATCCCAACGGGTTTCTTAACAGTTCCTGAAGGTTTTTTGGTGTACTGAATCCGAGTCTGAAGTCTGATTTTTCGGATCACCCTAGGTTTTCTCTCCAGAGGGTAGCTTGCCAGAGATCGGTAGTGGTAAAAAAAAAATTTTAATACATAATTTAATACTTTTCTGGGGTCAAGGAACCATAATTTAATTTTGGTTTTTATACCATGAAAAAAATTTATATTTTAACTACTACCGATCTCTGAACAAACTACTCTCTGGAGAGAAAGCATAGGGTGACCTGAGAAACCTGACTTCAGATTCGGATTCAGCAACACCTAAAAGCTTTAGAAACCGATGAGAAATCCTATGGGATTTTTTTTTGTCTGTTGTAAGTGTTATGGGAAATTTTCAGGGATAGGCATTATTTTATTTAATTTTATTCCATTTTTTGGACCATTACGGGTCTTTTTTAGGGAATATTTTTGAATAAAAAATAACTTGTCACTCATCACTCAAAATTTTATAAATGATGTAAAATTTTTTTATTTTTTATTGGAATAAATTTTTATTCGAAGTGGCCCAACCCTGATCTCTTGAAAACGAAATAATTATTTTTTTTTTTTATATTTGTTATAATTCATGGTTAAAACTTTAGTCTTGGGAAAAAAATAGTCATTAGTTATAATATTTTCAGTCCTAGCTATTTCCCAGACAAAGTGGAAAATCTCGTTCTCTCTACTTCCAAGCAGAGCCTTAATCTTTGCTCGCAATATCAATATACATCTAGTACGCCAGGGCGTATGATCAACCATTATAATTAATTTTTATTAAGATGGGAATACGTGTCAAGTTCTTTTGACCACGTAATTGACATAGCTTTAAGAACACCTCAGTTGTTTCGTGTTTCTGAGAGATTATTAAAGCATTAAGTTACAATTTCACAAACTTTTCTTACCACAAAATATACCCAAAATAGTTAAACATAAAATGTAACACAACATGGTCAGCAAGCAAACAGCTTAAAATATCATGTGTATTTTGTATTAACATATTTTGTACATATACATACATACATACATGCATACATACATACATACATAGAGGTCTGCGTATGTAAGTATTATTTTAATAATTTTCTCTTCACACACTTCTTGGTTACGTTTTAGTAGCAGCCTAAGAGCATCTAAGGCATTATCCTTAGAAAAAACTTAAAAGTGAAATGAAATATCAGCAGCTTTCGGTCAGGGTCGTTTTTTGGTAAAAGCACACACACACACACACATACATAAATACATATTCATACAATGGCATGACAAGCAGTAGCTAGCAAACAAATAACAAATAATGCAAACAATAGAGAGCAGACATCTGGTAGTAAATATTTGCTTTAATTGCTGCAGAGGGGACTAGTAAGGCGAGCAACATACACACATACATACATACATATGTACATACAAACAAAATACACAATTGGGGGAAAGCATGCAATGGCAGTATATTTTAGTAGAATAAAACTTACAGCATGTTTAAATTGTTACGCGCAAGCATACAAACATACACATACACACACACACATAGGTTGTATTATATCGAAGTATACTTTCATTGTTGTGTATATATGTACTTAGACCCAAGAAGGTGCCCTTGTGCTCGAAGCATTGGCATTTTTTTTTTATAAAAATAAAAACAAATTTACATGCATAAATATTTATATTCTTAAACGTTAGTATGTTTGTACGTTTTTAAAAATGATGCCAATGGGTGATTCCATGTTAAATCGATTAGAGTTTATACTGGCTCCATTTAATGCTTATCTTCCGATTTTACTCAATTATTGGAAACTATTGGAAAATCCAACTTCGAAATCTATATGGAAAATATAAAAAAGACTAAAAAATCGAAAAATATAAAAAAGACTAAAAAATCGATTATAGTCGACATAGGTCGAGTTGAAAAATTTCAAAAGTGTCTAAATGTTTCTGAAAATCGATAGGATCACAAAAATATCGATATAAAATAAAAATAATCGAGAAAAGTATTTTACTTTGAGAAAAATAATTAGGATAAAAAAAACAGTTCGAAGAAACCCAAAGAAAATCAACAAAAGGAAAAAAATCACTAATAATCGATTACATTCGATGACACAAGCAAACATTTTAAGACAAAAACAGCTAAAACAAAAGTAAACGCCAAAGTTCAAATGCAGAAAATAAAATTTTTAAGTAAACTAAAAATCAATAAATATCGATAGTTTTAGCATAACGGTAAAATATCGATATATAAATTAAAAATAATCACAAAAATTTTAAAAGAAAAATAGCTTAGACAAAAGTAATCGTTAAAATTCAAATGCAGAAACTCAAATTTTTAAGTAAACCAAAAATCGATATAAATCGATAGTTTAAGCATAACAATAAAATATCGATATAAAATAAAAGTTATCGGAATAAATCGAAAAAATCTAACAAAGCTTACAAACCTCTACAAAAAATTAGGATCTACAACAAATCTAATCAAATCGACTGACAGAAAATATCAATCATAATCGATAACAGTCGATAACACAGAACACAAATTTTAAAACAAAAAACGTTAACACAAAATTAATCGTCAAAAGTCAAATGCATAAAATAAACTTTTTAACTAAACTAAAAATCAATAAATATCGATAGCTTCAGCATAATATCGATATATAAATTAAAAATAATCGGAATAAATCAAAAAAATCTAACAAAGCTTATAGGCCTCAAAATAATTTGCAAAACCTTAATAAAGATCCACAAAAACTAGGATCTACAATAAAATCTAATCAAATGGACTGAAAGAAGAAAATCACTAATAATCGATTACCGTCGATGACACAGACAAAAACTTTTAAACAAAACAGCTAAAACAATGTTCAAATGCAGAAAATAAAATTTTTAAGTAAACCAAAAATCGATAAATATCGATAGTTTAAGAATAACAGTAAAATATCGATATGAATTAAAAGTTATCGAAATAAATGGAAATATCTAACAAAGCTAATAGACCTCAAAATTATTTCAAAACCTAAATTGGGATCTGCAAAAAGTTTGGATCTGCAGTAAAATCTAATCAAATCGACTGAAAGAAAAAAAATCAATCGTAATCGATTACAGTCGATAACACAGAGCAAAATTATTAAAACAATAGCAGCTAAAACAAAAATAATCGCCAAAATTCAAATGCAGAAAATCAAATTTTTAAATAAACCAAAAATCGATAAATATCGATAGTTTAAGCGTAACAGTAAAATATCGATATGAATTAAAAGTTATCGAAATAAATCGAAAAATATAACAAAGCTTATAAACCTCAAAATAATTTGCAAAACCTTAATAAAGATCTGCAAAAAACTAGGATCTACAATAAAACCTAATCCAACCGACTGAAAGAAAAAAAATCACTAATAATCGATTACAGTCGATGACCCAGACAAAATTTTTAAAACAATAAATTAAACAGCTAAAACAAAATTAATCGTCAAAATTCAAATGCAGAAAATAAAATTTTTAAGTAAACCAAAAATCGATAAATATCGATAGTTTAAGCATAACAGTAAAATATCGACATAAATTAAAAGTTATCGAAATAAATCGAAAAAATCTAACAAAGCTTATAGACCTGAAAATAATTTGCAAAACCCTAAATTGGGATCTACAAAAAATAAGAATCTACAATAAAATCTAGGTAATCAAACCGACTGAAAGAAAAAAAATCACTAATAATCGATTACAGTCGATAACACAGAACGGAAAAGTAATCGACAAACAATGGTTAAATCAAAATTTATAAACCTTGGAAAATTTTGATTAGGATAGACGAAAATGAAATCAAGTGAAAGAGAACAAACGTCAGTAATCGATTGCAGTCGATAACCGAGAACAAAGTTAAAAAAAAGAAACATTAAAAATCAAAAATAATGGGACAAGTGCGAAAGTATCAAGTAAAAATTTATTTCTAAAATTCGATTGGTATCGATACTTAACAAAAATATTTACAAAATATCGATAAATAAGTCAACGGAAAGAATCCCACAAAAATATAGAAAGTCGATAAAATACAAATTCACTAAAATCGTTTAAAATCGATTGAAATTAACCGATAACATAAATAAGAAAATATCGATAAAAAAATTTAAAAATAAAAATTTGGCGAAAACTAATGAAATTCGATAAAAATCGATAACTTGAAGAAATCCAGCAAAATATCGATTGGAAAAAATTTTGCAAAAATTGGTGAAATTCGATAAAAATCGATACAATCGCAAATTCAGCAAAATATCGATAAATATTAAAAGCACTTTAATGAAACCACACAAGTTTAAAAAAATCTAAATAAATTAAATTGATTAGAAGCGACAAAAACAAAATACCGAAAAATCGAGAAAGATCGAATGATATGAAAAAAAAAATAATCGATAAAAATTGATCAAAAAATTTTAACAGAATGTACAAATGTTACAATAAAAAAGTAAGAGCTATTTAGATGCAAAAAACATATACGAATATTTGATGGTGGCATGAAAAGCAAATGTAAAGACACATATAAAAATGGAAAGTTATCGATAATAATCCGATAAAGCGAATATATGTTATTTTATCGTAGTCGAAAAAAGTTAACTTAAAAATCAAAAACCTGGCATGATACAAAACCAAATTTAGGAAATGTATACCACAAACATCAAATAATATTATGGGTTCATTTGAGTTGGAATGACCCAAAAACATCCATGCATAGTATATCCACTACATACCTACATTTTATTATTTACGTGCCAACTACTATTCATGGTTACAGTTGAAACACGGTTACACTGCAGCAGCAACTAACTTAAGGCTCTCGCAAATATACAACATCCACACACACACATACATATAAACCAAGTGCTGCTGCATGCAACCACAAATACCCTGCTCAAACTCTCCCGCCCTATCACTTAAACTTTCACTTTTATGCATCAGCTATATTTCAATGTTGAATTTTTTATGCTACCACAATAAAGTTTAAGTGAGCGTATGACACAGGAATTAAGTGTATACTGGTATTAGTTAGTAAATAAATAAAAGGGCGCTATATAGTTTTACTTACTGCAATTTGTATGCTGCTTAAACGGGGTGATGCTGCATCAGCGATAAATTTGCAATAAAGGGAAATCATTGATAATAAACGCGCGATAAAACCAAAAAGACTTTTTATATGAACTAACTAATAGTTAGGAAGGGTTGTGAGTTGTTGTTGTTGAAATTTCATTGAAGTACTTTTGTTTCTGCTAACAATGAAGTGAGTTTTCATTGAAGAAAAATTTTTGTTTAAAGTAAAGTTCAAATAAATAGTTGCGTATACGCCGTGTCGCACTTTTCATGGTCAATGTAAGAGCATTGACTTGTGGTTCAAGAGTAGAGAGCAAAAATACTTGTTTGCTTGCTAATACTATTCAAATTAAAGCAATTTATGTGGGCTTCATTACTTCTATTGCCTAGTAATTAATTCTTTTTTTTCATTTTTTTTATTTGTTTTTTTTTTTTTTTTTTTTTTTTTTTTATTCCTTTTTTATTTTTTTTTTCTAATTTTTGATTTTTTTTTTTACTTTTTTTTCATTTTTTATTTTTTTTTTATTTTTTTTACTTGATTTTTTTATTTTTTTTACTTGTTTTTTTTTATTTTAAATATTTTAAATTTTTTTATTTTTAGTTTTTTTTAGTTTTCTTTTATTTTTTTTTTTCATTTCTAGTTTTGTAATTTTTTTTTATTATTATATTTCTTTTAATTTTTGATTTTTTTATTTTTTTTTACTTGGTTGTTTTTTTATTTTAAATTTTTTTTATTTTTTTTTTCAGTTTTTATTTTATTTGTTTTTTTTTTATTTATTTTATTCCTTTTTTATTTTTTTTTTAATTTTTTTTTTTTTTTTTTACTTGGTTTTTTTTTATTTAAAATTTTTTTTTATTTTTTTTCAGTTTTTATTTTATTTTATTTTATTTTTTTTTTGTTTTTTTTTATTTTTTTTATTATTATTTTTCTTTTAATTTTTTATTTCCTTTTTATTTTATTATTTTTTTATTTGTTTTTTTTTTTCTATGTATTTTTTTATTTATTTTATTCCTTTTTTATTTTTTTTTTATTTATTTTATTCCCTTTTAATTTGTTTTTTTAATTTTTTTTTTAATTTTTTTTTTTAATTTTTGATTTTTTTTTTTTGTACTTTTTGTTCATTTTTTATTTTTTTTTTTTATTTTTTTTTTGTTTAAATTTTTTTATTTTTTTTTTTCAGTTTTTATTTTTTTTTTTCAGTTTTTATTTTTTTTTTTTATTATTATTTTTCTTTTAATTTTTTTTTTTCCTTTTTATTTTTTTTTCTTTTTGATTTATTTTTTTTTTTATTTATTTATTTTATTATTTTTTTATTTTTTTTTTGTTTTTTATTTTTTTTATTTTTTTTTTTTGTTTTTTCTATTTTTTTTTTTTTTTTTTTTTGTGATGCAGGAAAATCACAAAAGTAAAGGTTATGAACAAGCATTATTTATGCGCAATGTCATCAAACGACCTTCTCAATTGCCTGGCAAAACCAAGATGTTGTGTAAAATGAATCCTTGAGTATTTTTTAAAGCATAAATTGAAAGCGCTTTTTAAACATTTTCACTGCTTTCAACAGCCCTTGAGCTTTAATATCTTGATTTTTTTTTCACTTGCTTGGCGCTGTTCCTTTGCTTTTAATATTTTCGTTACTGCTTTTCATATACACGCAGTTACCATAGCTGCTTGCTCCTTTGCACAATTTTTGGTCATAAAACACCTGCCCTTGGTTTACCTCTTCATCTTTTTTTAGCTGTAGAAATTTAAACCACTTTTGCTTATCTCTTGAAAATTCACTTTTTGGTGCAACGCAAAAATTTCTTAAAATTGTAAAAAGCTTTCGTGGTGTACCGCACAATATGCCCACTAACACATGCATGAATGAGTTCGAAGAAAATGTACACATAAATATATGTGTATAGTTATGTATATGTATGTAACCATAACAAGATTATACATAGCAATGGCAACCCTAGGTGCCAACTCATTCTTAAGGTATTATGATTGGTATGCGGCTGAAAGTATCAAAATGACCCAAAAATGATCCCAAAACTACCCCAAAATGGCCCAAGAATGGACCCAAAATGACCCCAAAAAGGCCCTGAAATGATCAAAAATTGATTCCAAAATGATTGTTATATATGCATATTATATTTGTTATATATATAGTTATATTTTTTCAATTACTTTATTTTATTGTATTTTATTTTATTTTATTTTATTTTATTTTATTTTATTATATTTTATTTTATTTTATTTTTTTTATTTTATTTTATTTTATTTTATTTTATTTTATTTTATTTTATTTTATTTTATTTTATTTTATTTTATTTTATTTTATTTTATTTTATTTTATTTTATTTTATTTTATTTTATTTTATTTTATTTTATTTTATTTTATTTTATTTTATTTTATTTTATTTTATTTTATTTTATTTTATTTTATTTTATTTTATTTTATTTTATTTTATTTTATTTTATTTTATTTTATTTTATTTTATTTTATTTTATTTTATTTTACTTTATTTTATTTTATTTTATTTTATTTTATTTTATTTTATTTTATTTAATTTTATTTTATTTTATTTTATTTTATTTTATTTTATTTTATTTTATTTTATTTTATTTTATTTTATTTTATTTTATTTTATTTTTGTTAGGTTAGATTACCTGTTTGAGTACGCCCGCACTTCGGTTTCAATAAAAGACACGAGTTAACGCTAAGAGAGGTTTATTCAGACTAATTGATAATGAAAAGTGATATAAAGAATAGAGATACATAAGCATACACAAGTGGGTTGCCAGATTTCTTACAATTCTCCCTCTCAACCCAATTGCTTAATTTTAATCATCAAAAATTTAAGAAAAAATCATTGAAATTACATTACATTGTTAGATTTAGCAATTTACAACCAATTTCATGTTTCGTTTTCTGCAAACATTTCGTCATAATATCAGCTGCATTTGCCTCGGTGTTTACAAAGTTCACATGGATTTCGCCTTTCTCGTAAACATCTCGAACATAATGGAATCTCAAATCGATATGTTTGCTGCGTTTATGTACCATAGGGTTTTTCAACAGGAACTGTGCGCTTTGATTATCGCAAAACATTTTCGTAGGTTCGTTTACGCAGTCGCCGTACCCCATTTCACGCAGCAATGCTCGAATAAAAACAACATCTTTCGCCCCTTGACATAGGGCTACATACTCTGCCTCCATTGTACTAAGGGCAACAATGGATTGTTTTCTAGACTCCCAGGAAATTAGACCATTGGACATGAAAACTACGTAGCCGGTGTGAGATTTTCGATCAGCTACGTCGCCAGCCCAATCAGAGTCAGTAAAACAAATCAAGCTATTGTTTGTAGGACCATAGCTGATTTTCGCCGCCGCCGTCTGTTTCAAATAACGCAAAACATGTTTGGCAGCCTTAAAGTGTTCTTCGTGCGGATGGTTATTGAATTGTGATAGCTTTGACACAACGTAAGCGATGTCTGGTCTAGAAATCACGGCTAAATACATTAACCCTCCGATCAAACTTTGGTAACGCTTAGCATCGATGTCGCAACACTGTTCATTGCATTTGGTTAACACTGTACCATCTACCCACGGAGTAGCTGCTGGTTTGCACGACTCCATACCCCATGTCTTTAACAGTTGCGTCGCATAACGCTCTTGATGAATGGATATAACGCCAGTTGATGCATCTGTTTCTATTTGCATACCCAAATAGAAGGATGCCGGCCCACGATCCACAACCTCGACATATTTGTTTAACTCTTGTAAAACTTGTTCTGTTTGTTTAACGTCAGAACTAGCTAAGAGTATATCATCCACATACAGACCAATCAGGCACATACTGCCAGGCTCCCTCTTAAAATATACGCAACTATCCGCTTGGCATCGTGTAAAGCCCATAGTTGTCAAAATGTCGGAGACCTTCCTGTTCCACTCTCTTCCCGCCTGCTTAAGACCATAGAGCGGTTTGCGTAGTTTACACACCTTATTTGGGTACTTGGTACTTTTAAACGTATGTGGTTGCACCATATAAATTTCATCGGCCAAATCGCCGTTTAAATACGCCGCCACAACATCTACATGGTTGACCGTAAGCCGGTATTTTGCTGCTAATGCCAGCAAAAGCCGAATTGTCGAATGCCGTACAACTGGAGCATACGTTTCGCTGTAATCGATGTTTGGCTTTTGCGAGCACCCATGAGCTACCAATCGGGCCTTGTACTTTTCGATTTCACCACATGAGTTTCGCTTTACAGTGAACACCCACCTGCACCCGATGACGTTTTTATTCTTCGGCCTGTCAACCAATACCCACGTATCGTTTTTGGAAAGAGAATTAAACTCAACCTGCATAGCTCTTTTCCAGTGATCGCTCTCTTCAGATGACAACGCCTCATCTACCGTTTCTGGATTCTCTCCAATAAAATTTAATACCTCTGCTTGTTTATATAATTTCTTCGGTCGACCGATGCTACCATCTCGCACCAATTTTGGTCTGCCGCGACCTCTTTTACGCGTAATTACTGGATCACTCTCCCCGTCTAATGAATATTCTTCATTATAACCGCCTTCAGGCTGTGGTTCAAAATCACCTTTAACATCGTAACCACCTTCAAGCTGTGGTTCAACAACAACTTGTACTTCACCACCACCTTCAAGCTGTGGTTGAACATCACCTACACCTTCATCGCTATTTATACTGTGCACTTCATCACCTTGTAATTGTGCTGACTCTTTTTGATCATAATAAAAAGGCACTTCTTCACTTGAGTCTTTCTCTATTATGCGCTCAAAAGAGCTTTCAAAAAATATACAGTCACGGGCAATAACAATAGTTCGCTTTGTTGGATCGTACAGTCTGTAGCCTTTAGAATTTTCGGCATAACCAACAAATTTTAACTTTACACCCTTTGCATCGAACTTTCCACCTTTGTGTGGACCTTTCTTTAACGCGACAACATCACAACCAAATATTTTCAAGTGTGACACTGAAGGTGTTTTACTATACCACACATGATAAGGGGTTAAGTCACTTAACACTTTTGTTATTGTTCTGTTGCGCAGATAAACAGCAGTATTTATTGCTTCTCCCCATAAGCACTGAGACATTCCAGATCCCTGTAATAAGCAACGCGCCATTTCCACGAGAGTTCTATTCGCTCTCTCAGCCACGCCGTTCTGCTGTGGTGAGTAGCCAACCGACGTCTGATGAATTATACCCTTTTGTTCACAAAATTTCTTGAATGACACATTGGTAAACTCTTTACCATTGTCACTCCGAATACTTTTTATTTTGCGGCCTATCTGTGTCTCCGCGGTCACAGCAAAATTTTTAAAGGCGTTAAACGCTTCCGATTTGTTTTTTAGAAAATAGACAGTCATATAACGCGAAAAATCATCGACAAAAGTCATGAAATAAAACGCACCACCAAGGGATTTTACACGCATGGGACCACAAAGGTCAGTATGGATCAAATCCAATACTTGCTTGGAAATCACTTTTTTATACGAACTATATGGCATACTGTGTATTTTACATACGGCACAAGTCATGCACTGGAAATTTTGCAAATCACTCACATTTAGTCCACGCACTAAATTTTTGTTGGACAAAGTACGTAAATCGTTCATGTTGACGTGCCCAAATCTCTCATGCCATTTTTCCGAGTTCTTTGTTTCCACTATTGCGTTCACATTCTCCGCTGTTTTTCTAAGTCTCATATTTACAACAAATACACCACCGACTAGCTTCGCTCTCAGCATGTCGTCACCTTTACCGGTTTTCATTATCGCGCCGTACTTTGAGAATTTTACCGTATGCCCGTATTCAAGGGCTTTTCCAATTGAAAAGAAATTTGATGTTAATTCCGGAACATACCAAACGTTATGTAATTTAAGATTCATAAACTCACTTTTTACGCTTATAGACCCTATACCTTCTGCAAAAATAGTTTTACCCGACGCGAGCACAATTTCTTGCCTTCTTGGCTCAATTTCATTAAAATAGCTTTTGTGCATACACATGTGCGAACTAGCACCACTGTCCAAGATCCATGTTTCGCGCTTATGCGCTTCTTCAAATAAACAGCACGCTTTTTCATTTATGTTCTCTTTAGACACGGAAACTTTACACTGCGACCGTATATGGCCTTTTTTGCCACATTTATAGCACACTACATTAGATCGAGCATTTTCATTTTGTTTTGCACCGAACTTTTTGTGCTTTTTTTTTGCCAAAAACACTTTTTCATCACCACCCGACGCAGATTTGTCATTTTGACGAATTTCAGTCTCTAATATTTTTGATACTAGCACATCTATCTTGGGTAAATCGTCACGGCTTTCGATTGCTACCACGAAGCTCTCCATCTCCTCAGGGAGACTACACAGCAAAAGTATAGACGTAAAATCGGCAGGTACAACAACACCAACTTCTTTAAGTTCATCAACGATGGTACAAAATTCATTCAAACGCGTAGAAAACTTGTCCTGCATGGTAACCTTAAAATGTACCAATTTCTTAAACAAAGCAACTTTACGCCCGGCACTGTCTGTACGATAAATCGAATGTAGCACATGCCAAGCTTCCTTAGAAGTTACACAACCTTTAATATGAATGAGTTCACTAGGTTTTACACATAATGTTATAGTTGCCAGCGCTTTCTGGTCAAACTTTATAAACACAGTCTTTGCCCTTTCCTCGTCAGGACAATCACTTAAAACCACTTCCCATAAATCGAGTGTCACTAATAGGCTTTTAACCTGAACCGACCACGTTGCGTAATTATCCGAAGTTAGCTTTTCAATATTAGCAATAGCACTCATTTTGTCCATATTTTTACTGAATTTCCCGAAATTAAATTGTCATGCCCACGTGCACTGGATCCATAACCAATGTTAGGTTAGATTACCTGTTTGAGTACGCCCGCACTTCGGTTTCAATAAAAGACACGAGTTAACGCTAAGAGAGGTTTATTCAGACTAATTGATAATGAAAAGTGATATAAAGAATAGAGATACATAAGCATACACAAGTGGGTTGCCAGATTTCTTACAATTTTATTTTATTTTATTTTATTTTATTTTATGTTATTTTATTTTATTTTATTTTATTTTATTTTATTTTATTTTATTTTATTTTATTTTATTTTATTTTATTTTATTTTATTTTGTTTTATTTTATTTTATTTTATTTTATTTTATTTTATTTTATTTTATTTTATTTTATTTTATTTTATTTTATTTTATTTTATTTTATTTTATTTTATTTTATTTTATTTTATTTTATTTTATTTTATTTTATTTTATTTTATTTTATTTTATTTTATTTTATTTTATTTTATTTTATTTTATTTTATTTTATTTTATTTTATTTTATTTTATTTTATTTTATTTTATTTTATTTTATTTTATTTTATTTTATTTTATTTTATTTTATTTTATTTTATTTTATTTTATTTTATTTTATTTTATTTTATTTTATTTTATTTTATTTTATTTTAATTTATTTTATTTTATCTTATTTTATTTTGTTTTATTTTATTTTATTTTATTTTATTTTATTTTATTTTATTTTATTTTATTTTATTTTATTTTATTTTATTTTATTTTATTTTAATTTATTTTTTTTTTACTGTATTTTGTTTTATTTTATTTTATTTTATTTTTTTGTATTTTATTTTATTTTATTTTATTTTATTTTATTTTATTTTATTTTATTTTATTTTATTTTATTTGATTTTTACTTTATTTTATTTTATTTTATTTTATTTTATTTTATTTTATTTTATTTTATTTTATTTTATTTTATTTTATTTTATTTTATTTTATTTTATTTTATTTTATTTTATTTTATTTTATTTTATTTTATTTTATTTTATTTTATTTTATTTTATTTTATTTTATTTTATTTTATTTTATTTTATTTTATTTTATTTTATTTTATTTTATTTTATTTTATTTTATTTTATTTTATTTTATTTTATTTTATTTTATTTTATTTTATTTTATTTTATTTTATTTTATTTTATTTTATTTTATTTTATTTTATTTTATTTTATTTTATTTTATTTTATTTTATTTTATTTTATTTTATTTTATTTTATTTTATTTTATTTTATTTTATTTTATTTTATTTTATTTTATTTTATTTTATTTTATTTTATTTTATTTTATTTTATTTTATTTTATTTTATTTTATTTTATTTTATTTTATTTTATTTTATTTTATTTTATTTTATTTTATTTTATTTTATTTTTCTGGCATTGTAGCTTTTGAACTGAACCAATTATATCGCCTACTAGTTTAATTAACTTCCCCACAGGGTAGGTATATGCCTTGCTGACTGGTGCATATCACCTTAGCAACTTTTCAATTAGTTGCAAATGTAACCTAATGCTTTGAGATAAAGTGTGCTTAGAAGCTTACGCATGTGGTTTCATGGACCTACTACATATATGCTTGTAATCATGGTCATATTCATATGCATCAGTGTATTGTATTTGTTATTTCAGACTTTAAAAAAGTATTTCCTTTGCGCTGATAGTTGGGTTAAGGTAATCATGGCTAGAGTGAAATTTTGCAGAGTTAAAAAGCCTTTAAAACAAATTTTTTGCTGATTTAATATAAAATCCCACAGCATGCAAATGAATATCAATGCAACAAGATAAACGCAAAAAAAAACGATAAAACAATAGCAATTTCTTCTACCAAATGTTAATTATGCCCAGCACTTGACTACATTATACCACATAAAAAAGCTCCGACAAGCAACAATTTACCGCGTTCGCTTCTACTGAGAAAAATTGTATTGTGTTAGAGCATCTGGCCTTCAATTTTATATGCTGTCATTGGAATTAATTTTAAGTAAATACTCCGACAAATTGAAATCATTTAACGGTTAATTGCGCACACGCTTCGCTAAACAAAAAAAAAAGCTCTACACTCTTCATCATATGCAAAATATCTCGCCTCACGTTTTGCATCTACCTGCCTACCACTTCTGCTTCAATATTCACTTACACATTCATTGAAATGTAAATAAGATTTGACTGAATACCAAAGAGAGTTAGAGACTTGACGTAGGTTTTGAGACAATCTTGCTTCACTAACAGACTTTATAAAACACACCTGCGTTAACGGCGGAGTATATGAACAAGAATAATGTGGCGGCGGAAATAGCTCAATCAATGCGCGCTTCATGGATTATAGTTCCCAGTCGGCTGAGGCGTTTATATAAATATTTTATCGTAGCCAAGTAATTTTATGCAAATGAAATTGCAAATTCTCCTTGGTTTATACGCTTTTATTGTTGTGCTTTACGTTAATGTGGAGGAATAAATGAAATTCATTAAGCATCTTTAGCACATATTGTTTTGTTTTACCTTATTTTAACAAGAAATAACGTTAGGTAAAATTTCCAAGTATAGTTTTAAAAAAATTTCGTTGCGCCAGAAGCATAAATCTGTCGCACATTCATGTCTTTGGCGCAACGAAAATGTTTAAAAATTAAATTTCTAAATATTTTAAAATTTTTGTTGTGCCAGAAACACGAATGTGTAGCAAAATAGTTACGTATACGCCATGTTCTCTTTTATCGAGTGCAATACATTCATGCTTCTGGCACAACGAACATTTTTAAAGATTTAGAAATTCAATTTTTACATATTTTGTTGTGCCAGAGACATGAATGTGCAGCATATTCGTTTTCTGACACAATTTTCAGATATTGAACTACGCATTCATGAAAATAACTTTTTAGATGGCTGCACTAGTCCAGGTTGAATGCTTTTTGAACTAGTATGGATCTGGTATTTTACAAGCAGTATGATTGTAGTATATCATAACTAGTAGATAGATAACTGGTATGTTGTGGTCGAAATCTAACAATTGACATTTCGTCGGACATCAAAACGTAAAAAATACCAGTTGCTTATATGTATGAAAAATAGACAAAAACAAACTAGTTTTAAATAGTTTCAAACTTGTTGTTTTTGCAGCAAAGATGTGATATCACATGATATGGCATTATGTGATATCAACTGTTGATATGCAGTCGAGATAATCAGAAGAAAGGCCTGAGAGCCATAAAAACACAAAAGACTGATAAGTTGGGCCTGGTGCACAAACTAGTTGTAAAGTAGTTTTCAACCAGTTGCTTTAGCTGCAGAGTACCTATGTATTTTAAGTAAAGGTATGAGACCGATTAAAGTAACGTTTTGGTTTCGGGTTTGTAACGTGTTTTTCTGTTTCGGTTGTGGTTTCATTCTTCAACATTTATTTCGGTTTCCAAATAAAACAAAAAGATTTTACTACTAAAAAACTCAAGTATTTCGAAATTTTGTTCCATGGCCAGGGATGGGCATTTTTTTATATTTGAGTGACGAGTGACGAAAATATAAAAAATTAATTTTTATTCATTATTCAAAAAAAATTGAGTGATGAGTGATCGGTTATTGATTATCAAAAAATATCAAATAACCATTTCCGGTATTATTTCGAAACTGTTTCGGGATTATTTCGGTTATGTTGCGGCATAATTTCGAGACTGTTTCCGGTAAATTTCGAAAATGTTTTGTTTGTTTTGTTTTCGGGATCATTTTGAAACCATATTATTTTTGAATAAAGCATAACTTTTCACTCAACAATCAAAATTTTATAAATGATGAATAATTTTTAATTTCGAATTTTTATTCAAATTGGCTATTTTCCACAATCTCCATTTTTCGGAGTTTTCCAGCCAAACTATTTCAGGATTTTTTTTTCAGAAACGCTCAATGGGAACTCAAAATGTTTTAAATTTTCATTGAGATTCGTTCGTGGTTTTTTTCCGTAATCGCATTTTCGAACATGAAAATAAAAAGTAAGAAATTGAAAAAAATTCACAACCGTTTGGAACCAGTTCCGGCTGAAACAGTTTCGATCCCGTTCTTTTTCAAATCGAAATAACTGTTACGGTTTCGGTTCCGGTATTTGAAATTAATCGGTTTGAATCGGTTATGATTACGGTTACGGTTACGGTCACGGTCACGGTTACGGTCACGGTTACGGTCACGGTTACGGTCACGGTTACGGTCACGGTTACGGTCACGGTTACGGTCACGGTTACGGTCACGGTTACGGCCACGGTTACGGTCACGGTTACGGTCACGGTTATGGTCACGGTTACGGTCACGGTTACGGTCACGGTTACGGTAACGGTTACGGTCACGGCTACGGTCACGGTTACGGTCACGGTCACGGTCACGGTCACGGCTACGGTCACGGTTACGGTCACGGTTACGGTCACGGTCACGGTTACGGTCGCGGTTACGGTTATGGTTACGATTACGGATACGGTTTTAGTATTGAAAAATTAATCGATTTGAATCGTTTACGGTTACGGTTACGATTACGGTTACGGTTTCGATATTGAAAAATTAATCGTTTTGAATCGGTTGCGGTTACGGTCAGGGTTTCGGTATTAAAAAATTAATCGTTTTGAATCAGTTACGGTTTCGGTATTCAAATATTAATCGCTTTTTAACTGTTATGGTTACGTTTTCGGTTTACTTCTTGTTTAAAATAAGATAAAATTATTTAAGTAAGCTGCCAGTCTTAAGTCTTACTATTGTAATTGAAGAAAACCGCATAAATTTAAATATAAGAACAACAAATTTATTGTACAACAATACAACTTTCTAGACACCTTCATTTCCGAATTCCTTAAAAAGTTGGCTCCCAATTTACAAAACTTTACAAACGTCAGCAGCAGGTGAAACAATTTGTTACTAAAGTGCGGCTGAGTAAACTCGCGTCTATCGGTGAATCAGAAGTTAGTATGCGAAGTGAAGCAGCAAAGGAGAGTCACAGAGTGACTTGGTATGCAAAAAACTTTTAACTTATAGTACCAACAAATGGCCCACCAAAAAGATAAAGAAGACGTGGCGCAATAGTTAATAATATCTAGCAAAAGGCTGATAGTAGAAATGTAGTAATATTGGTACAAACAAAGGGAAAATTTGAAAGAAGCCCACAGGTAAGTTAAAAAATATCTGACGAAACCGCAAAAGTGTAAATATAAATAAACTGCTGCTAAAACTAGAAAATATATTTCAGCTGAACCCATTGCGGTGCGTTTTAATTGGATATGTAAGCGAGACAGAGAGTTGCTGTACTTGCGTAGTGTGAGACGGAGATGGGGGTGGGACATGCTAAACCCTTGCATACTTTATGTTCAAACAGCGTTAAAAGTTGTTAACTAATTTAACACCTGTGTGGAATAAGAAAAAAACAGATGGGTGAGTGAAAATTAATTAAGGAAATATACGCTAGGAAAGGTTTGCAAAAAACATGCGACTAATTGAATTTTAAATTTCTCGAATATCCTGAATATTTGAAGGATTCTTATTAAAATGGATTTAAAAAGCAAATAGGAGAGGAAGTGATTTTTTATGTAAATTTCGATTGAGTTTCTTTCCTAGTTCTTTATAGTTTTTTATTATTTTTTTTTTACTTTTTTATTTTGTTTTTTATATTTTTTATTTTTTTTTTTTAATTATTTTATTTTAATTTATTTTTTTTTATATTATTTTATATTATTTTATTTTTTTGTTATTTTTTATTTTTTTTTATTTTATTTTATTTTATTTTTTTTTATCTTATTTTATTTTATTTTATTTTATTTTATTTTATTTTATTTTATTTTATTTTGTTTTATTTTATTTTATTTTATTTTATTTTATTTTATTTTATTTTATTTTATTTTATTTTATTTTATTTTATTTTATTTTATTTTATTTTATTTTATTTTATTTTATTTTATTTTATTTTATTTTATTTTATTTTATTTTATTTTATTTTATTTTATTTTATTTTATTTTATTTTATTTTATTTTATTTTATTTTATTTTATTTTATTTTATTTTATTTCATTTTATTTTATTTTATTTTATTTTATTTTATTTTATTTTATTTTATTTTATTTTATTTTATTTTATTTTATTTTATTTTATTTTATTTTATTTTGTTTTATTTTATTTTTCTTTATTTTATTTTAATTTTTTTCTTTTTTTTAATTTTAATTTTTTTTTTTACTTTTTTAAATTTTATTTCATTTCATTTTACACCTCAGTAAAGCCCTTCTATTTCCTTTCTACAAAAAATAAATATGTATGCACTAAGCAAAAGTACAAACAACAACTTCCACATATGTATCTCTATCTCATATGTTTTTCACATTTACTTCGATGTAGGCGCTCTTGTTTTTCTGCACCTCGTAGGTATTTCCGGGCATTTGCAATCACTTCCGTTATAGGTGCATATCATGCCTAAAGCAGAACAGGCTGCTACATTTAAATTTGTTATAAACGTATATATTCAACATACGTATGCATATATACACGTACATTTGGGTGTGTGTGTGCGCTCCTACCGCTCTCACCAACATTTAAGGCTATCACAGCAAATCCGTTGCGAATGTTTGTGGCTGATAAAAACTTGCCATTCACCAACTAATGCCGGATATAATGGAATCACGAAGCTAACCAATGTGTAGGTGTGAAAAAGTCTTTTGCGAGTGTATGTGTGTGTGTGTGCATGTGACCTAACGAGCGCCGATATAGGCAATCTTGAATCACCTTTTTAATATTGCAAGTAATATTTGTTGAATTTATTTTTGCCAATAGGCTCAAATGTACATAGCTAGGTAGTACGAATATAAATAGGTACATGTGGAAAAAGTTTTTACTTGTTTTTGTTGTTATTCAAACTACATATAGCTTTGGAAATTTATTTATACATACAGTATTGGTCAGATAAATATTGCAAAGAATAAAACAAAATAATAGAAAAACAAAATTTAACTAAGTAAAAGAAAAAAAAATAAAGTAAAAAAAAAAAAGTAAAATAAAAAAAATAAATTAAACAAAAAAATAAAAAATTCAAAAAAGGAAAAAATAAATAAAATAAAATAAAATAAAATAAAAGAAAATAAAATAAAATAAAATAAATAAAAAATTAATCAAATCAACATGCAATACGTTACTCATACGCCATGGTACACGTTGTACTCTTTAGATACTTTCTGAAGACTTGTACATTTTTATTAATAATTAACTTAAAGTTGTTGTTATTTTTTGTATTTTCTACTGTCTTCCATGGAAAGTAGTTTTGTTATTGAAAAGCTTAAATAGTTAATAATCCATTTCTTATTAAAATTAGACTTCCCTTCCACATAGCCACAATAAAATACTTAACAAACCAATAAAAGGCCACAAAGTGAGCAAGTCAACATAATCTATCAGCTCTTCTACCATACAACCAAAGTTATTTACAATAAATCTGTATTGCCACCACCAGCACACTCATTTAATTTATTTCATTCCTATTTATTCTAATAATGCGCCAGCTAAGTTATTTCACTAATTATTAAGAGGCACTTAACTAATGAGAAGGCAAACAAGGAAAAGGAAAGCACTTATTACTAAGAACTGAATTTGCCCATACAATTAAATGCCTTAAATACGTTGCGCCTTTACTGCCACTACAGACGTCGCTTATCGCACGACTGCGTTGATTGAGTTTATTCCACTTGCCATAAGCAAATAACAATAGCCGATAGTCAAATATTAATTGCGGTTGGCGTTCCTTTCGAAGTGTTTTTTTAGTTAGTCTGAGTTTGAGTTAGGAGAGATTTGCGAAACTTGCTTAGAAGGAATGTTCCATATAAACCAGAATTTTAAATATATAACAAAACAAAATAAAATAACAAATAATACCAACTACGATGATTGCAATTTCGAACTTGTTGAAGGATCTTGTCAAACCGATTTGTATAGTTGTTATACACCGCGGTTTAGAAATTCCTAAATCCCCTTGGTTTCGATAACAAGTAAAAGTGATGAAAAATTTCTAAGCAACAATGCAAAGCGGTTTCACAAGATCCTTCAACAAGATCGAAATTGCAATCATCGTAGTTGGTATTGTTGTAGCATTTCTCAATTTTTTTGGCCAAAAACTAAAAATAATAATTTAATAAAAATTATTCGACTGTTCAAAAGTCCAAAAAATTTTCAAAGTTCGTAAATATAATGACCAATAATAACAATAACAGATATCAAAAAAAAAAAAAAAATTGATTGGGGGAAGCATTATTAAGCGATTAGAATCCAAATCAACCATTTTAAAAAATTGTGTGTGTCTGTCCGTATGTTTGTGGCCGTATCACTCTTAAAGTAATGAATAGAATTGAATGAAACTTTTTTCGATGGATTGCTCGACGCTCAACTTAAAATTTAAGATACTACTTTTTTCGATATCTCAACCGGTTTTGGAGTTATCGCCCAATATGTGGACCATGCCTGTCTGTATGTTTGTGGTCGTAACACTCTAAAAGTACTGAATGGAATTGAATCGTTGGATTTCTAGACGCTCAACTTAAAATTTAAGATATTATTTTTTGCGATATCTCAACGGGTTTTGTGGTTATCGCCCAATATTTTTACCTGGGGTAACCAAAAATTTCTTAGTACAATATGGGTGTCAAACGAAAGGTGTCAATGAGTGCTATAATATGCGATGTGATTCATTGAAATATCTGAAATGGTTTGGGAGATATCTTGAAATTTCGAAAGCTCGACCGGTTTCGGAGGTATCGACGAATATTTCCACAAAAATGTGTTAGTATATTATGGGTATCAAACAAAAGGTGTTTATGAATGCTGTCATAAACCATTGGATTAATTTCAATACCTAAGCTACCCCGGAGATATCTCATAAAATGTGAAATTATAAGCATACGAAGTCGCGGGCACCAGCTAGTAAAATAATATAAATTAGAATAAAATAAAAAAAGATAAAATAAAATAAAATAAAATAAAATAAAATAAAAAAAGATAAAATAAAATAAAATAAAATAAAATAAAATAAAATAAAATAAAATAAAATAAAATAAAATAAAATAAAATAAAATAAAATAGAATAAAATAAAATAAAACAAAATAAAATAAAATAAAATAAAATAAAATAAAATAAAATAAAATAAAATAGAATAAAATAAAATAAAACAAAATAAAATAAAATAAAATAAAATAAAATAAAATAAAATAAAATAAAATAAAATAAAATAAAATAAAATAAAATAAAATAAAATAAAATAAAATAAAATAAAATAAAATAAAATAAAATAAAATAAAATAAAATAAAATAAAACAAAATAAAATAAAATAAAATAAAATAAAATAAAATTAAATAAAATAAAATAAAATAAAATAAAATAAAATAAAATAAAATAAAATAAAATAAATTTAAATAAAATAAAATAAAAT
>CAXKVI010000003.1:10042155-10074655 GCA_964058755.1 Campiglossa producta
AGACTATCCACTTGGGGGTTGCCACCTGGGGCGGTCTACAGGGTTGCCACTTATCTCATTTTTTTTTAAATTTTGTAGCAAGATATTCCAATACGGATATCAAATGAAAGGTATTTGCGGCGACATACCAACCAAAATATTTTCAAGTAGGGTTGCCAGCTAGGGTTGCCACCTTATCGCAGTATATTTGTATATCCGGAACTATCTCGGGAACAGCTTCACCGATTTGGATGAAATTTGGCATAGAGATAGTTTTATTGATTCTAAGACTATCCACTTGGGGGTTGCCACTGGGGGGCTCACAGGGTTACCACGTATCTCAATTTTTTTTAAATAATGGAGCAAGATATGGCAATATGGGTATCAAATGAAAGGTATTTTCGGCGTCAAACCAACTAAAATATTTTCAAATAGTGTTGTCGCCCAGGGTTACTATTTACCGTATTGTATTTGTATTGTATATTTTTGGGATCATGTTTGGATTATTTTAGGATCATTTTGGGATCACTTTGGGATAGTTTTGGGGCTATTTTGAGATCATTTTGGTTTTAATTTTGGGTTAATTTGGGAAAATTTTGGGGTAATTTTCGTATAATTTTGGACTCATTTTGGGAACATTTAAGAGTCTCATTGCGGTCGTTTTGAGACTATTTTGGGATTATTTTAGGGTTATTTTGGGATAATTTTTGGATAGTTTTGGGGTCCTTTTCGGATCATTTTGAGTACATTTTAGGGTTTTTTGGGGGTAATTTTGGAGTCATTTTGGGATATTTTTGGGTAATTTTGGGATCATTTTTGGGTCGTTTTGGGTTCAATTTCGGATCATATCGGGAACATTTAAGTGTCTTTTTGGGGTCATTTTGGGACCATTTTAGTATCATTTTGGGATAATTTTAGGGCCATTTTGGGTAAGTAAAGTTAGCGCTAAATCAATAGCACCGAGCAAGCTCGGTCACCCAGGTACTTTACATTTAGACGGTATAACGTCTGGCGGGTGTGCTAGTATGAAATATATATAAATATTTTTAAGCACACACAAAAACGGCTATTTATAAACATTTTTGACAACCACAAATATTTTAACGTCATTGGCAACAGCGGGAGCAACAGACATCACGCAGCTAGGCAGCACCAACAGCGCGACAACCGCAAAAGCAGCAACCAGCAGCAATAACATTTATGCATGTGTAACATAACTCAAGGCGCTCAACCAAGCATACATACATACATAGACACGTCTTATACTTATAGCTGCTATTAATGTTGTCACTATTGCCGTTGTTGTTGTTCTCGTTCGTAACCAAAGTTAGTGGTAACATTTGTGGTGTGACAAGAACAGCAGCAGCTGGTGCTGTTCCATTCTTACGATTACGGCGAGCGGTTTCTCAACGCCACAATGACGCCACCAAATCATAAATATGCAATTATTCATTGTAAACTTATTCGACAGTCATTTTCTTAGCATTTAATGTATGTATGTAGGGTATGTTTGCCACACACACACACACACTCAGCAACGCTTAATCATATGTATGTACATATTATAGTATGTAAGTAGATAGTCAAATGAATATAAAATCAGCAATTCAATTTAGTACAACAAGATTTAGTAGCTCTCAAGTGGTGGATTATGTCACGCACATTCATACTTTGCGCCAGTGTGCTGAGTGTGTGTATTCGTTTGTGGTTTTGGTGGGTTTTGGAACGCACTGAAATAAAGGCATATGATTCCAACTCATGAATTCGAAATCGCATTAAATATTTATATTGTGGGCACGGGACAACAGAGATACTACACATGGCTTATAGCGCTGGCTGAGCTAGCGCACTTTTTAATGAAGTTCTATGTGAAATTAAGAAAAAATCAAATGAATTTTGTTTCAAGCAAAAGAGTTTTTACGGCGTATTTTAGCAATATTTCTCGGTCGGCTTATCGAAAATGTTAAATGGTAGTTTTTTTCCTTTTTTCCCTTTTTTCCTTTTTTTCCTTTTTTTCCTTTTTCCCCTTTTCCCTTTTTTCCTTTTTCTTTCGGCTTATTTCATATTTGTTTTCATTTTTATAAATTTTTCTTTTGATTTTTTGTACTTTATTTTTTTTTTTTTTATTTTTTTTTTTTTTTTTTTTTATTTTTATATTTTTTTTTTTTTTTATTTTTTTTTATTTTTTTTTTTTTATTTTTTTTTTTTTTTGTTTTATTTTTTTTTATTTTTTGTTTTATTTTTTTTATTTTTTGTTTTATTTTTTTATTTTTTGTTTTATTTTTTTTATTTTTAATTTTTTTTTTTTTGTTTATATTTCCTTTTATACTTTCATGTGTTTTTTCAATTTTTTCTTTTATTGATTTCTTTTATTGTTGTTTTTTGTACATTTCTTTATTTTACTTATACTTTTGTTTATATTTCCTTTTATACTTTCATGTGTTTTTTAAATTTTTTCTTTTATTGATTTCTTTTATTGTTGTTTTTTGTACATTTCTTTATTTTACTTAAATTGTTTTACTTTATTTTTTTTACTTTCAGTGTATTACTTTCATTTTTATAATGTTTTTATTTCTTTTACTTCATATTTCATTTTAGTTTCATTTTTTCACCTTTTTATGCTATTTTTCTTTTATTTACCTGTATTTTATTTTTTTATTTTCTCTTTTCTTTAATTTTTTTCATTTCCTTTTTTCATTTTTTTTAATATTTTTTTCCAATTTCTTTTTCTTTTTGTCTTTTTCTTTTTTTTATTTTTTTCTTTTTTTTATTTTTTTGTTTTTTTTATTTTTTATTTTTTTATTTTTTTTATTTTTTTATTTTTTTTATTTTTTTATTTTTTTTATTTTTTTGATTTTTCTTTTTTTTTATCCTTCTTTTCCTTTTTTTCTTTTTCTTTATTCTTCTTTTCTTTTTTTCTATTTTTGTCTTTTATCTTTTTTCCATTTCTTCTTTTATCTTTTTTTCATTTCTACCATTTTTTATATTTTTTCTTCATTCAATTTTTGTTTTATTTTTTTCCGTTTTTCAATTTATTTTATCTTCTTTTTACTTTTTTCGATTTTTTTTTATTTTTTTACTATTTTCTTTTTCTTATTTTTCTTGTCGTTTTCCTTTATCCATTTTTGTTCTCCTTCTTCCAATTTTTTTCTCTTTTTCCCATTTTCCAATTTTTTTCTCTTTTTTCCTTTATTTAATTTTTTTTCTCTTTGTTCCTCCTTTTCCAAATTTTTGTTTCCTTTTTCCAATTTTTCTCTTTTTTTCTTTTCCGTTTTCTTTTCATTAATTTTTTCCTTTTTTTAATATTTTTTCCTTTTTTCATATTATTAATTTTTTTTCATATTTTAATTTTCTTTTTTTTCATTTTTCTTTTATTTTTTCATTTTTTTTTTCATTTTTTTTTTTTCATTTTTCTTTTATTTTTTCATTTTTTTTTCATTCATTTTTCTTTTATTTTTTCATTTTTTTTATTCATTTTTCTTTTATTTTTTTCACTTTTTTCCCCTTTTCGCATTTTGAATTTTTTCTATTTTTCCCCTTCTTCCATTTTTATTTTTTCCATTTTCCCTTCTTCCATTTTTAATTTTTCCCCTTTTTCCATTTTTAATTTTTCATTCTTTCTTTTTTTCATTTTTCCCCTTTTTCCCTTTTTAATTTTCATTTTTCCCCTTTTTTCTATTTTTAATTTTTGGCCTTTGTTTCCATTTTTCCCCGTTTTCCATTTTTATTTTTCCATTTTTAATTTTTCCCCTTTTTTCATTTTTAATTTATTTTTTCCCCTTTTTTCATTTTCATTTTTCCCCTTTTTTCATTTTCATTTTTCCTCTTTTTTCATTTTTAATTTTCATTTTTCCCCTTTTTCCATTTTTAAGTTTTTCCATTTTTATATTTTAATTTTTCCCCTTCTTCCATTTTTAATTTTTAATTTTTCCCCTTTTACCAATTTTAATTTTTTCCATTTTTAATTTTTCCCCTTTTTCCATTTTTAATTTTTTCCATTTTTATTTTTTAATTTTTTCCCATTTTAATTTTTTTATTTTTATTTTTTTCCTTTTAATTAAATAAATTACCATATTTTTATGTAGTAGAAGTACTTACCTTTCATTATTAACCTCAAAAATAATGACTACAACATTTTGTTTATGCTTTTTTATATTTTTATTATTTTTAATTGATTTTCTTTTTTACAAAAAGCCTTCTTCTTTTAAATCGAATTTTTTATATGTTTATTTGTATTTAGTTCCATTACATTACGGGCTATTACTAAGCGCCTTAGAATAATAGTTACAATACTCTCAGTTAATCGTCTGAATATTAAATTACAATTATCTACAGTACATACAGTTGCAGCATTATTCATCACTACTAAATATATTGTATGTGTTTTGTAATTACTAATCAATATACATAATTAAATTAACAATTTTTCTTTTAATAATTACTCAGAGTTTAAAAAATACATGAACAAGCAATTTAATGAATTTATATTAGTTAAACAAGAAGGTGTGGTTGATAAAAATGCATTCTGGTGGTGAATAAAAGGTTTTGAGTCGGGCAACTATACTAAAGCTTACATCTGAAATTATGTTCTCTAAATTGTTGTGTGTAATTTTACATTTTTTTTTTTTTAGCAGTATATTCAGCGTACATACTTATTATCATACATATATTTTATGCTACTGTTCATACAATGAGGGTCATTAGATTACAGAATACTTAGCAATAAGTATATTGAATATAGATTTTCTTTGGAGATTTTCATTTGTATAATTGTACGTTAAGTGGATTAAAATTATTATCACGTTGTTTTCTATATATTTTTTTTTTTTGGATTTTTTTTTTTTTTTTCATTCTATGCTCTGAATAAGAAAATTATTGAATTATTAAAAATATGGCAAAAAATTTATTTGAATAATTCGGTTTTTAAAGGTTTTTTAATTTAATTAAGTTTGGGAAATTTATAAGGTTCGGTTAAAGCAAATTTATGTTTTCTTTTTAATTTTTTTATTATCAATAAGGTTGTTTGCGTTTATTTGAAGTAGACCAAGTATGACTTACAGTTTGTTCACACTTTCTTCGTCATTACAGTGTAAAGCTTAAGTATTTACTTTTTTCATATATATATAGTATTTTTACATCATATAAATATATATTACTTTTTAAATACAATTTTAGTTTTAGCTATTTTGTATACGAAAGTAGTATTGTTTTTTATTTATTGTTCAGTATTGCGTATACACCCCAAGTTCTATTTTGGTTAGAAATTTTTCTTCTTTTTTTTACTTTTTTTTATTACACAAAAAAAATGTGTCACCAAAATAGTACAGTGGGTGTAGAAGTGTTTGAAATATCATCATTTTTTTATAGGTGAAGGAAAGGGAGTATTTAGCAGTTAATGTGTGTTGCGTACAGTGAATCGCAGCCAAAGTGGCACAATCTACGAATTTGCATTGCATTTTTTTTTTTTTTTGTATTTGGTCAACTTTTTTTAATTCATTTAATTTTTTTAAATTTAATTTTATTTTTAATTAAATTTTTATTTAATACAATTTTTCATTAATTTAATAAATTTTTTCATTAATTTACTTAATTTTTTATTTAATAAATTTTTTTTTTTTAATTTAATTTATTTTTTATTCAATCAATTTTTTTTTTAATTTAATTGGATTTTCATTTAATTAATTTTTCAATCATTTTTTTTTATTTAGTAAATTTTATTTTTAATTTAATTAATTTTTTTAATTTAATTAATTTTTTTTAATTTAATGAATTTTTTTTAATTTAATTTTTTTTTTAATTTAATTTTTTTTTAAATTTAACTGATCTTTAATTTAATCAACTTTTTAAATTTAATTAATTTTATATTTAGTCATTTTTTTATTTAATTAATTTTTCATTTAATCAATTTTTTTTAATTTAATAATTTTTTTTATTTAATTAATTTTTTTTTTTAATTTAAATAATTTTTTTTTAATTTAGTTGATCTTTTTTTTTAATTTAATTAATTATTTATTATTTTTTTTTTTTTTTTAATTTAATTTTTTTTTTTTTTTAATTTTATTTTTTTTTTAATTGAATTTTTTTAATTTAAATAATTTTTTTTTTTAATTTAGTTGATCTTTTTTTATTTAATTAATTTTTTTATTATTTTAGTTATTTTTTTTTAATTTTATTTTTTTTTTTTTTTTAATTTAATTTTTTTTTTTTTTAATTTAATTTTTTTTTTTTTTTTAATTTTATTTTTTTTTTAAATTTTTTTTTTTTTTTTTTTAATTTTATTTTTTTTTTTTGTAATTTAATTATTTTTTTTAATTTAATTATTTTTTTTAATTTAATTGATTTTAATTTAATCAACTTTTTTAAATTTGATTAATTTTAATTTAATCAACTTTTTTAAATTTGATTAATTTTATATTTAGTCATTTTTTTTTTATTTAATTAATTTTTCATTTAATCAATTTTTTTAATTTAATTCATTTTTTATTATTTTAATTATTTTTTTTTAATTTAATTAATTTTTTTTTTAATTTAATTTATTTTTTTTTAATTTAATTTATTTTTTTTTAATTTAGTTGATTTTTTTTTAATTTAATTTATTTTTTATTATTTTAATTATTTTTTTTTAATTTATTTTTTTTTTTAAATTATTTTTTTTTAATTTAATTTTTTTTTTAATTTAATTTTTTTTTTTTTAATTTATTTTTTTTAATTTAATTTATATTTTTTTTAAATTTAATTTATTTCTTTTTAATTTAATTTTTTGTTTTTTTTTAATTAATTTATTTTTTTTATTTTATTTCTTTTTAATTTAATTTTTTTTTTTAATTTAATTTTTTTTTTTTAATTTAATTTATTTTTTTTTTAAATTTAGTTTAATTTATTTTTTTTTAAATTAATTTATTGTTTTTTTTAATTTATTTTTTTTTTTATTTAATTTATTTTTTTTATTTAATTTATTTTTTTTATTTAATTTATTTTTTTTTTTATTTAATTTATTTTTTTTTTTTAATTTAATTTATTTTTTTTTTTTAATTTAATTTATTTTTTTTTTTTAATTTAATTTATTTTTTTTTTTTAATTTAATTTATTTTTTTTTTTAATTTAATTTATTTTTTTTTTTTAATTTAATTTATTTTTTTATTCTTATTGTGTACACCAACAAACTAACAACGCTAGTTTATAGATGTTTGACTCGTAGTCTATTGCTGTAAATACCGACGGTATCTTGAAGCAATTTTCGGGATTGTATGAAATGTGTTTTTTGAGAAAAATTTTTTTTTATTTAATTAATTTTTTTTTAGTTAGTTTATTTTTTAATCACTTTATTATACTTAATTCCTTCGGAAACGGTCAAAATTCTAAAATTAAAATTCTGAAGTCAAAATTCCGGAATCAAAATTCTGGGTCGACAAAATTCTGGAAATCGGAATTCCGCACTTCCTTCGCCTTTTTTGGCTGTATTTCAAAATTCTGGTTTTTCATAATTCCGGAATTTACGTTTTCCAGAATTAATTCTGGAAATTTTTTCCCCAAAATTTGAGCAAAATCGAGTATTTTAATAAATTGTGCTTATATTTAAGAAATATACATTGACTTTGATTTTTTGGTCATAAGACAGAAAACCAGCGGAACAATTTGTATTTCTACTCAGCCGTGTATGGAAAATATGTGCCTCATCATCGTTGGAACAACGTCAAATTTACCGTCCATAATCCAGCAGTCGCTCTCATTTAACAACTGCAGCGAAGATTTTGTTCCAAAAATAAGAATGCATTCGCCATAACTTTAATAACTTTCTTACTTAAAATAAATAGTTGACCTTCCAAAACATAAAGTGATAATAAAGGAATGTCTATTTTTTCAACACAAGTTGGCTCTTTAAAACATTTTAAACTGTTCCGTTGTCTTCTAATTTTTAACTTAAGGGCAACTCTTGATGACAAATAATGTCCAATGTGTTTTTCTGTCATAGATACCGAACGCTGAATTATTTGGCTAGGCTGCAGAAAACTCAAGCGAAACCATATTTTTAAAATGATTATTTGGATATGCAACCGATTTTTTATGCGCACATGGATCATGAGAATGTTCATTTTTTTTCGTATAACATTTCACAGCCGTGGAATTGTGTGTCAATACGCATGGTACATTTGTTTTTAATTCCTTCAGAACAAGTCCAGTTAAATGTTAAAGGGCACTTTTTTTGTTATCAACACGCATTTTTAATCATTAAATTAATTACAGAATTTTGAATTTCAGAATTTTGGTTTCCAGAATTTTGCAGTTTAGAATTTCGTTATCCAGAATTTTGGATTCCAGAATATTGACTTCCATAATTTTGATTTCCGGTGTTCCGACTTCCGCAATTATGAATGCAGAATTTCCAAAAAAGCAGAATTTTGACCCCAACCCTAATTCCTTTTTTTACTCAATTATTTTTTTTACTTTATTTAATTTTTTTAATTTATAAAATTTTTTTTTAATTATTTTTTATTTAATTTTTTTTCCTTATTTAATCAATTTTTTTTTAATTTAATTAAAATTTTTTAATTTAATTAAAATTTTTTAATTTAATTAAATTTTTTTAATTTATTTAATTATTTTTTTTTTTAATAAATTTTTCTTTAATTTAATAAATTTGTTAATTTTAATTAAATTTTTTCAATAAATTTAAATAATTATTTTTTTTATTTATTTTTAATTTTTATTTTTTATAATATTTTTTATTTTTTTATAATTTATTATTTTGTTTTTATTTTTTTTTTTTATTTTTTTTTTTATTTTTTTATATTTAATTTTTTTTTATTTTTTTATATTTAATTTTTTTTATTTTTTTATATTTAATTTTTTTTTATTTTTTTATATTTAATTTTTTTTTATTTTTTTATATTTAATTTTTTTTTTTATTTTTTTATATTTAATTTTTTTTTAATTTTTTTATATTTAATTTTTTTTTTTTTTTTTATATTTAATTTTTTTATGACTTATTTTAATTTTTTTATAATTTATTTTTTAAATAGTATTTTAATTTATTTTTAACTTTTTTATAATTTATTTTTATTTTTAACTTTTTTTATAATCTTTTATATTTTTTTACGAAATTATCAACCATAACACCTTTACTCCAAAAATTTGTTTGTAAATATTGAAAAAGAAATATTTTAAGAAATCAAAAAACTCCAAAAAATATTTAAAGGAAATATCAAAAAACCCGAAATAAAAAATATAAGGAAAAATACTATTGTGACATTTTGCCTGTGTAGAATTAAGTGCACACTGAATATCAGGAAAAGAAGTTGCAGTACATGAAGGGTATTCCATATAGCCGATTTCGTTGAGATTATTTTAAGCAAATACAACTCTATATGGAATAACCTTTTGGCATCTGCGACTATGAGGTTGGAAATTGCTACACACATTTTTTCTTCTGTTTTTTTTTTTTGTAACTTTTTACTGTTTTTAGACTATGAACACTGATTTTGGATTGGTTTTTCGACCTACATATCTTTTTAATTTTTTTTTTTTTTATTCAGAGATTTTTATTTTTACGTGTGCTAAGGCCACTCTTTAGATACACACAAATAAGTATATACATGTAGTATTGTTGTTGTTGTTTTTGTAATAGATTATGTAGTTACAATATGCTGTTATTGCTATTTATACAAAAAATACTTACTAAGGAGCTTACTAAATAACTACATACATACACAATAGCTAGTCGATGCAAAGAAATCAACTCAAGGTAATCTAAGGGTAAACGTAAGCACACAAGTTGAATATTTGATTATTGGCAATAACGGAAGCAAAGTTCACCAATCCAAATGCTAACGTCGTGAACACGCTTCAAATAATAGATCACATTGAAGCTTTGGAAACAATTGCAAGCATTGCATATCTGACTGGGCCTTAATTTGGCTGCACTGCAATGCCAACTGCATTACCGACATAAATGACAGGTGACTGGTTCGATCGCAGTTAATCTCTGCGAATAAACAGAACAGCCATTTTCGGCATTCAATTTCGAGCAGAAAAAATATTGTGTTCGCACTGGTAACGTTCATCTGTCCCCATAAATATTTGTTTAATGTTGTATATTTCAAATGAAAAAAAATGGGTTCACCCCACTAAATATTTATTACAATTATACGAGTATTCTGTAATTCTGTCTCATATCAAGTCACTAAATTTGAGAAATTTCATTAGATAAAATTTTTGTGACTTGAGATGATTCCGGTATTCTATAAGAGAAAGTCACAAGAAATCTATCACAGTCTCTCTCTCTCGCTCATTTTAAGGTATGGTGAATACAAAAATTGCATACATTTTAAGTAACGCATTTGACACTCGCCCTATAGATGTCGATGTAGCCCAGGCGTTAAGCGTCCGGGTTATGAAGCGGGAGCTCGCAGGTTCAAGTGCCGGTCCGCGAACAGTAAATTTTTATTTTTTTTATTTAATTTCTTCAAATCTAATTAACTTTTTTTTTAATCATATAAATACTTCGAACTCGTAAATTCACTTTTTCTAATTTTTTCAATTTTTTAACAAATTTTCTTTAATAAATTTCGTTTGTTACCTGCCTACAAGCAGATCACAAATTAGTGACTCTTTATATAGACTAGAGATGTGACGCAGCTTACTGAATACTAAATTGTATTAAATATGAAATAGACCACGAAATGTCTCTATTAGTGACTAGATATAGCTTACAGAATTGAGGTATTAGTTTATTAGCAATTAATACCAGTATTCGGTAATTCTGTCTCATATCAAGTCACTAAATTTGAGATATTTCATTAGATATAATTTTTGTGAGATGATTCCGGTATTCTATATAGGAAAGTCACAAGAAATCTATCACAGTCTCTCTCTCTCGCTCATTTTAAGGTATGGTGAATACAAAAATTGCATACATTTTAAGTAACGCATTTGACACTCGCCCTATAGATGTCGATGTAGCCGAGGCGTTAAGCGTCTGGATTATGACGCGGGAGGTCGCAGGTTCAAGTGCCGGTCCGCGAACAGTAAATTTTTATTTTTTTATTTAATTTTTTCAAATTTAATTAACTTTTTTTAAACATGTAAATACTTCTAATACGTAAATTCACTTTTGTTTTAATTTTTCCAGTTTTTTACCCAATATTCTTTAATTAATTTCGTTTGTCACCTGGCTACAAGCAGATCTCAAATTAGTGACTTTTTTTTTAGACTAGAGATACCTTACTGAATACCAAATTGTATCAAACTTGAAATAGACCACGAAATGTCTCTATTAGTGACTAGATACAGCCTACAGAATTCCACCATAAAATTCACATTTATCTCACCTTGAACCATATTCGAGACGGCGTGATGTTTGTTTTGAAAAGAGTATAAATGCTGTGTTTGGAAGTAATTTATTTTATTACAGTTTTTGTTCTTCAAAAAAAAAAAAAAAATGAATTTCTGCGAGGATTTTATTGCACTTTGCAAAACACCATCGCTTACAATTAAGCAATCGGAGTTTCCATTCAATACCCCATCGCTTTTAAGCGGAATAACAAAGTTAACAGAGAGTAAATATGGTAGCGACGTTGATGAAGAAAGTAATCGCAAGTGAGTTATTGGGATCAAAAAACAAACTAGTTTGGAACAACAATGTGCCAACCTATGTAAGAAAAAACCAAGCAGTACTAGAATTGAAACTGAAAAAGTCGAGCGAAGACATTAAATCAGAAGGAAAACTAGAAGTTCTATCTAAAGATATAAAAGGTATAGAATTATAAAAAAATGGACTCGGACGAAAAGGCAGCTTCCTCAAGTGTTAATAGATTTGCTTAAATATACAGATTTACGAGAAAAGCATAGAGAAGCAGTCTTCGTCTTCATCGTGTGCAGGCATGAAGAACACTTCCATGTCATCCATGATTGTACCTGTCACAACTAATCGTGTCGATGTTCCATTATTGAACGACGCAAATCACACGATTAAAAATCACACGAAGAAGTTTGTAGATGATTTTCTCGACAAACTGGTAACAGTATCGAGTATACAATAGTCGAGCATTGAGTCAATCTCGCAATCTATTGCGAGAGGGACTCAAGACAAATTTGTCACATGGATATCGTTGGGGGAGGAACTGGATACCATGTGATAGCGCTAGACGTATACAACTTCACACAAAAGTTGCAAAATTGGAAGAAAAAAAACTGGTAGAAGAATTCCGTATAATTTTATGGAACGAACCAATCAATCTATTTTAGTAGGAGATATTTGCAATGCAAAAGTAAAATATCGAGGATATGCGGTTATTATGCGCTCTCCTGTTATAATTGTATAATTGTATCAGATAACAATATTTTTGATTTGAAAAAATGAAACACTTAAATGTGTAATGTATCAGTATAATTGGAGACCTGCGCCATATTTAAAGAAATACACACATAAACCATATCAATTAGCAATATATTGGGATGAAGTGCACCAAAGACAAGAGGCAACAATATCAGATTAACGAAGGTATGGAGGCAATAAGCCTTTTCAACTGGGAGGTGACAGACTGAAATTTTGGTATCTATGTAGACCCGGCCTACAGGCAAACGGGCTTCGCCCATGTTTAAGCCATTGTAATGGCCCTGGGCCTGGGTTGTGCACACACACACACACTTGTGTGGTGGTGCAGGTGGTTGTGTTATTGAAATCTTTACGGTACGATTTTGTATAAAAGGCAAGGTTTCAAATTTATTTATTCAAATGTCATTTCTAACGGCGTTAGATCAGTCATCAATTGTAACAGAATTAAAAAGTTCTAGTTTAAAATCAAGTTCTTTGAATTTTTCAATAACAAAAAGTGAAGATGTCAACTTTCAACAAGAAAATGGTTCAAGTGAAAGCGAAGAAAGTAGCTTACAACAAAAAACAAACTACACGCCACGAGTCAGACGAATCCGAAGTATCGGACGTAGAAGCAACTCAGCCTCAATTTTCCGAGGATTCGGATTCAGATATAGAAATAACTCCGGGTCAAGTATTGAAGACAATGAAATCGGTAGTAATTCCGGAATCACAACAACTAAGCGAGGATCCTCTCCAGGAAAGTCAATGTGTTCAGACATCTATACCACCAGTTGCAGAAGTGTCAACACAAGAAATTGGATCGAAAAAAATGAATTTTCTAGAATTAGTGGAACTTCTATGGAGTCCAATATTTCTGAAATTTATTCTGATAACAATAAAAAATGTAGAAAGGGTGTTAGTAAAAGAAAGAAATCTAGAATTGAAAAGATTAGTGACGAATATACAGTTTGTAATAATGAATGCATTGAAAATAGTGAAAGTGGATTCGAAAAAATCCGAAAAATTTTTGTTCAACAATTTCGTGAATGCTGTCCAAAAAGAAGAATTATTCACGATGTATTTGAAAAAATCCCTTCCGGATCATTTGGTAGAATTGATTATTCAGACTTACGAGAAAGACATAGAGGAGCCGTGTTCCTCGTCTGCTGCCACGAAGAACATTACCATGTTATCCACGACTGCAACTACCACAATTACGCCTGTCGATGTTCCATTATGGAACGATGGAAATGTCGACAAGACGTTGGAAAAAGATTTTCTCGAAGAACTTCTTCCAGTGTCGAATTCACAGTCGACCATTGGGTCAATCTCACAATCTATTGCGAGAGGGACCCAAGATACATATGTACAATGGACATCGCCGGGCGAACGTGGATACCATGTGATAAAAATAGATGTATACAATTTCGCCAAAGTATCAAAAATGGAAAAGAAAAATTGGTGGAAGGAAGCCGAAGTGCGCACGACCTTCTTAACCAATTCTCCATTGGATCCGAATTATGTGGGGTTGCAAAAAATTCTGAAAAATGTGGCTCGACAAATAACGAGCTTGAACGATGTAAAGAAGGTGGAAAAGCCGAAAAACTTTTACAGTGGCTCAAAAAATATCCAGTGAGTCCAATTAACCAAATATTTTCAACTTCTATTTGGATGTCTTCAAATTGGAAATTTTTTAATAGGGTCAGTCCTTTATTAATTAATATTATGAAAATTCATAGTTCATTCTATAATGATTTGAGTATAGAAGAACTATATACACATTTTACTACAGTCGATCCACAACATTTAATTTTCAATGCACCTAATTGTAATATGAACGATTATTATTATCCTTTGGAAAAATCTATTACTATATTAAAAGATTTAATTAAATATCAATTTAATTCTAATGAGAGAAAAATTAAAAATTTTTTTGAAATCTTATCATCATCTTATCATGGCGTACAATAGCTAAACTAATCAGCGTGGAAAACCCGCACAACAGTAAGAGAATGAAGACGCTCAGCGAAGAGGTGGAAATCGCCGATTCCGAGACTACACTCGGATAAACTGATAACGCGAGCGACTATGATTTCGAATCGGATAACAGCACACCTATTGAGATGTATGACGACAGTACGCTATTTGTAACCAAATTTCTAGAAACTCTTGAATGAAACATATATGGTCTTAAACATGGCAACCAAAGAGCTATCGATGAGCCAAAGGCGCAGGTGAAGGAGGTGCAGGAAAAAAGAAAATTCAATACAACCTTGTGTGTCAAGTGCAGTAAAGTTATTCAAGTCACATCAGATTGTGTTTGGTAAGTCGAATTCAATGAATATATACAATTCTTCTTCTTTCTTAAATTATTCTGTGTTTTATTATTAGTGAACAAGATGGAAAAGCAACAACAATTACAAGCTACCATGATTACGTAATTTCGCCCTTGCTCAAGGGTCTTGTCAAATGGCTTTGTGTATAGAAATTTTTCATCACCTATTATTGGTCATCGAACCAAGAACCAAGGGGGTTAGGAATTTCTAAGCCCGCAGTGTGTACCTCTTACACCAATCTGCGTTGAAATTATTGCCAGCTTATATCCATCATGTTCACTTAGTATGTATTCATTTTATTAGTTTTTGTACGCATTTTTTTTTTTTTGTTTTTTTTTGGGACAACCTATTTGTTTCCTCAATTATGTTCTCGGTGTTTATTTATGTTGGTACACCGAAAGATTTATACTCAGGCTAGTATTAACTAAAGTGGTTACATTTTATATCGCGCGATACAGTGACGCGTTTCGTGTAATAGGGCCTTAAGTGGAGGATTAAGTACCCGTGCATCCGGTAACGCGATTTGGTACTAAAAAAAAATTGGTAGTGTGGCAGCGCAAAACCCGGCGCTCTCAATGAATAAATGTCATTGATGAAAATTTACACGAGGTAAGTTCTACACTTTGTTAATTTTATTTTTAATTTTATTTTATTACAATTTTCTATTTCTTTTATTTTCAGGTTGCAGACGGGGAACTGGAAGCCCGAGGATCATGGACGTGGTAGAGCGACATCAATTGGTCACCATTTATACTAGCAGTGTCAAGGATTTTTAGTGCACCCAGTGATCATTTTACTGACAGCTGCCAGCTTATTTTAGTAAAATATATCCGTGTAGCTTTTGTGAAAAGAGATATACTCAGAAAAGAGGAGTTTAGAAAAGCATATTACAATGAAACATCAAGATTCAAAAAAAAAAAAAACTTTTTGTGAACAATGTAAAATTCAAGTGAAAGAAAATTTAACATATTCCTTACTTCTTTTCTTATAGATTTAAATTGGTGGGAGCAGCTCCATGTAAGGGTCTAAATTAATCCTAAATTCCAATCACCCAATAAAGGTTAACAAGCTAATATATTTATACATCGCTACTTTTCTACTTGGACCACGTAAGGATATAAATTAAGCCTTAATTATGAATCAAGCTCTTAAAGATTTAGAATCAGTGTCTCAAGACAAAGTTGGGGGAAAAAGTAATAATAGACTAAATTATAGTGTTCTCTTAGCAGATCATTGTCATTTAACTGGTGAATATAGAGGTGCAGAGCACATAATAAATGTGATTTGAAATATCAGATAGCTAATTATATTCCAATGTTTTTTCATAATTTATCGAAATATGATAGTCATATTCTTATTAAAGAATTGTCATCTATTAAGGGGGATATATAGATAACGAATTGTATATTTCGATATCAAAGAGAATGAATATTAATGATAAAAATACCATTGAACTTTGTTTCTTATGATTCATTTCGATTTATGCCTTCTAGTTTAGACAGAACTTTTTTCCTTAACGATCACCATTATGCTTTAATGAATCGTAAAGGTATTTTCCCATACTACTGGAGTTTGTAAATATAGATAGAGGGAATATTAAAGACTTAAGGAAGTCTTCGTTCGAGGATTTCAGGAACGCAGTTGTAAACGGCGAATCCTGCACGATATTTATGAAAAGAAGCCTATCCAAGAAAATAGTAGATTTTATTTTCGACACTTATCTGAAAAACACAGAGGAACAGCCATGTTCGTCTGCGAACATAAAGACCATTGGCATGTCGTGCATGACTGTTCCTACCAAAATTATTCCTGTCGATGTTCCGTCAACGAACATTTCAAAGAACTTCGAGGAACAGGAAAAAGGTTTTATAGACGCGTTATTGGCAGCTATAGCCCAAATATTCTGAGGATGCTGGATGGCGGTGTATGGAAGCGGCGACCTCCTAGGCGATGCTGATACGAGTAAGCCATAAATGTGTTGGGGTGCTTACCCATAGGCGCGGGCCGTGCTAGCAACGATGCGTGCTCAAGCCACAACAAAACAGCAGCAATCGCCAAAGGAATGGAAAGCTGTGCTTCAAAAAGTGTGAGATTTTGCTAGACAGCTGTAACACCAGATGTCACATACAGTTATAAGTGTTACACTCTACATATGTGCTTTACGCCTGTCCAGATAAGAGACGCAAGTGTTAATCGACAGGAACGACGTGGCTATGAAACATCAGTTGCCATGGACATCGTCGCTGTTCTAGCGAGAGAGCAGCAGCAGTTCAGTCGCGATTTAGACTGCCTGTTTTATTTATAGCGGAAACAGTCGCGTTGCCTGTTTCCATCACTATTTCTACAGCCGACATGGCGGCTGGCTGCAAAAACATTTTTCTTGCCAATTTTGTAATAATCGGGTACTATTGATTAAAACACTGATTTAATTTGCAATCAAAAACAAAATTTTTTAATTTTAATTCGATTTTTTCACTCACCACTCTACATGTGGCTTTGGTTTTGTTCAAAATTTTATACGGGAAAACTGTAGTATTTAAACAAATTTATGTAAAGTTAATGATATTAAGAAGCTCTATTTAAATTATATGAAAGATGTAAATGTATGATCAAGATGCAAATTTTTCAATAGGATGAGTATAGTCAACATTTAAACCAAAAATAAATAAATTCCAGTCAGTTTGTTTGAGACCCGTAAGACTAACGGGTAATAAGAATTTGCTATCAATACGATTTCGAATTATGGTGCCATTTTCTTGGCCACCACTGTACTATACTGTACATGTGTCTCCAAATTCAAGCGACAGGCCCCGGTTTCTCTAACTTTCGAGTTTTGAAATGTACACTTTTTTCATATATTTTAAATGATGACAAAGTGAAAATTTCAAAACTCCCTGTTAGAGAATCCAGGTACAGGTTTGAAGATGAAATTTCTAAACAAAAATTAAAGTTGATAATAAGAAGCTTTATTTAGATTATATGAAGGGTGTAATAAAATCAATTTTTTTCTTAAGTAAACGGGTACTAAAGATGCAAACCAATAGAACTACGAAGGGATCCACTAAAAAATAAGTAGGATACTTCAAATACAAACTTGACAAGCTTATGTACTTCCAAGAATCATACAATATTTAACGTAAGGAAATTTTAGATCAGTTTAAGAACAGCATCGGATTTAATAAATCCAACAAGGATAGAATAAACTGGCGATCTTGCAAAGAGGATTCATACACACCATCTGCATTATTTTAAAAAATAACAATGATAACAATGGATTGAAGCTTTGATAAACGGGTTCATGATCCAAATACATATTCTTAACAGCAATAACAGATATTAATCGTGCAATTAAAATGCAAAAAACAAGACTATTTTAGGGTATTATTCATTTATAAATCAAAACCACACGATGCATTAAATACACCAAGGATAGAAAAAACTGGCGATTTTGTCAGGAGGATTCATTCACACTGTCTGCATTATATTAAAAAAAACACATGAGCTGCTTCTCCCTGACTTAGGAGAACGAAGCAAATTGTCATTTGCTCATATATTAAAGGAGTATAACGCATAGTGAAATAAGACTTGTAGCTTTCCCTCCCCCTAATATTATATTACAAAGCGAAAATGAAGGGGCCTAGAAACCAGCGCGTTGTTATATCAAGATAAAGCTAGAGATGGAGATGGAATCGTGTACAAGTTTTTAGAAACACCAAAAAATTTATTATAAAAATTCAATTCATATATTAAGTGGGAAGTCTGTTTCCGGGCTTAGTATACCCGATTACAAAAAAAAAAAAAAAAAATAATAATTGAGCTCAGTTATTTATAGGCAGATATTAAACGTGCAATTAAAATGCAAACAATCAGGGTGTTTTAAGGGCTTATTCATTCATAAAAAAAATCATATACAATCTAACAAAACGGTAAATATACTCGCAACTGTTTTGATATCCTTCTTCTTGGAAAATCATACACATGAAGAGGAAATCAAAACCACAGGATGTATTAAATACACCAAGGATAGAAAAAACCCGAGATTTTGTCAGGAGGATTCATTCACACCATGGCTGACGAAGACATTCATAAACGGGTTCAATGGTCAAAAAAAAAAACATGAGCTGCGTCTCCTTGACTTAGAAGGAGTACGGAGCAAAGTGACATTTGCTCATATATTAAAGGAGTATAACGCATAGTGAAATAAAACTTGTATTATATTACAAAGCGAAAATTAAGGGGCCTAGAAACCAGTGCGTTGTTATATCAAGATAAAGCTAGAGATGGAGATGGAATCGTGTACAAGTTTTTAGAAAAAAAAAAAAATATTATAAAAATTCAATTCATATATTAAGTGTTGCCGGGCTTAGTAAACCCGATTACAAAAAAAAAAATAGTTGAGCTATGTTATTTATAGGCGGATATTAATCGTGCAATTAAAATGCAATCAATCGGGTTATTTTAAGGGCTTATTCATTCATAAAAAAAATGATATACAAGCTAACAAAACGGTAAATATACTCGCAACTGTTTTTTCGCCTGGTAGATATTAATGGTGCAATTTTGGCAAATAAAAAAATATATATTTTGAAGGCTTAGGTATCAAAAAAAAAAGTGATGTCTATAATCACTAAAAAACCAAAACACTTCCAGCAACCGTATATATAGCATAAATGGTAAGCTTATCTGGATCTTTTATGGTGGTATGTGTTTGGAGAAAGGGAGAAAGTGACTAGCACTAAGAAGTCAACATGCTGGTAGTAGAGATATAAGCGTTATCCTTAATAACTCTTTGTAGATTCAGCAAAGAAAGCAAGGGAATGTCTATAAACATTTGCTTTTTTCGGTTTTCGTTGAATTACGTGGAAAGCAATTCGCCTGTGAAGGCAACCAAAGGGCCATAGAAAAGCCCAAGGCTTAGAAGGAGCAGGAAGGAAAAAAAAATTCCAAACACCTCCTACACCCAGCCATGGTACCACGGCTGAGAGTGATAGTGGCACCATGATAAATGAAGTGTTTAAGGCGTAATGTTTTATATTAACTGAATTTTTAATAGCTGAGAAGGTAATCGTTGCATTATGTTAAAAAGATTGGATAATAGATTAAATTCATGATTTTAGCCATTGTCATGAACTCAAGTGGGGAATTGTTATTGAAAGGTAGAACAAAAATTTCAATAAAAAAAAGCAGTAGGAAGGCAAAGTTTTAGGATATCGTCCTAACAATAGACGGAACTACACCCAAAATGAAAGTATAAGACAAATTGTAGGAGCATCAGTAATCGTAAATGAAAAGAAATCACTGTTTCAATCAAATAGCTCACATCCGAGGACTTGAAACTTAAAGTCAAGTATCACTTAGAAAATGGCAGATAAGATTAATTACACAGGCCGACAAGAAATTTGACCATAAACCAGACCATACTTTCCTAAGGGTTTTCGATGCGCTGAATTCAAATCTGGACGCAGAATTGCTCTATCACGTCAGGATTTTGAGATATCCTAAACTAAAAGTGGTTATATATATACGACAGATTTTTCTTTTTTTTAAAGCAAACACTGCATCTTAAAGAAGAAGTCTTCCTCTTACGAATGGCGTTGAGTTTGCTCAAATATCTTTTTTTTTCGCTAAGATAGAGCAATTTAAAGTTTATAAATTTGCTAATTTTCCTATAGCTGAAAAACCACTGAATTAACGTAGGTATGATGTAGTAGAACACATACCTCTTACTTTAAATTGCTCTATCTTAGCGAAAAATAAAAGATATTTGAGCAAACTTAACGCCATTCGTAAGAGGAAGACTTCTTCTTTAAGATGCAATGTTTGCTTTTTTTAAAAAAAAAAAATCTGTCGTATATATATAACCTCAAAAATAGGCAAAAACGGTGTTTTTTGCACTTTTAGGTTAGGATATCTCAAAATCCTGACGTGATAGAGCAATTCTGCGTCCAGATTTGAATTCAGCACATCGAAAACCTTCAGGAAAGTATGGTCTGGTTTATGGTCAAAAATTTTGGTCTCCTTTTGTCGGCCTGTTGTTGTTGTTGTTGTTAACAACAAAACACTCCCCGAAGGTTTTGGGGAGTGATGCCGAAGTTGACAGTCCTTGGCCGGATATGACCCCGGTACGCTGCGGTACTCCCTTGCGGTACTTCCCGTCTGTCGTGGTAGCGATTTGGTATGACCAGTGGAACCTTCTAGGTCATGGCATCCCTCCATCCATGAGGAAGGAGAAGATGGGTAATGAGAGGTGAGAGGCATCATATCCGTAGATCAACCATCGAGTAGCACGTCAATTACCTATGTGCATATTAGTCGCCTCTTACGACCGGTATGCCTACCTCGGGCATATTCTAAACCCCTAACCCGCAGGGTTTTTAGACCGCAATTATTATATGAAAATATAAGCCTACAATGGCGTTTAACAGTAACAATAATCGTAATCAGCAGCGTGGAAATCCACCTGCCCCATGGCAGCAAAACCAGCAACAACAAGTTGGCCGGGAAAACCCCCAACAAAATCAACAACAACGTCGCCACATGCAACCTCGCGATATAGAACGGATGGCTAGATTCAACGAAAGGCAACATGAACAGCAATTCGGGAACGCGAACTGGAATAAACAGGTTGTAATGGCCGAACGTGAAGATGAGGCTAGACAACAGCCCCCGCGACAACCACGGTCGCAGAATCAGAGACAACCAGCCCGAAGACCACCACCAGCTAACCCACCAAGTGTTAAAGACTCAGCTCCTAAGGATGAGCAGCTTTACACTGGACATGGAAGAGGAAGTAAGCCCGTGAAGAAAACTTTAGGCCAGAACTTTGATTGCGCAGGATTCGTACCTTTAGTCCGACAAACGTACGACCGCCTTTGTATAGAGGATCAGCGCTTACCACGGAGCATGCCCTACCCTATTTACCAACACGCTATGACTGAATTTTTAAATGCATATCTACTACACCAAGCGAAGTTCGTGTTGAAGACCCCCAGTCTACAGACTGTGATGGACCCGCTAGCTGCAATTAGCGCGGAAGAGTATAATATCCCTCTGCCAATATATGAGTATATTTGTGGATTTGGAGCTACTATTACTCCAACTGGCGATAAGGTATTTTGGAACCTACCCACTGTGGCAATACCTAAGGAGACTACAACTCATGCAAACGTTACGGCAAGGCCAGGCACATTTGTCGGCCTGTGTTATTAGTCGCCTCCGAATACAAGTTAGCAAGACGGCCGACACACCTACCGGTGTGAATATGCTAACACCGCACTTCCCAAAACACGCGCTATCCAATGTAGGTAATTTGATCTGCAGCGTATGCAATATCGTTTGCATACGCAAGTTGCGCTTATGCAACTGATCGAAGACAAATCATAGGAAGCGCTGCGTCAGCAGTTAGAATAAGTTTGTAGCTGTTAAGTATAGGCTAAGTGGTATTTGAAGTTGAAATTAAATTTTATTCTTTGCTCGATAGTTAGAGGAAACAGATTGGTAAATATACAATTGATTGTACTAATATTTATTGTTTTTCTTTCGAAGTGATTTAGGAACATGAGACCGTGGGGCGGTCTCCAACTTAAATTTTTTACAAGGCGGGCTCGGCCCCGCCTTAACTTATATTAAGTTTGGTAGATATTAATGGTGCAATTTTGGCAAATAAAAAAAATATATTTTGAAGGCTTAGGTATCAAAAAAAAAAAAGTGATGTCTATAATCACTAAAAATCCTAAACACTTCCAGCAACCGTATATATAGCATAAATGGTAAGCTTATCTGGATCTTTTATGGTGGTATGTGTTTGGAGAAAGGGAGAAAGTGACTAACACTAAGAAGTCAACATGCTGGTAGTAGAGATATAAGCGTTATCCTTAATAACTCTTTGTAGATTCAGCAAAGAAAGCAAGGGAATGTCTATAACATTTGCTTTTACAATGCAGGAGGAACAGGAAGAAATGGCTGATAATTATCTATTTTAATAGAATCACCATTACATTTAAAGGAAATTCGAAAGGAAGGTTTTCGTTGAATTACGTGGAAGGCAATTCGCCAGAAAGGAAAAAAATCCCAAACACATCCTATACCCAGCCATGGTACCACGGCTGACAGCGATAGTGGCACAGTGATAAATGAATTGTTTAAGGCTTAATGTTTTATATTAACTGAATTTTTAATAGCTGAGAAGGTAATCGTTGCATTATGTTAAAAAGATTGGATAATAGATTAAATTCATGATTTTAGCCATTGTCATGAACTCAAGTGGGGAATTGTTAGTAGGAAGGCAAAATTTTTGGATATCGTCCAAAATGAAAGTATAAGACAAATTGTAGGAGCATCAGTAATTGTAAATGAAAAAGAAATCCCTGTTTCAATCAAATAGCTCACAGGCGAGGACTTGAAAGTTATCGTCAAGTATCACTTAAAAAATGGCAGATAAGCCGATTAATTATTAGTCGGCTCCGAAAACATCATCAAGCTGTTTTGTGAATTGAGAAACAAGTACTTGATTGCTTCGCCACAGCATCTTACTGTAAGTACACAGCGGCCCCTGCAAGTTATACAGAGGTCGCTTGAAAAACACCCAGAATAATAATGTCTACAAAATTTTGAATGAATGATACGTTTTACGAATTATGTCTATCAATCATGCTACATTGAAGAGAGAACAATCAGGTTTCAGTATATTAAACGTGTACAAGGGAGTATAAAAAATAATTTATGTCGGTAACTATACCCACAACACAAAAAAAAAAAATTTTTTTTAATTAAAAAAATTTAAAAAATCATGATGTATAACTGGTTCCAGAAGATAATCAGCTACATATAATGAACATTTTTGGAATAAGTTTGAAGTGAAAGAAAGAACTTTAAGTAGTACATACTTATGGAACGGATGGTAATCGTTTTTTTTTTTTTTTTTTTTTTTGAAGGATTAATCATTTATCAAAGAAAAAAAGTTATAAACATAATCAAACATGAGACATTTAGCATATTAAATTTTTGCTAGCAAATATTCGCATTATATTGAGCATTACTTGAAAAGTGTTGCTTTGTTTAAAAAAAAAATTATAACATTATTTGGTTTAGAATATAATCAAACGCGGGTAAAGCTTTCAGGATATTAAAAGTATGCAACTATATATGCGTTAATCATAAAGTTAAAGGAAAGTAACGACTTAATTAATCGTGTTCAACTGCGGTTGTTTTTATTTCCAAAAGAAAGGAATATTTTTTTTTTTTTTTTTTTTATTTAACCGCACCCACCAAAAGGAAAAGCAATATGTAGTAACATCTTGCCATCTTGTGTTATTGAAGTCTTTACCGTACGATTTTGTATAAAAGGCAAGGTTTCAAATTTATTTATTCAAATGTCATTTCTAACGGCGTTAGATCAGTCATCAATTGTAACAGAATTAAAAAGTTCTAGTTTAAAATCAAGTTCTTTGAATTTTTCAATAACAAAAAGTGAAGATGTCAACTTTCAACAAGAAAATGGTTCAAGTGAAAGCGAAGAAAGTAGCTTACAACAAAAAACAAACTACACGCCACGAGTCAGACGAATCCGAAGTATCGGACGTAGAAGCAACTCAGCCTCAATTTTCCGAGGACTCGGATTCAGATATAGAAATAACTCCGGGTCAAGTATTGAAGACAATGAAATCGGTAGTAATTCCGGAATCACAACAACTAAGCGAGGATCCTCTCCAGGAAAGTCAATGTGTTCAGACATCTATACCACCAGTTGCAGAAGTGTCAACACAAGAAATTGGATCGAAAAAAATGAATTTTCTAGAGTTAGTGGAACTTCTATGGAGTCCAATATTTCTGAAATTTATTCTGATAACAATAAAAAATGTAGAAAGGGTGTTAGTAAAAGAAAGAAATCTAGAATTGAAAAGATTAGTGACGAATATACAGTTTGTAATAATGAATGCATTGAAAATAGTGAAAGTGGATTCGAAAAAATCCGAAAAATTTTTGTTCAACAATTTCGTGAATGCTGTCCAAAAAGAAGAATTATTCACGATGTATTTGAAAAAATCCCTTCCGGATCATTTGGTAGAATTGATTATTCAGACTTACGAGAAAGACATAGAGGAGCCGTGTTCCTCGTCTGCTGCCACGAAGAACATTACCATGTTATCCACGACTGCAACTACCACAATTACGCCTGTCGATGTTCCATTATGGAACGATGGAAATGTCGACAAGACGTGAAGCATTTAGAAGTATAATGTGGCACACATTTCATGTGCCATATTTTTTTTAAGCAAAATAAGTTGAATAATGTGTGAAAGTAAATGGAAGACCCTATAATTATATGAATAATAAATAACGACTTAATGAATCGTGTGCAATTCCTAGCGAATATAGCAGCATATTTGATATTAACAAGCCTTTCAGACTTAGAATCAACCACAACCTCAAGTAAATCTTGATACATGGATTTAAAGCAGGGGTAACCAGCAATTTCAACTATTGAACCATACAACAACAACGTCATATCTTGTGAATCTGGTTTTTTTTTTTTTTGTTAGCCCCAATAGAGCCACGTGTTCTTGTTGTAAAGCCGCAACGAGCCAAAAGAGTCACTACGTGGCTATGGTTGATTTAAAGACCACTTAAATCTTCTTTAAAAAAACTCACAATCAATGACAGCCACCACCTCAATGGTATTGATGACCTCTTCGCCAGATAATGATGTGACTTTAAACGCTCTGATCGCGTCATCCGGTTGGACATTGCTTAATAGTGAATTGCTTTGTGATAAATAAAAATACAAATTGTGTTATAAAATAGTAACACGAGTAGTGGAAAATGAGGCGAATGGAACCCATTTCATAATCGGGTAGTTTGAATCGTTTGAAAATAAAGACTAGCATGAATAAGCTACCGTTAAACTTGCTCAGCCTATGCTCTATATAAGCGCTTGATAGAACAGGCAGCGTTGAAACGCTCTAGGATCGTAATACAGTTTCAAATATAGATACAGAAAACGGTTACTTAATTACCAAAGTTTAAAAATAGTTTAAATTGTTCATTTGTAAAAAATATGCATAATTCGAAAACTTATTAATAAAAAAAATAAAAAATAAACATAGAGCAAACACAAATAATGAGAACTTAACAAAAATCATATTTATTGTAATGCTGCTTCTTTGAAACATCATTATAAGATGTTTCAATATTTTATGTTATTACAAACTTTCTGAAAATAAATCAATGTACATACTATACATAGACTATTGAAATATTTAAATGCTTGTAAATGGCATAAAGCCAATAATCTAGCATTGAAAAACTGTAAGATAGTTAACCTTATAATATTTATGAATATTTGTCGTTATACGGCCTTTGTATTTAAACGACATTGTAATTGTGAGCTTGAGGCCGAGAAATACTGAATTTTGTTTTTCTTCAAATTTCATCTTTATATAATTTATATAATTTTCATTCATAAAAAGAAATGCTATCAAGCTAACAAAACGGTAAATATACTCGCAACTGTTTTTTTTTTCGCTTGGTAGATATTAATTGTGCAATTTTCGCAAATTCACAAAAATTATTTTGAAGGCTTAGGTATCAAAACAAGCTGAGAGCATAAGCGGTAAGCTTATCTGAAACTTTTATGGTGGTATTTGTTTGGAGAAAAGGAGAAATTAACTAGCATTAATAAGCTAAAAACGCTGGTAGTAGAGATATAAGCGTTATCCTTAATAACTATTTTTAGTTTCAGCAAAGAAAGTAAGGGAATTATTATTTTAATTAAATTGTTAAAAATTAAAAAAAAAAAAATAACATCAATAATGAAATTTGAAGAAAAATTCATTATTTCTTGGCCTCAAGCTCATAATGAAAATGTCGCTAATAATATTTATAAATTATATAGGTTAGGTTAGGTAAAGGTGGTAGGTAACCCCTTTTTCAAATTAACCATCTCACATATTTACAGGAACTTTTTGCATATGCAAATAGCTAAAGAAATTCATACTCGCCGTAGAGGGTAGAAGAGATATAAGAATATAATCAAATAGAACTTTATATATTTTTAGTCCCAAAAGTCAAATGCGAGGAGTTTGGAAAGGAAATGTTGCGGAAATGAATCGTTGCCTTCCGTAAGGTGCGAACTATGTGGCAGTGATTTTAAATATCACTACACATTGGGGAAGCACGTTAGGAAAAATAAGAGGCACGCAGCTTTGAGCAGATTGGCCTAAGAAACATATTTTTTAGAATAAATTTAACTCTCTTGGATTCAACATTCATCAAGATCACACGCACCAGGAGCCGTAGCTGTTTCACAAAGGTAATCTATAAATATATATAATTAATCGCTGAATTAATGTGACTTGTATATTCGTGAATATACTTATTAAATATTTTAAATTAATACCACATTTTCTCGTTCTTTTCTTTTACCCGCAAAATTTGGTCGGTCAAACTTCTGAGTTTGCAATCCGAGCAAAACATTTCTCTTTTTCATGAAAAATGGAACATCAGTACAAAAAAGATGATGCCGATACGATGAGAAGAGCCTTAAAGGCGGTCATGGAAATGTGCCACCGGCGGGCTGAAAACACGTAAGCTTATAGATATTTTTTTTTTGCTGTTTTTTTTTTAATTACTATTTTTTTTATATGAAATAACAACCATCAACATTCGGGTGCACAACATCAACCAGCAGAGCCACGACAAGGAAAAAATTTGATTAGTAATTAGTAAATCTGGGAATATGCCAGATTGAAGTTAGCGAAACCAATCGTCCAAAAATTGTCGGATAAAGTTGATTTCATTCAAAAAAAAATTGTTAAACCATTTCTGGTTTAAAATTGAAACCCCATTCCTTTAGTCAATATTCTTGAAAACTGGTTTAGATGTAATTTGAAACCAAATTTGGTTTGGTCATACATATATGTAGTCAAAAAAAAAGTTAATTTAGGCTAAATTTAACCGTGTAAAGAACAGTATGAACATAACCTCAATGTTCATACAAGAATGAAGCTCATTCTGCAGCATTACTTTTAGAAAACTACCAAACAAATATTCAACTTGTGTGTCGGAAAAAAAAATCGAACCCATTATTCGATCAACATAAATTATAAGAAATATTTTCTTAAGTCCTAAAATATCTAACAGTCTTAAATAGATTAAAACTACAGTTTTCAAAAAAGTAGAATGTTTCAATAAAATGCGCATTGAATAAAGGCAAAAGTTTTGAAAAAACTACTTAATTTGAGGAAAAAATAGGTTACCATATCAACGGCTGAGATCACTCGATTTTGAAATAGTTTTTGAAAAAAGCCTTGCTAGAGCGTTTTATTCGAAAACTCCCTCAAATCGCAGAAAACGTAATGAATTTCGTTCGTATAAGACATTTCTGAGAATAGTTTTAAGTTACGCCGTGTTTTTTTTTTGGTATATTTCCACAAAAAAAAAAATTTTCAACTCAGCCTTCGATATGTTCTTAAGGGTCGTACTTTATCTAATTTAATCTATGTCTACAATATACGTATTATATGTATATAAAATTAAAAAAAAAAAAAACATGTACTCGGTTAGACCCAAGTCAGTGGTGCACTCAAGAGCATCAAAAAGCCACTCGGATGCTATGTGAGTCAAGCAGTAAGTCGGATTTCGCTTGCGTTTGAAGCAGTAAATTTTTAGTGAGCACAATTCAAGTTTGAACAAACAGTTCGCGCTCTCCACGCACACGGCTATATATGGAAAGCTCTGCATCCACTGTGCACCACTTTCTCAAGTCAACAATTTAAGTAAATATATAAGTTACTTAAAAAACCAAAAAAAGGTTACTTGATTTTTGTACAGCTTCAATAATTCATTGGAGTCGCCGCCACTGCATTCGACGCTGCAGCCGCCGTTGACGTTGACGACGTCACCATAAAGAGCATAGGCAATTGTAGCATAAATATTTGTTCGTAGTTAACTGCCAAAGCTGTGGCAAAGTCTCGATTGTTATTGTTGTTGTTGTTATTGTATGAAACGCAGAGTTTATTATTACCGCAAAATATATTCTTATGCGCATACCAACGCCGTTGCGGCCGTAAACTTTGTGGTAAATGACGATTATTGTTGCTGCTGCTTGCCGCACTTAATCTCGCCGTCGTCGTCGTCGTTGGTCGCCATTTATACATTGAGCAAGTTTTATGATTGCAATAGTAGCTGCTATCATCAAAGCTCATATGCAGTCCTCGTCATTCATCCCATAGGCATTGTTGTTTCTGTCTCACGTAATAGGTGAATTGACTACATTTGCGACACGTTTTAATGCCACAACGATAGTTGGGTAAAGCTGCCGATGAATCGGCACCATTTTTAGCTTTACAGTATTTAAGACCACAAGGATACCAACCAATACAAGTTTCGAGCGTACAAAGGCAGGGCGCCCACAAACCACTTACCTCATTGCAACGTGAGAAAAGTGTATCGGGAAATTTCTCAGTGGCTGATTCGAGGCTGGATATGGAGGAGCCTGAAACATAAAAGATAATAAAAAGAAAAGAGAATAAGAAGAAAGACATTGATTAAGAATTTAAAACTGTGAGGAACTTTGTCCATTTATTTCTTTTTCTAGTTTTTTTTTTTAATTTAAATTTTTTTATTTAATTTTTTTTTTTTTTTTGTTTTCTGTTTATTTTTCATTTATTTTTTTTATGATTTATTTTTGTATGATTTATTTTTTTTATGATTTTTTTTTTTTATGATTTTTTTTTTTATTATTTTTTTTTATGATTGTCTTTTTTTAATATTTTATTATTTTTTATTTTCTTATTTATTTTTTTACAAAAATTTAATTTTTGCTGATTTTTCTAAAATTTCTTATCTTTTTCCACTTTGTTTTAATAAGTTTACGTTCTTTTTGATTGTAATCTTTTTTATACCCAGCTGTACTTGTACACAGGGTATTATAACTTTGTTAGGATAACGGTTGGTTGTACAGGTATAAAGGAATCGAGATAGATATAGACTTCCATATATCAATATGATCAGGATCGAAAAAAAATTTGATTTAGCCATGTCCGTCCGTCCGTCCGTCCGTCCGTCCGTCCGTCCGTCTGTCCGTTAACACGATAACTTGAGCAAATAATGAGATATCTTCACCAAATTTGGCATGCGTACTTATTTGGGTTCAGAATAGATTGCTATTGAAAATGGGTAAAATCGGAAATTTCGAAAAACGTATAAAATGGGTTAATTTAATATTAGAAGCAGCTACAATGATAAAATTTGCAATATGTATTGATTTAGATGTTCTAAGGCCGATTTTATAAAAATTTTTGAAAAGGGGCGTGGTACCGCCCACGTATCTTTGAAGAAATTTTAAAATTTTGACTCTTAATAACTTCAGAACAGTTTATGCTATTATAACGAAATTTCGTAGAGGACATACTATTGTTGTGGTAAATTCAGCTATAGAAAATAAACGAAATCGCTTCGCGACCACGCCTACTTTTTCATAAAAGTTATATTGAAAGGAGGTGGAAATATTGAAAAGTCCATATCTAATTAACTGATTTCGCTATAATAATATAATTTGGTACATACATCAACTTTCATATTCTTTACATAATTTTTTCAAAATTTTGGAAGGTGGGCGTGGCACCGCCCACTTATGAGTCAAGCAATTTTTAAATTCGACTGCTAACAACTTCAGAACGGTGTGAGATAGATTTACGAAACTAGGTACCAGGCATGTTATGTTTATGTAGAGTACTACCACAGAAAATAAGAAAAATCGGTGAACGATCACGCCCACTTTATGTGCACAGCTGGGTATGTAATGTTCGGTTTCACCCGAACTTAGACTTCCTTACTTGTTATTCTAATCTTTTTTAGTTAGTTAAATTTTTTTTATTTATTTTTTCTTATTTTGTTTTATTTTTTCATTTGATTTTTTTTTTTTTCATTTGATTTTATTTTTTCCATTTTTGATTTTTTTTATATTTTTAATTTTTTTTTTTCATTTTTTTTTAATTTTTTTTTTTTTCATTTTTTTTTTTAATTTTTTTTTTTTTTCATTTTTAACTTTTTTTTCATCTTTGATTTTTTTTTTTTTGATTATTTATTTATTTATTTTTTTATTTTTTTTTTTTTTTATTCTTTTTACTTTTTTATTTTTTTTTTATTTTTTTATTTTTTTGTTTTTTTTTATTCTTTTTACTTTTTTATTTTTTTTTTTTATTTTTTTGTTTTTTTTTATTCTTTTTACTTTTTTATTTTTTTTTTTATTTTTTTGTTTTTTTATTCTTTTTACTTTTTTATTTTTTTGTTTTTTTATTCTTTTTACTTTTTTATTTTTTTTTTATTTTTTTGTTTTTTTTATTCTTTTTACTTTTTTATTTCTGTTTTTTTTTATTTTTTTTTTTATTTTTTTTTTTCTATTTTTTATATGATTTTTTTTATTTGATTTTTTTATTTGATTTTTTTTATTTGATCTTTTTTATTTGATTTTTTTATTTGATTTTTTTATTTGATTTTTTTATTTGATATTTTTATTTGATTTTTTTTTATTTGATATTTTTTATTTGATTTTTTTTTTTTCTTTTTTATTATGTATTTATTAAGTTTTTTGTAATTTATTATTGTATTTATTAGTTTTTTTGTTATTTTTTAATTGATTTCTTTAATTGTTGTTGTTTATTTAATTTTTTATTTGATCTTCTATTTTTATTATTCAATTTTTTCGTTTAATTTTTTTATTTAATTTAATTTTTTTAATTTTTTTTTTATTTTTTTATTTCAATTTTTTGATTTCATTTTTTTTTTATTTTTTTTTATTTCTTTTTTTTATTTTTTTATTTTTTTTATTTCTTTTTTTTATTTTTTTTTTTTACTTCTTTTTTTTTTATTTTTTTTTATTTATTTTTTTTTTTATTTTTTTTTATTTCTTTTTTTTTTTATTTTTTTTTATTTCTTTTTTTTTTATTTCTTTTTTTTTTATTTCTTTTTTTTTATTGTTTTATTTCATTTTTTTATTTATTTTTTAATTTATTTTTTAATTAATTTTTTAATTTTTTGTTTCATTTTTATATATTTTTATATAATATATTTTTATTAAATTTTTTATTTCATTTTTTTATACAATTTTTTCCAGATCACTTAAAATTTTATGCAACTTTTTCACTTCACTTAATTTTTTATACGATTTTTTCACTTCATTTTATTTTATTATTTTGTTCACTTCATTTTTTTTTATTTTTCCTTATTATTTTTTTTTTATTTTTTTTTTCATTTCTCTTAATTTTTTTAATTATCTTTTATTTTAGTAAATCTTTTTTTTCCTTTTTTTATTTTTTAAACTTTTTTAGAAACTTTTTTATTTATATTTTATATTTTTTTATTTATTTATTTTTTATATTTTTTTATCTATTTATTTATTTCTAATATTTTTTTATCTATTTATTTTTTATTTTTTTGGTTTTTAATTTCCTTTAATTTTTTTATTTTTCTTAATTTTGTTTTTTTTATTTCCCTATTTTTTATATTATTTTTTTTTTGTTTTCTTCTATTTTTTTATTCACCTTTATTTTTTATTTAGCTTTATTTTTAGCTTAATTTTTTATTTTCCTTCGTTTTTTTCATTTTTTTTTTCTTTATTTTTTTTTAACTTTATTTTTTTATCCAGTTTGTTTAATTAATTTGTTCTTATATTGTTGTTCTATTCTAATTATATCAACACTTACCCGGCAATTCAGCCCACGCCTTCAAATCGGCACTACGCACATATGTTGCATCAGCAGCTTCAGCGCATAACGTTTGTAGATGGCGTGTTATTGGCAACGAACGATTTAGATGAACCCACGATGTCATCGTAAATGTCTCCCGTCCTTTATCCTCTTCCGGTGTG
>CAXKVI010000003.1:10077155-10112155 GCA_964058755.1 Campiglossa producta
TTTTTTATTTTTTTTTATTTTTTGGAAAACCAATTAAGTAGTAGTAAATGTATATAAAAAGTAAATATGTACTTACATTTCGGAAGTCTATGACTTGTGTTATCAGCGTACCATCGGTTTTTTGGAATTCTAAAGTAATTATGTCTTCGCTGACATTTGAGGTGATGCTCTCTTGTATGACCTCACCGCCCTGTAAGAGAAATAGAAAGAAGAGTTAAAATGGTTGCTCGTTGGCTGTAAGTTTCGAGTAAAAAAGAAATTAAATACCAGCGGCTAAGTCGAGACCACCCTAATTCAAAAACACCTCTATCTTGTTTCAATAATCCCATTATTCACAACTTGATTCGAAAACTAGTTATCTCAGTTGAAAATATATTAAATTTTCATGCAACTAGGATGTTTTCGAAACTCATTCTTAGACGGGGCGTTCTTGAACTTAATTTTGAAATAGAAGGTACTTTAAACACAATTCTAGATAGGGCGCGTTTGAAAAATATTTTGAACTAGGATGTTATTTCACTCAATAAGCGATATACTAAATGCACTTTTCCATTTTAATTTAATATTAATTATAACTACCTCTCCATTGAAAGCTTCGACATTATCATTTTAAACTCAAAAATCACCCACATAATTAGCTTCACAAGAATTGAGAAAACACAACAAACCGTACGAGCATACTTCTGCTTCAAGTACTCAAATAGAACTAAATCGTGGTTTGCGCTGTAACATTCGTGATGCGTCGGTGTTGATGACGTGTTCACTGACTTGTCGCAAGTTTTCAGATTTATGCTAAGACAATACTACGAATGATAGAATATATGTACAATGCGAGGAAAATGATGAAGAAATTAAACCGTAACTATAACCGATTAATTTTTCAAAGGCCGTAGCCGGTTCAAAATGATTGTGTGAATTTTTTTAATGTCTTACTTCTTTTAGTGGACACATACATACATGAGTAGGTATTTTCTTTTAGAAAAAGGTAACTACTCTGAAAAATTTCCATGGTTACAAAAGACACGTTTTGATATTGGTATCGAAATTCTGAAAGAGAAAATTTGACTATAGTTGAATAAAGCCATCGAAAAAAAAAACTTTCGAGATCCGAAAAAAAAGTTGTTCAAATTCCGACATATTTTGAAGCTATCTACATATTTGGAAACCGGAACCGAAAAGTAACCGTAACCAAAACCAGAAAACGCGACGTTATTTTAACACACATGTGTTTTGACGATCTATTGATAATCTAAATCCGCCAATTCGATCGATCGTCTCGACTGGAACAGTCGATTTGAAGTCATATCGACGTCACACTCACTTTTTTGGTTTCTGTAAAAAAAATTTAAGTTTTTTGCTTTTGAGGTAGTGACAAAATTTCCTTCTTTTAATTTTCAATCGAGTCGAGTGTAACGTCATTAAAATCGTGAACTTTTGTCGATTTTTTACAGAAATACCCCGTTTCCGCGTAAGAAAAAAATATCACCAAAGCTCGCGTACAAATATTGGATGGTTACCGAGATATACCGGTTTGAATTCGGAATTTTTTTTTTGTGTAAGCCTTTTTTCTTTATATTATATGAATTGACATGTAATTGACGTGCTAAGAAGGAACATGAAAAACGTTTTCTAAAGTAGTTTTTCCTTTCTTTTCAAAAATAAATTTTTTTTTTAATTTTAAATTTCATATTAAGAAAAAATTTTAAAAAATATTAAGAAGAAATGTTAAAAAATATTAAAAAAAATTTTTATAAAAATTAAAAAAAAATTTAAAAAAAAATTTTAAAAAAATGTTTAAAAAATTAAAAAAAAAAAATTAGTAAAAATGTTAACAATTTTTTCAAATTTCTCAAAAATTTCTTAAAAAAAATTTTTTTATAAATTTTAAAAAAAGTTTTAAAAAAATTTTAGTAGGTAAAAATTTCATTAAAAAATTTTATTAAAAATTTCATATTAAGAAAAAATTTTAAAAAATATTAAGAAAAAATGTTAAAAAATATTAAAAAAATTTTTATAAAAATTAAAAAAAAAATTTAAAAAAAATTAAAAAAAAATTTTTAAAAAATTAAAAAAAAAAATTAGTAAAAATGTTATCAATTTTTTCAAATTTCTCAAAAATTTCTTTAAAAAAATTTTTTTATTAATTTAAAAAAAAGTTTTAAAAAAAATTTTAGTAGGTAAAAATTTCATTAAAAAATTTTAGTAAAAATTTCATATTAAGAAAAAATTTTAAAAAATATTAAGAAAAAATGTTAAAAAATATTAAAAAAAAATTTTATAAAAATTTAAAAAAAAATTAAAAAAAAAAATTAAAAAAAAAAATTAAAAAAAAAAATTAAAAAAAAATTTTAAAAAAATTTTTAAAAAATTAAAAAAAAAAATTTAGTAAAAATGTTATCAATTTTTTCAAATTTTGATTAAAGCTTGATCTTTTTCCTTTAAAATGATACCTCGAAATTTTCTTTTATGAATTGTTATCTTAAAAAAAAACCACACCATAAAATGAAATTAATTTTTATTTTTCATCATGAAATGATGTGTAATGTGTGAATTTTAGCTGTAAGTTTTTAACAAAGAAATCGGACACCATAACAAATCGGAAATTTACAAAAAAAAAAAAAAAAAAAAAATTAAATTTTGACAAGTTGAATTTTACATTACAAAAGCAGCAGCATTTTTACGGGAAAAAGATCAAACTTTAAATTAAAATAAAAAATAAAAAATATTCCAAATATGAAAAAAATGGATAAAATTCTTTTAAAAGTTTTTACTAAAATTTTTATATTTCTTTTTTTTTAATTGATATTCGAATTTATATTCAGATACATGACTTTTAATTTAAAGAAAACAAACTTTCTTTTTGGCAAACAAAATTTTACAAAAAATTAAACAGCCTAATGTACGTCCACACTTACATACACAAGATAAGATAACAGCAACGGAGTACTAAAAATTGACTGGAAGCCTATTGCAAGTGTGGGAAAAGGTGTTTGCCGTTACAATAACAACAATGCTATAAGGCCAACACAGCAAACCTACGTCGTTTTTGTTGGGCTTGCGGTTACGACAACAACAACAAGAGTAACACCCAAGTGCCGAATGCGGTTACTTTTCTACAAAAATTAAGCACAACTAATGCACATGAGGTACAGTAGGAAACAAATAAGACACATACCAAAAATATAACGTTTTTTAGAGAAAATCACACAGCTACCTACATACATACATACTTATTTCCTGTTTTGAGTGCACATTCGAATAACGAAATAAAAAAAAGCCCTTCATTTATGATCATTAAAATTTGTTTTCTTTGTTTGTTCTTTCCTTCTTTTTTCATCCACTATTTTTGTTTTAAATGCATATGTAATTTTTCCAAAGAAACTACACGAAATATTCTAATCACGAAAAATAAATGGCTTTTTTTGTTTCTACATACTTTAGCTGTGACATCCCTGTGAATGCTATTAGATAACAGAATAACTGAGTTACCAAAACGAATTTATATTCATTATTCAAACAATGTCGTGTGATGAGTGTCTGGTTAATCATTATTCGAGCAATTTGAAAGTAAAATATATAAATAAATAAATAAAAAAAAATAAATAAAAAAAAAATTTAATAAAAAATGAAATAAAAAAAATAAAATTTAAAAATGAAAAAAAAAAAAATTAAGCAAAAAAAATAAATAAACTGATTGAAACAATGAAACAAAAAAATAAAATAAGAAATTTTAATAAAAAAAAAAAAAAAATTGAATAAAAAGAAATAAATAAAAAAAATAAAAATAAAATTAATAAAAAAATAAATAAAAAAAATAAATATAAAAAAAGAAAATAAAATAAAAAAATTAAATAAAAAAATTCAATTAAATAAAGAAAATTAAATTTAAAAAAAATTGAATAAAAAATAAAGTATAAAATAAAATAAAAATTTAAACAAAAAAATAAACTAATAGAAACAATTAAATAAAAAAAATTAAATTAAATAAGAAATTTAAATAAAAAAATTAAGTAAAAAAATTGAATAAAAAAGTTGAATAAAGAAAATAAATAAAAAAAAAAATTAAATAAAAAAAATTTAACAAAAAATGAAATTAAAAAATAAAATTTAAAAATGAAAAAAAAAATTAAGTAAAAAAAATAAATAAAGAAACTGATTGAAACAATGAAATAAAAAATAAAATAAGAAATTTTAATAAAAAAAAAAAAACAAAAAAATTAAATAAACAAATTGAATAAAAAGAAATAAATAAAAAAATAAATAAAAAAAAATAAATAAAGAAAAATAAATAAAAAAATAAATTAAAAAATTAAATATAAAAAAAGAAAATAAAATAAAAAAATTAAATAAAAAAATTTAATTAAATAAAGAAAATTAAATTAAAAAAAAATTTAATAAAAAAATAAAGTATAAAATAAAATAAAAATTTAAACAAAAAAATTAACTAATTGAAAGAATTAAATAAAAAAATTAAATTAAATAAGAAATTTAAATAAAAAAATTAAGTAAAAAAATTGAATAAAAAAGTTGAATAAAGAAAATAAATAAAAATAATAAATAAAAAAAATGAAATAAATAAATAAAAAAAAATTAAATAAATAAAAAAAATTAAATAAAAAATGAAATAAAAAAATAAAATTTAAAAATGAAACAAAAAAAATAAAGTAAAAAAAATAAAGAAAGAAACTGATTGAAACAATGAAATAAAAAAATAAAATAAGAAATTTTAATAAAAAAAAAAAAAATTAAATAAACAAATTGAATAAAAAGAAATAAATAAAAAAAACACATTTTCAAAAAAAAAAAAATAAAAAAAAATAAATAAATAAAATAAATAAAAAAATTAAATATAAAAAACGAAAATAAAAAAAAATTAAATAAAAAAATTTAATTAAATAAAGAAAATTAAATTAAAAAAAAATTGAATAAAAACAAAGTATAAAATAAAATAAAAATTTAAACAAAAAAATAAACTAATTGAAAGAATTAAATAAAAAAATTAAATTAAATAAGAAATTTAAATAAAAAAATTAAGTAAAAAAATTAAATAAATAAATAAAAAAAATTAAATAAAAAAATAAAATTTAAAAATATAAAATAAAAAAATAAAATTTAAAAATATAAAATAAAAAATTAGAATTTAAAATTTAAACAAAAAAAAAATAAATAAAGAAGCCAATTGAAACAATTAAATAAATTAATTAATTAAGATATTTAAATAAAACAAAAATAAAAAATTAAATAAACAAATTGAATAAAAAAAATAAATAAAAAATTAAATATAAAAAAAGGAAATAAAAAATAAAATAAAAAATTAAATAAGAAATTTAAATAAAAAATTATGTAAAAAAAAATGAATAAAAAAGTTGAATAAAGAAAATAAATAAAAAAAAAAAAATAAATAAAAAAAATGAATAAAAAAAAATAAATAAAAAAATAAAATAAAAAAATGAAAAAAAAAAATTATAAAAATAAAAAAAAAATAAAAAAAAATAAAAAATATTAAACAAAAAAATTTAAAAAAATAAAATAAAAAATATTAAACAAAGAAAAATAAAAAATAAAAAAAATAAAAAAATAAAAAATAAAAAAAAAATAAAAAATTAAAAAAATAAAAAAATAAAAAATATAAAAAAAATAAAAAAATAAAAAATATTAAACAAAAAAAATTTTTAAATTAAAAAATAAACAACAAAAAGAATATAATCTAATCTTGGCTTGCGTCATTTAGTAACGCTTAACCGCCTAGGCGATTTTGGTCGTTTCGTATCAAAGCACGCCAGTTGTTTACTTTTTAGCGACAACCTGTTGACGCCAGTTGGAAACGCCAAAGGAGTTCAAGTCATTATCCACTTGTTGTTTCCATCTCAGTCGAGGCCTGCCTCTTCCACTGTTGCCGAATTGAGGTATAGATAGAAAAACCTTCTGTGCTAGAGCTTCTTTGTCCATTTGCATAACATGACACAGCGAGCGGAGTCTTTGTGCTTTAATTTGCTGAACTATGGCCAGATCTGCGTAAAGCTCCTATAGATCATCGTTAAATTTCCTTCGCTACTCGCCGTTGGCATCACGGGTAGGACCATAAATCTTCCGGTGAACTTTTCTCTCATATACTCCAAGGGCCATCTGATTCTTTCTTTGATGAAAGCAAATACTTCGTCTTGTCCTCGTTCTCCGCAAGACCCACTTTTTTCGCTATTTATGGAGTCCAGAGAAGATAGAGCACGCGTTGTAAAAGATTGTACCATTGCGGTTAAGAAATCACACGATAGGGACGACTCCCTCTGTCTCTGTCTGAAACCTCGTTTGGTTTCCAATGGCTCAGAGAGGTCCTGGCCAATTCTGATGGAGCTGTTGGTATTGCTCAACGTTATTTGGCAAAGCCGTATAAGCTTTGCAAGGAAGTCAAATTCAGACATACAGGCAACTCCTTTTTGCGCTGTCAAAAGCGGCTTTAAAATCGACAAAGAGATGATGTGTGTCGATTCTCTTATCGTTGGTCTGGTCTCCAGGATTTAGCGTATCGTGATTTAAGCCTCTTGAATCCGAATCAAACATTTTTAGAATTTTTGTCTTTCTGTGTGTCTGTTTGTCGACGTATCACTCAAAAACTGCTGATTGGAATTGATTTCAACTTTCATCATTGAGTCAATAGACGTTTTACTTGAAAATTAAGATATCCCCTATTCCGATAGCTCGACCGATTCCGGAGTTGCATATAAATATGTGGACCCGGTGTGGCCCAGAATGTTGTATTAGAATAATAATAATAAAATAGATTAAACTAAATAAAATTAAAACAAAACAAAATTAAAAAAAAAAACAAATTAAACAAAAACAAAAAGTTAAAAAAATTTAAAAATTACAAAAAAAAGCAAATTAAAAAAAAAAAACAAATTAAAAACAAAAAAAAAAATAAAAACAAAGTTAAAAAAATTAAAACATTAATAAAAAAAAAACTAAGAAAAAAAAAATTATAAAAAAAAATTGGGAATAAAAAACAAATTAAAAAAAAAAAAAAACATTTAAACAACAACCAATATTAAAAATTAAACATAAAATATAATAACAAAAAAAAAAAAAATAAAGTAAAATTAAAAAAAAAATAAAGTAAATTTTTCATTTTACTGATTTTCTTGCCACCCGAATTGACAAAGCAACCGACAAAGCGGCGATTCGACCCTAGGTTAAAAATTTAAAACTGCCACTGAGCAAACGTAAAAAAAAAAATACATGCATAGTTTTAGGCGCCTGATTTTAATACAATTTCAATCCCTAGATATCACATTCTACTACATATTTAGGCCATATGCACCTAGAAAACTTGAAAGAAATTCCTCGATGTGCAAGCAAACAATTGTGCAAAAACATAACAATTGAATATAAATATTTAGCAAGCCGTCTAACGGCATCGCAGGCACAAATTCCAGACGTGCGCCCACATTCCCCTACAAAGAAAGCAGCCCAATTCAAGTGTTCTTGAACTTCAGCCAAAAAGTATGCAATGGCTTTAATGTTAGAATTTATAGTAAAATTTAATGCACCTCAAACTATTTCGTCTGGCTTGCTATTGCGGCGAATTCCGTGTAGACTTTTTGTTTGATTAGTTTGGAGAGATGCGCATGTTTTGCGTTTGGTTTGCCGCAGTCAGCTGAAGGTGTTTTTTCTTAATTTTGTTTTTGTCTTTTCATTGCGTTTTGTTGGAATAATTTAGTGATGTGACGTCGAGTCCGAATAATCGGTAATTTTTTGGTTGGATATAAATCGATGTATGAAAAATAGTTGATTTTTTATATTTTTTAAGATTGATGTTTTCGACAAGGTGAATAACAAAATGATTCATAGACCTGTTTATTTACAAAAAAAAATTTACTGGAAGTTACTAATTCTCCTGTGAAATGCCACAAATTCGTAAATTGTAGTAATAACACTTTACAACAAAATTGAAGTTTTTGAAAATCCCTCCGTGTTTCCCAACGGTTTCTGAAGGTTTCGTGTGTGCTGTATCCGAATCTAAAGTCATACTTTTCGGTTCCTAGGTTTTCTCTCCAGAGGGTGGTTTGAAATGAGATCGGTAGTTGTAGAAAAAAAAATTTTTTTAATAACTTAAAAAAAAATTTCGAGTCAAGGAACCATAATTTAATTTTGGTTTTTATATTTGGCGGCATACAAATGTTCCATAGTGCAAAAAGTTGGGATATAGTCAATTATTAATAAAAGAAAATTTAAAAAACTAAAAAAAAAAATTGTTGCCTACCTAGTACCGATCTCTGAACAACCTACCCTCTAGAGAGAAAACCTAGGGTGATCCGAAAAACCTGACCTTAGATTCGGATTCAGCACATCCAAAAGCTTTACAAACCGATGAAAACCCATCTGGAGTTTTTTGGCAGTTGTACAGTGTAATTTTTTGTTAATGAACAGAGTTGACATTTTTTCTTCTTGACTACACGGTACAACAAAGTTGAAGTTTTTGAAAATCCGATCGGGTTTCTCAACGATTTCTGAAGGTTTAGGCTGTGCTGAATCCGAATCGGAAGTCAGATTTTTCGGGTGGTTTGTAAAGAGATCGGTAGTTGTACAAAAAAAAAAATATTATTTAACCATTTTTCTAGGGTCTTCTTCTTTGCTATGCACAATTGTGTCCTACTAGGGTGTTTCGATGACCTTTCGTACAAAAGTTATGGTACCAAAAAATAATCTCCTCAAATGGTTTAGCTTTAGGATATTTCTAATTATTTTTTTCTTCTAAAAAATGACTTTTTGTCGAACCTTTTGCGGTTATGGCTCGATATACGCGAATTGAGGAATCACGATCAATTAACGATATGTGCTATACACTAGGGTGGATCGACAAAAAAAGTTTTTCCACCCTAGGATTAAAGATATTTTGAGGGCGATCCCAAAAAAAATTTTTTTTTCTAAATATTTTGGAAAGTTGTCCAACAATCAAGTTTCTCAGCAACGGCTAAAGCTAGAAACATAAACTAAAATGTGTTTGAAACTTCAATTTAATGCGCATATAAGAAATATCGGATATTTCCAAAAATTTCAAATCATTAATAACGTTGTTTTTTTCGTCCTCCAGAAAAATTATTTTTAAATCAGTTAATAATGTGATATACATGTCAGCAAATTCCGTCTGAACGGGAAACTCGGCAGAAATCTTGGGGTATATCGGAATTTGGGAGAATATTTCGATATATATCGCAATTCGCATCGAGTTTGCGGTTTCGGGGGAATTGCTGTTAAACCCCAATGTGTTATTCCCACAATCGATTTTCAAATTAAAGTCGATTACTACTATCGCGAATAAAACAATAATCGATTATTCATTCACAACCCTAGAAAATATTATTGGGTAGCAACAAATGAGTTTCTTTGAGCTAGATATGCATTTTATGTACATATAGCCTGATAAATGAACAGATCATGCTAGCTTTGATTCCGTTAGTTTTTTTTAAACGGGTAGATAAAGGAAAATGTTATTGAATAAAATATTAAGTCGTGCCCTTTGTACCTAGCAGTTTTGAGTTATTGCTGTGAAAATATTTCTCAGCCGATTTGCAATAATCGCTTAAATCGACTTAAGAAATTAGACCAATAGAAATTTCCTTCGGCGATTTCTAATTAGATACAAATACGTTGAATTTTTCAAGACTTATGACTGTTATAATTTTTGGTATTTGTTTCCTTTGGCAGTCAACGGCTACAAAATTTGTTAAAATTATGGCGGTTGGCTCAAAAAACGTCTTTTGCCCTCAGGAACACGAAACCGGTAGCGCTTTTTTAACTTTTTGTTTCAGTGAAAAGTTATAGTCAAAAAAACGAAAAATCACCCTGGCCTGAACCCAATTTGAGAACGAGATCCATGGTATTTGTGCGCAGAACACCTTTTTGAGTTAGCGTCGCTTACAGCAAATAATCCTCAGCCGGTCCAGCAGCCATTCAAAGTAATTTGAGTCTGCTCCCATAGTTTTAGCTAATTTTTTAGAAGTTGACCCTTAAAAGAAGCAAATATTTCAGATTTTTCATATTGTTAGTACAAGTCTGATGAGTCATTTCGTTTTACGCTCTAATGGGCGTTTAGCTGAAGGCTCATAATATGATGATCAGCATGTGGCTTCTATAAGCCGTTCAAAGCACAAGTGGTTAAAAGTCCAGTTTTCGTATTTTTAGTTAGGCATGACGCTATGTAGGGAAAAATGTGTTCTATATGACACGCTTACGGAATAACTCTTAGCTCCCATAGACACTGAATAAATAGCAGAACTAACTTGTGAAATCAAGGGTACCCCATATTTGTTGACAACACAAAACTTTGAATATCTCAGTGCGAGAAAAGGTAGACTTATGCCACTTGTGGTTTAAGGGGCCCATATGATGGTCATATTTAAAATCGCCGGAAGAAATTTTTTTTGGTCTAATTGTTCGACTTAATAAGACATTGCAAATGGGCACAGCTTGATACCTTTTTGTCTGTAATAAAAATTATAAAATAAATGATTAATTAAAAATAAGAAAAGCTACCCACTTGATTTTGTACGTTGATCAGCAATTGACTGCGTGAATTCAGCAAGAGATTCAAGAACACTAACAAAATGAAGTTGAATTTAACTCCGCCCTGCATACGTGGCACTATGGACAGTGGGCATTGGTTGATGCTGATGCCGTTTCCGTTCGCTAACAGCCACATTTTTTTTTTTCTTTTATTCTTCTTTTTATCCGTTTATATTCCAACTCGCGCACGATTTGATATGTGAATCTTCGGTCATAGGCAATTTTGTACTAAACTTGCAAGCACAGTTACACGGCACTCGTTGCTTGAATAATTTCACATTTTTTGCAGTTTTTATTATTATTTAAAGCACTAGAATTTCAGCAGCGCAATGCATTTTCTCAAATTTCACAAATATTTTACTATACTTTCCCATCATAAAACTGGTTTTTCTTCTTTTTCTTGTGTGCTTCCAAAGAACCGCTGTGCTGTGCAATACGAAACCACGTTGCAGACGTCGCCCATTCTCATAATCATCCGTTATTTGCTGATTTCGTTTTTTTATATAATGAATTATTTTTCTCATCAACTTAAATTGCCGTATAGCGTAATTTGCAAGGTTTTAAACACATTTTTTGGCTATGTATTTTTATACATTTTCTAATAAAACCAACTTGCGTGATACTTTCGATAAACGCCTTATTTATCCGCCATGTTTTAGAAGACTGCCAGAAAAATGTCCAACTGCAAAGAAAAGAGAAAGCAAAGTCTCCAAATTAGCAAAGACAATTCGCTGCAGTTTTGAAGGCACTGTTTTAGTGGAGTGCTGCCATAGCGGCAGGTTTTTTCTTTTGTACGGAAGCGTTCCGAAAGTGATTTTACAAAATTGTGTCTGTTTCTTGAGAAATTTGCCAAGAACTGTCAGCAATAGAGAGCTTTGAGAAAAATCGTTCAAATTTTGCTAAGTTTTCGTCGAACAGGATTCAGTAAAAACTTGCAGGCAAAAAAGCTGTTCCGTTTCTGATTGGCTAAAAATTTGAATTTGTATATTTTGTGGTTGTTTTGCCCTGTCACAATCAATTGTTTGTTGCTTGCTAGATTTGGCTGGATAAAATATCCCCAGCAGGTATAAAAATATTCAAAATCTCTCTTTAAAAAAAGTTGTCGTCCTTCAAACAAATGCTAAGATAGGCCGTTTTTGAAAACGTAATAAAAGTAGTTTATTAAATGAATGCGCGCCTCAAGTAACGTGATAACCCAGCCAGCAAAATTTTCGCAAAAGCGCATTTACCTTGATCGATTTTTCATACAATTTTATGTTGATTCTGAAAATTGACTCGTGTAAACGGGGCTTGCATAAATTGCATGCAACAAATTCGGAATCCAACGGACTTTTGATCAAGTCGACATTCAACTTTTACACAACCCTACGTATGTATACGACCTGATATTCGAAATTTTTGTCAGATTTTGTTGACAAATTTGTGCGTTCACGCCATCTAAAGGCTGATTTACACGGGTCGATTTTTCTAGTCAATTTTTGCCGTTCCACACCTTGTATTTGCAATGGAATGACAAAAATCGACCAGAAAATCGACCATAAAATCGACCCGTGTAAATCTTCCTTAACCAGGCGAGTTCGTAAGGTGCTACGTTGGGACTCCCGGCGAGGTGCGTTCACCCACACGCTCTGAGTGGATTCCGGAAAGTCTTCGTACTGATGTTTATCTACCGGACTAGGTCTTTTTTCCGTTTTTGTTGTTATTGTAACGAAGCCTCTTCCTGCCCGGAATTAACACTTTTGTCTTAAATTAGCTTAAGAAGCGTACAGGCTCATTTACACGGGTCGATTTTCTGGTCGATTTTTCTAACCTTTTTTTAAATCGACCGTGCAAAAAGCAATTCGATCGATCTTCACCTTGTATTTAAGGGTTGAACACAAGTGGCTCGATCGTCCAGAAAATCGACCCGTGTAAATAAGCCTTAAGCTCCAGGAGCAGGCTAATAAAGGGTCAACTACATAAAACTTTATTTCAACTTTACCTCGGACTTTGGCTTTGACAGATAAGTTCAATATACGTGTTTCAATGAAACATGGCAAATGGGAAACCTCAAAGTTGAAGCAAGGTTGAAATTTGGCAAACTCTCAAATTTTGCTTGCTTTGACAATCAGATGTTGATGACTTTTCTTTAATTAATGAATAAAAAGTTGGAGGAAATAATAATTAATTTATTTTTTCTCTATTTAATTAACAATTTAACCAAAACACTCTGAATGCAAAGAAATAAATAACGAAAACAAATGTATAAAAGAGAAGCGTCAAAGCGTTCATTGTAGCATACCTCTGAAGTTGGACGCAAAGTTTTGAGGTAGCAAATGTTAAACCTCTCATTTGACATTAACTCAAAGTTAAAAATATAAGTTTTCGTTGTGCAAGTGAGCCTATGTGGTTTGGCACCTCTGTGCTCAGTCTGGATAAGTAATTTAATTTGTAACTACTGATCAATCCCTACCCTGCGGAAGGAGGGATAACATGACCTTGAAGGTTTTACTGGTGATAAATCGCTACAGCAGTTCGGACGTACCGGAGCCAAGTGGATTAATTTCTTGTCAAGGGCTGTTAATAACAATACTTCCCAAACCTTGTAGTATGCATGGGCCAGCAGTAATCAAGACTTCTAACTCCTTTTTTGATGCGGTCGTGAATAGAGTGGATAGGATTCTGCCGGTGATAATGTCAGGCTTCTTACGGCTTAAAAACAGGAAAGAGTCGGGAGATAACTATTTATTCTGTTGTGAAAAAAATTAAAGAATGTGTGGCATTGTTTACGTTAACAACCATCAAATAGTTGTCAAAAAAATTGATTAATGTAAACGGGTAGTCAATTTGGAATCAACGGCACGAAATGCGACGAAAACTGATAGTCGCCGGAAAAACTTCAAGCAGCCGACATGCAACCCGACACTCACACAGATCACCGTTGCTATGGTTACGATCAACGGATGCTTGAAGTTGCCGACGAGCTTTAAGCCCGAGTTACATAAAACGTTGTGAAACTTTAACATATGCGGGCCTCGGCTTTGAGCATTTGCCAAAATTCTGCTTCGCTTTACGTTCCACAAACTTTGTATGAAAGTTGAACCTGCAAAGTTTTATGTAATTGGGGCTTTAAGGTAACATTCTGTGAGTACAGTAGCTCTAAAACTTTTACAGTGCGAATGCAACCCTGTTAGCTAGCTGTCACACGTTCAATATGGATCACGATCCTCGATACGTATTGATGGATCAGAAATTAACGATACAGTATTTATCACATCTGTTAGTTTATGATTTTTGGCTTAAAATGTTAAAATAAATGTACCAAGAGTATTCTCTTCGAAGGTATATTACTATCGTTTTTCATATGATTTTCGAAATCTTTCATATCGAAAGTGGTGGTGTTCGGGAAGCGATTTCGTCCAATTTAAACAGGTATACTTGAACCAAATTTAATCGTTCTACCGTAATTAGTTAAAAAGTTATTTAATCTAATCTTGGCTTGCGTCATAATGTTAAAAAGTTTATAACCAGTGAAATTTTCAAATATGCGATGCCACGCCTACTTTTAAAAATGTATCAAAAAATCATAATAGAAAGACAAGGGGGTTAATCCTACCAAACTATATCATTTTAGCCATTGCCGTTACCGAATTAGGTCAATTTAGGTGATTTTCGATACCGAAAGTGGGCATGGTTGGAGGGCAATTGTATCCAATTTAATCAGGTATATTCGCAACGATAGAACGATAGTAGTATGCTTTGTGCCAAATTTCATCCTTCTACCGCAATCAGTTTAAAAGTTACGACCAGTCGAATTTTCAAAAAATGCCTTCCAAATTGAGTTGACCACCCGTTTACATTAATCAATTTTTTTGAAAACTATTTGACGGTTGTTTATGTCATTTAAAAAAACAATTAAATAAATATAGAAAAATAAATTTTTTTTTTCACAACAGAATAAATACATAGTTATTTCCCGACTCCGATCGGGTTTTAGCCGCAAGGAGCCTGATAATACCTCAGCAAAATCCTCCCCACCATATTCACCACCGCAAGCAAACAGGGAGTTATAAGTCTACGTCGATGGAGCTTTGATCCCGAATGGCCCTCGCCCTTGGGGTAACTTTCGGCAGCATGTATACAGAGCCGCAAAACCCCTGTTGTTATTAAAACGACAAAAACTGTACCCAAGGTTTCGCAAGTGTTTGCGAATTAACAATTCTTGGTCGGAAATCAATCCGCTAGGCTCCAGTACTCCCTTGCGGTACGTCCCGACTATCGTAGCGATTTATCACCAGTGAAACTTTATAGGCCATGTTACCTACCCCTGGTAGTAAAAATGAAACCATTTATCCAGACTGAGTCCAAAGGTTCCAAACATTTCCCCGGTAGGCGCCACTCCTCCTTACGACACTAACCACTTATTCAACTGCTCATCGGAGCTTACTCTTCTTAAGTTAATTTCACTTTTGTCCAACCCTATTGTGACTGCTTGTTTCCTTGTATGACAACTAAGGACAAAAGCGTTACTCAGAGGCAGGACTAGGCTTCGTTACAATAACAACAACAACGGAAACAGAGGCCTTGTCCAGCAGTTAACCTTGTCCGGGCAACCTTTTCTAGGCAATGCAATGCTTCGAAAAGGAGCGAATAGATCTTCGAAAGCGTGCTAATGGGGTCGAGCAGTCAGTACTAAGGGAACACTCTAGGTGAATGAGTGCATTGCGCCGGAAGTCCTAACGGAGCACCTTACGAACTTGCCTGGTTGGATAGTATAAACCATGATAAAAGTACTATAGGTAAAACCGTTCTCTCTTTTGATTTTGTTTTGACGTTTTTAACCAATATAAAATGTGTCAGTATATAAGTTAAAGAGAAAAAAAATATTCAAAAAATTTAAAATATGAAAAATTAAAAAAAAAAATCAAAAAATTTTTTCCAATTTACACTGCACGTTTAGGTGGACGGTTGGACACAATAAAATGGCAGAAAATGAGATGGTAGATTAGCCTGCTAGAGGGGCATATGTGCTCCGCTTTTACAGTCCTTAGTTTTAACAATTCTAGCAATAGTTCTAATCGCAAATTGAAGAAAAATGAAAATAAATTATTTTGATTTGAGAAAAGTCGTGGCAAAAAATAAATGAGTATGAGAATTGCTTAAAAATGTCACTAGTGTCATTAACGGGTTTACCTTTAGTATTTATATCATGGTATAAACGTACAGGTTTTGCTCTGCTCTTGCGTAAAAAATCGCCGAAAAAAGAAAAAATTCATTAATAATTATTTAATTTATTACAAAAATTTGTCAACAAAATCAAACAAAAATTCACGAATGTCAGTTCGTAAACAAACGTAGAAAAGTTGAATGTTGAGTTGAACAAAAGTCGGCTGGCTACCAACATGGTTGCAAGCAATTTTGCAAGACCCTTTGACACCTTTCAGAATCAACATGAAATTGAATGAAAAATCGAGCAATGTAAACGGGACTTTACCAATATTGACATAGGCGATTTTCGAAATCAAAAGTGGGCATGGTTGGAGGATGATTTTACCCAATTTCATGGGCCCGTACCACGATACTGGAATATTGCATGCCACACAGTCAGTATGGATCGCCATCCTCGGATCACTTAAATTTTATTGAACGTCTGACAGCAACCTTAGAATGAATACGTGGTATTGTGAACATTTTGACAGCTAACAGCTGTAAAATATGTAAAAAATCCAATTTGTAGACAAAACATTTGATTGAAAAATAGAAATTGTTAATTTTTAATTATTAAAAGTAGATTACTTTCAAACACAACATGTTAACGTTACGCGACAGGCAAATAAGTGAGTGTTGCAACAAGAAACAAAGGCAGATGGAAGCATAGAAATGCACAGAGCAGCGGTTGTGCATGCAGACCACTTGCTGAGATGATATTGCAGAAAAAAAATAAATTGTTTTTATACACGTATTAACACGAAATTAATTTAATATTTAATTTATCGCCTTTCTAGATGCTATAAAGCAGATGCTCAATTTGAATGCGCAACAACCGAAAGCGTTAGCAGCCGAACCAGTATGGAAAATACTCATCTTTGATCGGGTGGGGCAGGATATCATATCGCCAATTATTTCGGTTAAAGAACTACGCGAATTGGGCGTAACCTTACATGTGTAAGTAGATATATGCGCTTAATAAACACAATTCTAAAACAATTATTTTCACCTTCCCTTACCAGACAACTACATTCCGACCGCGATTCCATACCAGATGTGCCTGCCGTTTATTTTTGTTTACCAACCGATGAAAATTTAGATCGTATACAACAAGATTTTGGCAATGGCTTATACGATGTTTATCATCTCAACTTTTTAGCTCCAATTTCACGTCAGAAAATTGAAGATTTAGCGGCTGCAGCTATACAAGCTGGCTGTGTGGCCAATATACAACGTGTCTACGATCAATATGTTAATTTCATTAGCTTAGAGGATGACTTTTTCATATTGAAACATCAAAAAAGTGAACCATTGTCCTATTACTCCATAAATCGCGCAAATACACGCGATGATGAAATGGAAGCGCTTATGGATTCCATTGTCGATTCGCTATTTGCTGTATTTGTCACATTGGGCAATGTGCCCATTATACGTTGTCCACGCAATAGTGCTGCAGAAATGGTCGCGCGTAAATTAGAGAAAAAGTTGCGTGAAAATCTATGGGATTCACGCTCTAATCTCTTTCATATGGATGCTACGCAAGCAGGTGGTGGTGTTTTCAGTTTTCAACGTCCTGTACTACTGCTGCTCGATAGAAATATAGATTTAGCAACACCCTTACATCACACATGGTCATATCAGGCGTTGGTGCATGATGTGCTAGAGTTAGGGCTGAATTTGGTATATGTGGAGGATGATGGTGCAACGAATACAGGTGCGTAAAATAGATTGCTTACTTTCAAGTATACATAATAATAGTTTATACTCACTTTAGGCACACGCAAGAAACCAAAAGCGTGTGATCTTGATCGCAACGATCGTTTTTGGATGACCTACAAAGGTAGCCCCTTTCCCACCGTTGCCGAAGCCATACAAGAAGAGCTCGAATCATATCGCAATTCAGAGGATGAAATTAAACGCCTTAAAACTTCAATGGGCATTGATGGTGAAAATGAGGTCGCCTTTTCTATGGTCAACGATACCACTGCACGTCTTACAAACGCTGTCAACTCATTGCCTCAATTAATGGAAAAGAAGCGTCTTATTGATATGCATACAAAAATCGCTACAGCTATACTAAATTATATAAAAGCGCGCCGCTTAGATTCCTTTTTCGAGTTGGAAGAGAAAATTATGTCAAAGCAAGCACTCGATCGTCCGTTGCTTGAATTGTTGAAAGATCCTGAATTTGGTTTGCCTGAAGATAAATTACGTTTATATATTATCTATTACATTTGTGCGCAAAATGTGCCTGAATATGAATTTGAACGCATGAAGGAAGCATTACAGGAAGCGGGTTGTGATCTTTCAGCGCTCGCATATGTACAACGTTGGAAGGGTATTGTTAATCGTACGCCAGCATTGAATCAGGCTGTACAATATGAAGGTGGTGGCACGCGTACGGTATCTATGTTTTCGAAGCTAGTATCACAGGGCTCATCATTTGTAATGGAGGGTGTTAAGAATTTGGTTGTTAAGCGGCATGTAAGTTTATAAGAAAAATAGCTACTTCATTAAAGACTTGCTAACACCTTTCTTCTTCTATTTCAGAGTCTACCTGTAACTAAACTCACCGAGCAGGTGATGGAATGTCGCAGTAATGCTGAAACTGATGATTATCTCTACTTAGATCCGAAACTCTTAAAAGGTGGTGATGTATTGCCTAAAAATCGTGCACCATTCCAAGATGCTGTCGTCTTTATTGTAGGTGGCGGCAATTATATTGAATATCAAAATTTAGTAGACTACATAAAGCAAAAGCAGAGCGCAAATGTTAATAAACGCATCATCTATGGTTCATCTACGTTAAGTAATGCAAAACTCTTTCTCAAAGAGCTATCAGCATTGGGGTGTGAAATACAAGCGCCCGTTTTAAGTTAGAATTGGCAAAGGAAATATGACAAAATTCATGTCAAATTGAAATGCTGTTGAACGGTGAAGAAATTAATTAATAATATGTTGAGCTAATGCTACATAAATTCTTACTTTATTTTATGTCTTAGAAAATTGGAAATTTTATGCTATCAAAATTAGTAAAAGTATAAGCTGTAGGCATTCTACTGTTAGCTTGTTATTTTAATTGTTCTCTATTTTGTTTATAAAAGGAACTATTCTGTCATACATTATTTAATGGTAAAAGTTAATCTATGTATATTTGATATAAATTGAAAGCATTAATATGTTCATTTAAATATTACATAAATCACGCACCTTATATGACAAGAGTGTGAGAAGTTTGATATACGAAAAACTACTGTTTAGTTTTTAATATGAGAACAGAAGTTATCACATGAATAAATATGCTATGTAGCAAGTACTGTGAAAACGAAAGATTTTTTTTTAATATGTTGTCACTTTCGTTTAGTTATAAGAGCAAAAGTGTTCACAAAAGCCAACAAATTTCAATAAGAATGCCGCTTTTGGAGGTTTCAAAGTCACGGCCAGTCACGGCTCTTACCAACGCTGCAAAGCAATCAGGCAGCAATGTCGCTAAGGTAGTCAAATTCTAAAGCTTGATAGTGAAAACGTTGGAGGAGATACTGCTTCACGAACTTTCTGAGTAAATGGTTCTTGGTCTTGCTCAGTTCGCACGACAAGTCATAAATGCGGTTTGCACAGGGCTCTAATGAAGTAACAGCCTGGAGATGTGAAAGATCACTAGCAGAATACAGAAGCTTAATTGAATTTGTAAGCCATTTATGAGAATAAATTCAGGTCTTTCAACCTGATCCGTGCATTTTCGTTGAATCCATTAACGGAATTAGGTGTGACGGACATTAATTAACGGCATTCACTGGCACCCGATGGTGGCTTTGGCTTCTGAACATCTACCTATCATCCTGCCCGTCGATCGAGCCTTGGATTTCATAACCTCGGAGAAAAGATCATACGTGAACTTCAAAAATGCTAACTGGGTTGGCTTCATGGAATTCACGGAGAGCTCACGGGGTGTAAGAGTAGGTCGCCTCCCCGTTGGTGCACCCTGGGTAACGCTAAATGGCCTACACGGTTAGTTTCTACGTATTGCCGGTTCTACGAGAACGGTACCAGCACTTGTGCTGCACCCATCGTACCGAAACGACCCGGGCCTTTTTTTATATCGTCCCGGCCAAGAGCATAACACGCGGATTGACCCTGTGACCTCGTTACAACAACAACCCTGTCTGACATTTGGGCAGAGCTGCACTTCGTTACAACAACAACAACAGCTCCTTTGGTGCTCTTCCCATTCCGACGCGTAGGTGAGCGTAAAATTCGCGAGGTCATAATAAAGGCTCCAGTTCGCTTCATACCAGCTGGTAGAATAAAAAACATAAGGTCCAACTTCCCAGTTGAGGCTGCAGCCTTGGCCAACGAACGTTATCTCATACGCAATATCGATCCCTCAGACCCGCAGACGGTTGGTAAACGAGCACAAACATGCCAAATGGCAGTAGCACGTCAGGTCTTCTAACCTCTCTACCGGTGTTGGAAAACTATGCTCCACAGTCAAAGCCCGGTTCAATCCTATGGATCCGCATAAGAATGTCGACATCACATTTAGTGACAAGACATTCAATGACCCAAGGAAAGGTACAAATGCTATTTGCAGACAGTATACCCCTATCCGGCACAGGACAGGACTATACGTGGAACTTTCAGGAGCGCGCTGAAACACAAAAACTTTGCCCTCGTTTCCATCACCTCTACAGATAATCGAGAAGCCACCAGGAAAGCCAAAAACTCCAAAGCCATCGACCCCGATGACATAGCCATAGGGTGTAAAAGTAGGGCGCCTCCCAGTTGGTGCAGCCTGGGTAACGCTAAATGACCTACATGGCCTACACGGCTAGTTTCTTGTATTGCCGGTTCTACGAGAACGGTACCAGTACTTGTGCTGTACCCATCGTGCCGAAACGACCCGGGTCGTTTTCTTATATCGACCCGGCCAAGAGCAATACACTCGGGGTGACCCTGTCTGACATTTAGGCTGCGCTACACCTCGCTACAACAACAACATGACATAGCCATGCTGCATCTCAAACATATCGGCGAAGTGGAGTCCGCTACTAAAGCCTGGCACTCCAGATCACGTTGGGGAGTCATATCGCCCGATATCACTCCTCTCTCCAGTAGCGAAGACACTGGAGGCGGTCTTACTCCTGCTCTACACATCAAACTTGACGTTAGCCAAGCACTAAATGGCTTCAGGAAAGGTCGGAGCACAACATCCGCTCTCAATGCCATTACCACTCAGATAACTGACGGTCTCAACGAGAATAGACCAAATGACAGGACGGTTCTAGTTACCCTTGATCTGTCTCAAGCTTTCTACACAGTCAATCACGCGCAGCTGGTTTCCGATTTGGACAACTCGTCACTTCCCCTGTCTTAAGCGTTGGTCCGCCAATTATATGAGTGGTCGTCAGTCGTCTGTTGTTTTCAGGAACAAAAAATCCAAAGCCAGGAAGATTAAACATGGGTGGTGTCCTTTCCCCGCTGTTGTTTAATTTTTATATTTCGAAACTTCCTTCTTCACCAAACGAAGTCTCGATAGTTTCCCACGCAGACGATTGCACGATATTGGCAACTGGTACTTCCGTCGATGAGCTGTGCTCTAAAACCAATGGTTATTTCCCCACTCTTTTCGAATTCTGCACCGCCCGGAGCTTGACATTGTCGCCGACAAAGTCGTCGGCAATACTATTCACGACTTGGGCCGCGCAAGTGGCTCTGGCTAAATTACGTTCTGGTTATTGTAGCAGGTTAAACTCCTACTTATCCAGACTGAACGCCGAAGTGCCGAATGAATGTCCTGTGGCTTGTCTCCTTGTAACACCAACCATTTATTCACCTACTCTTCAGAGCCCACTCTTCTAACACCACTTTCGATCTGCTCCAACCCTGTATAAACTGCTAGTTTCCTAGGAATCCCGTTAAAAGACATTGATGGCAATTTAGGTTAAGGAAAAGTACACGTTTGAGCAGGGCTACCTTTCGTTAAAACAAAAATAACAGGAGTTTCTTTAGGGCTCATAAAGTTCGACTCAAATCCATTCCTAGATACTTAAAACGCTGGTCACTTGTTAACACTCCCAACTACTATAAACATTAGGGTGGTCATTATTTGTAGCAAGACAATTTTATCATCAGGTTTTTAAAGGATCAACCCTAAATCAATAGTAATATAGCCGAAGATATCACACAAATTTTCGTCGCGATTGGAAACGATTAAGGCGTGTCGCACGGGGGTCAAAGTCTAGACTACCTCCTGCGACACCGAGGAACCAAATTTGTATGCGATATTTCCGACCATGGATAAAAAGAGTTTTCTACCTTTTTTTTTAGTCTCCATAGGGAAATCTGAACTTTGACCGTCCTGCGACACACCTAAACCATCTCCAATCGGGATAAAAATTTATGTGCGATATAGCTGACCATGGTGCAACCTATCTAGGAGGTGAGACTGGAAAAAATTTGTAAATTCGATTAGAAGGACCACCCTAATAAACATACATGAGTTCATATACATTAGACTATGCCAAAAATTATTCCGTCATTCTGAAAACATATATGAAAATAATAAAAAATTTATCGAATAAAAGACCACCCTATTTCAAAATTTGATTAAAAAAATGCGCAACTTCAAAATTTCGTTCTAAAATCATTCCTACAGAGCTTAATTTCGGTGGAGAGCTTAGGTTCGTCGCCAGAAAGAAAACTTCAAAAGTATCGATCCAATGTGTACTAAAAAAGATATTCGGGGTTAAAGGTCAAAATTTTAGGTTTTTTGGGCTTTTCTCGAAAACGGTAAGTTTTTTCGAAAAAAAGACAAAATTATAGACTTGGAAATTCTCTACAATTATGGTGGATTTTTTCTCTAAGAGTAACAAAAGCAGTTCGTAGATGCAGTTCTGAGATGTCGCGATTGTAAAATTAGCTCTGGAAATTATATAAAAATATGTGCCACGCAGGGGCGGATCCACGGGGTTGATTTTCAGTTTCAACCCGCACCCCCTCCTCCTCGGGATCATCCACGGGGAGGGCCTCCACCCAGAATACAAGAAAAGTATAGTAAAATCTACCCAAAAAATATATTAAAAGGTACACAAAAAATATTGTAAGAATTACACAAAAAAAAAAAAAGTAAAATGTACACAAAAAATTTGGTAAAATTTAAATTAAAATTACCCGAAAAATTTGGTAAAAAATACGCAAATATATAGTAAAAAATTAAAAAAAAAATATAGTAAAAGCTACACAAAAACTATGGTAAAAATTACAAAAAAGGAGGAAAAATGACGTGAAAAATATAGTAAAAATTACACAAAAAATAAAGTAAAGATTACGCAAATAATATAGTAAAAAATTAAAATTTACACAAAAAATACAGTCAAAAAATGCAAAAAACACAGTAAAAACTACACAAAAAATAAAGTGAAAAAACAAAAAAAAAATAAATATAGTAAAAGTTACGAAAAAAATGTAGTAAAAATTACTCAAAAAATATGGTAAAAATTACGCAAAAAAATACAGTAAAAATTACGCGAAAAATATAATAAAATTACACAAAAAATAAAGTAAAAAATACGTAAATAATATAGTAAAAAATTACCAAAAAAATATAGTAAAAATACACAAAAAAGACAGTAAAATTTAAACAAAAAATACAGTCAAAAAACGCAAAAAACACAGTAAAAACTACACAAAAAATAAAGTAAAAAAAAGAACAAAAAAAAAAAAATATAGTAAAAGTTACGAAAAAAATGAAGTAAAAATTACCCAAAAAAATAAAGTAAAAATTACAAAAAAAAAATACAGTAAAAATTACGCGAAAAATATAGTTAAAATTACACAAAAAATATAGTAAAAAATACGTAAATAAATTACCAAAAAAATATAGTAAAAATACACAAAACAGACAGTAAAATTTACACAAAAAATACAGTCAAAAAAACAAAAAAAAAATATAGTAAAAGTTACGAAAAAAATGAAGTAAAAAACAAAAAAAAATATAGTAAAAGTTCTCGAGGAAAAATGACGTGAAAAATATAGTAAAAATTACACAAAAAATATAGTAAAGATTACGCAAATAATATAGTAAAAAATTACCAAAAAAATATAGTAAAAATACAGTAAAATTTACAAAAAAAATACAGTAAAAAAAATGCAAAAAACACAGTAAAAACTACACAAAAAATAAAGTAAAAAAACAAAAAAAAAAAAATATAGTAAAAGTTACGAAAAAAATGAAGTAAAAATTACCCAAAAATAATGTAAAAATTACAAAAAAAATACAGTAAAAATTACAAAGAAGTATAGTAAAACTTAAAAATATAGAAAAATTACACAAAAAATATATTAAAAAATAGGTAAATAATATAGTAGAAAATTACCAAAAAAATATAGTAAAAAATACAAAAAACTATAGTAAAAGTTACCAAAAAAATATAGTAAAAAATACACAAAAAATACAATAAAAATTACGCAAAAAAAAAAAACAAAGTAAAAATTACACAAAAAATATAGTAAAAATTACAAAGAAGTATGTAAAACTTACGCAAAAACACAGTAAAAATTACACAAGAAATATATTAAAAATTAGATAAAAATATAGTAAAAGTTACACAAAAATTATGGTAAAAAATACGCAAAACATATAAGTAGTAAACAATTATAAAAAAAACAGTAAAAATTACGCAAAAAATATAGGAAAAAATAAACAAAAAAGACAATAAAATTTACACAAAAAATACAGTAAAAATTAATCGAAAAAAAACAATATGGTAAAAATTACCCAAAAGATATAGTAAAATATGTCCCCGAAATTAAAAGAGAAAATTTTAACGCCCTTGGCGAAATCCTGGATCCGCCACTGTAAAACATCCCCAAGCCTACTTGAGTCCACACAAAAATTTCATCAATATCGATCCAAGCGTTTAGGAGGAGTATATAATTTTGGAAAAAAATTGAATTAAAATTTTGTTTGTCCCAGTCCAATGTACCCATTTAGTATTTATAGCACCTCACACCGCCACCATTCAGTTGTGGCATTACACACTTGTTACCATAAAAAATTAACAAACTATAATTGTCAGGTAATTTGAAATGTGAAAACTGTCAGTGTCACATCAAGTTCACATTTTTAGGACTCCAAGCAACTAAGCAACGCGTACCTTCCCAAGCAAGTAGTAGCCAAACCATTAAGCTTCCTTGCATTGTGGATATCAGGCGAGCTCGTCGGATTGTTTATGGTCCCGGTGTGTGTGTGTGTGTGTGTGTGTGTGTGGCGCATAGAGCAGTTCGTTTTGGAATTTTTTTCAATTCAACTTAAATTGGAACTTTAATGCATTAAAGTTCCAGCTAAGCGCAAGCGTAGCCTGACGAAGCGCAGTTAATTTTTTTTTTCTTTACTCATTGTGAGTTTATGTGTCGGATAAGTCACACACAAAAATATGTATCATACCACTTATCCTTTGGGGGATTTTAAGTTATGTGAGTGTTGTGACATTTTTTTTTTAAACCGTAGCGTAATTCATTGGCGCAATTTTCTAAAATAGCTAAACGCTTACACATGCTCCTAGAGCAATGCAAAAATGTACCCACAGGGTGTTTTGAAAGATGTTTTTAAAAATCTTGGCTGAGTTTCATAAATGTGGATAGGATATCATCTTGGGGGTCTTTAAAGGGCTTGAAATTGGTTGGACGAACGCGTGCGCTTTACAAATATCTCTACAGGTCTAGCACATTTCCACAAGACAGTCTTGGCGATGAGATCATGTCATACCTCTATCCAGGCCCCCGTGCGCAGGAATTTTCTATAGAGGGGTTTTGAACTTGTGGATACAGTTTTTATGAAAAAAATCAGTCGTTGAGAGCCAATAGGGTGGTTTGAACCCCCAAAACCCCCCACGGGCCTGCCTCTATCGATAGCTTCTGGCTTCAATTTGAACAGAGATTCTCATCATCTCTCCACTTTTACGGTCACCTCGGTTGACATTAGGTTAGGTAAGGTTCAAGTGGCTGCCGCAGAGACACACTAAGGAGAGTACTGAAAGCCCCGTGGCCACCACCAACACTAGGAAAGTAGGTCCCGGGACCCGACCATATGAAGAATCCCTGTGTTTTCGGGATTCTCCACATTGCAGAATCCAGGGACTGATACTCATAAACCGACACCATTACTCCTCCTCAAACCATTTAGATGACTTGATGAAAGCCATAAGTCCTTTGTGTCCAGCGCCGCCACCTGGCGTAGGCTATGCACGTGGGAAACTCACAAAAAGCGCGTCCTCTCGCCGCTTAAAGCCGGACAGTTGCAGACGAGGTGCTCCACCGTTTCCTCCCCCTCATCATCTTTGCAGCTCCTATAGCATCGTCGGTAGGGCACACCTAGCCTTACTGCGTGCCTAACAATAAGGCAGAGATCGGTTAAAACCACTATTAATATGGAGATTCTCTTCTTCTTAGGGCGTGAATGTGTCTAGATCTTTTATGGTCCCATTTTGGCCAGGTTTGTTTGGATATCCGGTATCCTGGGAATTGTAGCAATCCTTCGTTTGCTTGGCTGAATGTGTGCTCCCTTAGCATTAGTTTGCATTTGGCAAAGAGAATACCTAAGCGCTCTTTATCCCGAAGAATCTGCTTGGTCGTCACCTGCCTAGCAAGTTCGTCTGCCCTACAATTTTTCCTCAATGTCCCTATGTCCTGGGATCCATGTGAGTTTACGCGGTTCTGTTGGGCCATATTTTGTAGAGAATCCGTAGGAAAACAGAGCAATGTGCGCCAGCCTCGGTCCGGGCGGTTTGTCTCATCACTCTTGTACATTCAATTGAGAAGTTGGATGCAGGATGGAAGAGTTCGAAGGTAGTAGAAAAGTTAGGCTCCTTTATTACTGCAACATCTACCAGACCGAGGTTGGCGCTATTATGGTCGAGGATTGTAAGGGAATATCTTAAATTGATCCTTGCTTCGGATTGGTAGTAAGGCAAGCGAAGTAACAGGATACTAGGGCAGTATATTTTTGGACAAGTTAGCTCTAATTCTGCTAATACCTCCTCCTGCTAAGTGTCGAGTTCCTTCAAACTCGCTGTCGTTGTCAACAACCCAGCAGAACAGTTCAGTTTCAATAAGGTTCATATCTCTATGTGGTATAGGTAAGTGTTGAGAACGTTCCTTGGGGTGTGGCTAATGTTCGAAAACCCAAGCTATGTATAAGGAGATTGATAACGTAGGCTCATCGAGTCACTATGGATTGGTGAGGGCTGAACCAACATATGGCGGAGGAAAATGGGTTTCCGTCAGTACATTACATTCTAGGGTCGGTGATTGAGCTCAAATCACAGTTATCGTTAGGCTGGAGTTGACTAGGAGAATCACAGCTCCTTGTATCTACATATATATCATTGATAGCCTTTCAGAACATCGCCATTGTGTATTAAATCACCAAGGGAGACCAAATCATCCGCCACTTGGCATTTCCATCCTAGACAAGCCCCACACTTTATCGTAGGATCACACGTATGTATATTTTATGAATCGCAGGAATTTTACGTTCGGCTCATGGAGGTGACTCCTGACGAGCGAAGCGGTTCTCCTCCCAACAGTCGGCTATCTTATGCTCCATAGCAGAACGTCCATGGTCCCAGTACTAGTTACAGCATCTCTTACACCTTTCCAGTCAATCAGCTAAAAGTACGCGTTTTCGATGACCTTTGCGCCACCCTGTACCCATTTTTTTGTCACCACTCTGTGTTTTAATTGTAGTAATACCAATGTTCTAAATGTTGTTGCAACATATTGTTGGTAGGTCGATCAACATTTAACACCTCATGCCATGGCGTTGCAAGCACATACCACAAGCGTGATTAACTCTTTAAGTGGAATGCGGCAAACGAAGTGCCTTTTTTGGACCGATTACAGATCATCCAGAATATGTACGACGAGAAGAAGTGTGAAATCTCTCGATGGTGCATAGTTGTTATACCGATGGACATGTGTAGTTGGCATAGAGTTGTTGTTGCCAATGTTGACATATGTTATAGTTGTTGTTCGGTTGTTTAGTTGTTGTTAAATATTTTTTTTCAGGTTATATTCAGATTGTCGCGGGTATTGCATTGTGCGTTATTCTTGATAAATTTCGAGCAAAATGGTTGGAAATAAATAAAGGTTAATGTAACCACTTGGGGTTGCCACCTTATCCAATTTTATGAATATTATTCTGCACTAGGCAGAATTGTCTATTATGGGAAAATCTAGCCAGCTCCTATGTTAGGTATAGATTCGCCTAGATTATTTTCACAAAGGGTTGCCACCTAAACGAATTTAAAAAACACAAGAAATGTGGGCTTCAACGGAACGATTTTTTTGTGGTATTTTGAAAAAAAAAAAAATTAAAAAGACCTAGAGCTGCCACCTACTCCTATTATATTTATTCTTTTTTTATGTCCGCTATTACGTATCTCGAAAACGGCTATAATTTTAGCTTTTTTACCTAGGTCTTGCCACTTAGGATGTCCTTACGGTGTTGCCACTAAATTTTACTCTGCCAATTTGAGATATACATAATAGTGTGGCCTTATAGAGTTGCCACCTATTGATATGATATCTCATTTCAAATACTTCCGCTGCTGTTATATAAAGTTATATATTAAAAAGGAAATAAATAATTTCGATTAGATTTTTTTACTTTTATCCCACTGTAAATTTTTTTAAAATTGCAATGTTGAAAATTTTTTCGTTCCAAGTAGTTTAATTGGAAATTTCAGGCGCAGTCATACTATGCCCAAGAAATGAGCAAATTGTTGGCATTTTTAATAATAAATCGACTTAAAAATTCCGCTTTTTTCTAGCTAAATGAGTCATTAATGAGTTTGTTCTTATAAATTATGTATTAAATGGTCGAATTATGAAAAGTAAAAAAAATAAAAAAATAAATAAAAAAATATAAAAAATAAATAAGATAAAACAAAATATAACATATAAAATAAAGTAAAAAAAAATAATAATATAAAATAAAAAAAGAAAAAAAAATTAAAAAAAAAAATATAAAATAAAAGAAAAAAAAAAAAATAAATAAAAAAATAATATAAAATAAAAGAAAAGAAAAAAAATAAAAAATAAAAATAAAGTAAAATTAAATAAAATAAAATAAAATGAAATAAAATAAAATAAAATAAAATAAAATAAAATAAAATAAAATAAAATAAAATAAAATAAAATAAAATAAAATAAAATAAAATAAAATAAAATAAATTAAATTAAAATAAAATAAAATAAAATAAAATAAAATAAAATAAAATAAAATAAAATAAAATAAAATAAAATAAAATAAAATAAAATAAAATAAAATAAAATAAAATAAAATAAAATAAAATAAAATAAAATAAAATAAAATAAAATAAAATAAAATAAAATAAAATAAAATAAAATAAAATAAAATAAAATAAAATAAAATAAAATAAAATAAAATAAAATAAAATAAAATAAAATAAAATAAAATAAAATAAAATAAAATAAAATAAAATAAAATAAAATAAAATAAAATAAAATAAAATAAAATAAAATCAAATCAAATAAAATAAAATAAAATAAAATAAAATAAAATAAAATAAAGTAAAATAAAAAAAAAAATAAAATAAAATAAAACAAAAAAAAAAAAAAAAAAAAAAAAAAATTAAAATAAAAGAAATAAAATAAAACAAAAATTAAATTATCCAAAATGAAACAAAGATAAAAAATTTGAAAAAAAATAAAGCAAGAAAGAAAAAAAAATACAATAAAATAAATTATAATAAAATAAAATAAAATAAAACAAAATAAATTCTTCTTCTTGCCGACTTGAAAAAAAAGTTTCGTTTTACAGCAATAGTAACTAACTCCACGTCAAGCGGGTACGACGTGTAAATAATTGTACCCTGAAGATGGTTACCATAGGCAACCGAAATATATTGGTGTAAAACGAAGTCCTTTGTTTCATTTGGAAAAAACCCTTGACCTCAAGCCGGCAAGAACAAGAATTTGTTTGAACAAAAAGATCGCAAAAAAATTAACATTAAAATAAAATAAAATAAAAAAATAAAAAAAAAATAAAAAAAAAATTAAAAAAAAAAATAAAATGAAATGCAATAAAATAAAATCAAAAAAATAATATATAAAATAAAATAAAAAAAAATTAAATAGAATAAAAAATAGAATAAAATATAAAAAAAAAAAAAAAAATAAAAAAAAAAAAAATTAACTAAAATAAAACAAAACGGAGGTCTATATTAAAAGCACAGCGGTAGTTTTTAGAAAGGGATAAAAATGAAAAATGCCCTAAGAGGATTCACCTAAAAGATTATACTTGTTTAGCTATTTACATTACCGAATTATGTCAACTAATGTGATTTTCGAAATTTTCCAAATTTTCCATATCGAAAGTGGGCGTGGTCAAGAAGCGATTTCGTCCAATTTTATCAAGTGTACCTCGTACGAAAATTTCATGAGTCTACCGTAAACAGTTTAGAAGTTATGACCAGTCGAATTTGCAAAAAAAGCCTTCCTTGGTGCCACGCCCACTTTTAAAAATGTATCATAATAGAATGACTAGGGGGTTTATCCTACCAAATTGTATCCTTTTAGACATTTCCGTTACCGAGTTATGTCAATTTTGGTGATTTTCGAAATTTTCGATAAGTGGGCGTGGTCGGGCTTAGATTTCATCCAATTTCATCAGGTGTACTCCCAACGATACTAGTATGTGCCAAATTTCATCGCTCTGCCGTAATCAGTTTAAAGTTACGACCAGTCGAATTTTTCAAAAAAAAAAAAAAAAAATAAAAAAAAAAAAATGAAATGAAATTAAATGAAACAAAATAAAATTAAATAAAGTAAGAACAAAATGAAATGAAAAAAAATTATGGAAAGTAAGATGAAATAAAATAAAATTAGTAAAACCAAATAAAACAGAGTAAAAAAAATAAAAATAAATCAAAACTAGTTTTCCCTTTTTTCCAAAAAAGCGGTCACACATCATCATTGTTGCTGTCCCCTTGGTACCGTTAGAAATTCTCATTACTTGAGCGCAACTTGCCAACGGTTGATGGCAAATCGCCTTTGATTTTATTTTGTTGAAATTCAACATTCTAATTCATCTCTCTCTTGCGAAAGTACAATTTTATTTCACCAATTTTCTTCAAATTGTATTTGTGTTGTTGTTCTTGTTTTTCATGATTTTATGTTTGTTTTTTCATTTTGTTTGATCTTTGCTTCTTTTTCATCATTTTGCAATTTTCATTTCAAAGTATTTTTTGTTGTTTTTTATATTTGCTTGCCATTCAAACCAGCGCATCTACTTACACGTCCTTTATGCTAGAAGACCACGATGCTTTGCTATGGGTAATTTTTTGTGAGGTGTGTTGGTTATGGAGTGTGGCTTCGGCTAGGTGCACACAACCAATCGTCAAAGCCAACTCTGCCACTACAACAGCAGCGCCATCATCAGAGCAGTTTGAGCTTTTTTCCACCGTCAACCAGGGTAGTCTAATGCGGCATGTGAGGGTATTCGTGCATTTAAGCACTTTCCGCTCTGCACATTTCCTTCATCAGTCATCCTCCAGTTATCAGCTTTTCAAAGCTTACCACTTAGAGATGTGGTGTCGTGCGGCGTCGGCTTCGACTCTATGGTAGCACTCGGCCTATACATCACAACAGGCCAACACAACACACACAGTAGTGTTTACAGACAACTTTTAGTGCTGTCGAAATGTTTTTGCATAGAGGCGTGTGTTTGAGTTTTCGTTGCACTGAAGAGAAATGGCGTGCACTTTTTTTGTCGAGTTCTGTCGATTTTTCCAGGCGCATGCGCCCTTCATCAACATTTACTCTTTTTTTGTATTTGTTTTTTAATTTTTTTATTTAACTTAAGGTTTTTGGTGGCCAAAGCCTTTCCAGAAATTCTGGGGGCGTTTTTAGTACCCCGTTTTTATGTTCTTCGGTTTACTGATATTACATTTTGACTCATAGTTGTTTGTTGATTTTCAAAGTAATGAGAAATTATAACATTTTGTTGTTTGAGTTTGTTAGAGTGAGAGTGGGAATCTCACTCAAAATTAGTTGTTGTTCATTTTGCGTTTGCATTTAGTTGAGATTTACTGCAATTTGGGAGGGGTGTGCAGTCAACCCTTGCAACCAAGGGGCAACGGACCGCTGAGAGAATGCTTTTGTAGGTTCTATTTATTCGATTGTGTAACGAAAATGCTTCCGTGAATTACAGAGAAAAAATTTGTTTAGAAAATGTTTGAAAGAAAATGTGTCCGTATTTTTTTGTTTGTTGATTGAAAAAAGCTTTCACAGCTTTGGTGGTGGTTGTTCATTAAATTCATTCAGAGCTTTCGGAAGCTTTTGGATTTTCCTTGGCAAATGGGGTATGCATTATTCAGTGAGCACAGGAGAATCGCTAGAGGATACCAACCGACATTTACACGCATATATGAAGGTACTACAGCTAACTGTAGTTATGTTTATTCTGATACATGCATTTTGGTTGCAAAATAAAAGTATGTATATAATAATAGTAAAATAAAATATAAAAATATAAAATAAAATAAAATAAAATAAAATAAAATAAAATAAAATAAAATAAAATAAAATAAAATAAAATAAAATAAAGTAAAATAAAATAAAATAATATAAAATAAAATAAAATAAAATAAAATAAAATAAAATAAAATAAAATAAAATAAAATAATATAAAATAAAATAAAATAAAATAATATAAAATAAAATAAAATAAAATAAAATAAAATAAAATAAAATAAAATAAAATAAAATAAAATAAAATAAAATAATATAAAATAAAATAAAACAAAATCAAATAAAATAAAATAAAATAAAATAAAATAAAATAAAATAAAACAAAATAACATAAAATAAAATAAAATAAAATAAAATAAAATAAAATAAAATAAAATAAAATAAAATAAAATAAAATAAAATAAAATAAAATAAAATAAAACAAAATAGAATAAAACAAATAAAAGAAAATAAAAAAATTAGAAAAAATTAAATAAAATAAAAAAATTAAATAAAATTAAATACAACTAAGTAAAATAAAACAAAAGTGAAAAAAATGGAATAAAAAAAATAAAAAATAGAATAAAAAAATAAAATAAAATAAAATTGATCAAATACAATAAAATGAAAAAAAAAAAAAATTTAGTTAAATAAAATTAAATAAAAAAATGATAAAAAAATAAAAAAAATTAATAAAATACAGTAAAATAAATAAAATAGAATACAAAAAAAAAAGTAAAATAAACTAAAATATATTAAAATAATAAAAAAACAACAATAAACACAAAAACATAATAAATTAAATTAAAATAAAATAAAAAACACAAAATATTCTAAAATAGAATAAATAAAACAAAAAAATAACTAAATTAAATGAAATAAAATAAAAAAACGAAATAAACAAGTTATAAAATAAAAAATAGAACAAAAAATTAAAAAGTAGTAAAAACAAGATAAGAAAAGTTAAAATGGTTCACTTTTCAATTATAAAATAAAAGAAATAAAAAATAAAAGGAAAAGAAAACAAAATTAAATTGAATAAACAATATAAAATAAAATAATATAAAAAAAAAAACAAAAAAATAAAATAAAATAAAAAAATTAAAAATTAAAAAAAAGTAAAATAAAATAAATCAAATTAAATAAATTAAAACAAAATAAAATAAGATATGACCAAATAGAAAGTAAAATAAAATAAAATAAAATAAAAAGACAAAAAAAATTAAATAAAAAAATATAAAAAAAATAAAACAAAAAAAAATAATAATAAAGTAAAACCAACTAAAATATATTAAAATAATAAAAAAAAAATAATAATAACACAAAATATAATAAATTAAATTCAGAAAAATAAAATAACACAAAAATATTTTAAAAGAGAATAAATAAAAAAAAATAAAATAAAAATGAAAAAATTAATAAAATATATATAAAAAATAAATAAAATAATATCTATATATATAAAAATTTAGCCGTTTTTCGCGTTGTAATGAACTTTACGGAGAATGGCTGAACCGATTTTAACCAAACTTTTCCACATTGAAGAGACACATGTGGAGAAGGTTTATAACTAAAAAAAGGGTAATCAGAAAAGGGGTTATCAGAAAAGGGGGCGTGGCACCTCCCATACAAACTAAATTTTTCAAGCAGAATATCTGTGAAAGGGTTTAAGGTAAGGACCTGGAAATGACCTGGAAGGATGATATAATAAAATGAATTTAATTGAAACAAAGTAAAATAAAACAAGTAAGGAAGTCTAAGTTCGGGTGAAACCGAACATTACATACCCAGCTGTGCACATAAAGTGGGCGTGATCGTTCACCGATTTTTCTTATTTTCTGTGGTAGTACTCTACATAAACATAACATGCCTGTTACCTAGTTTCGTAAATCTATCTCACACCGTTCTGAAGTTGTTAGCAGTCGAATTTAAAAATTGCTTGACTCATAAGTGGGCGGTGCCACGCCCACTTTCCAAAATTTTGAAAAAATTATGTAAAGAATATGAAAGTTGATGTATGTACCAAATTATATTATTATAGCGAAATCAGTTAATTAGATATGGACTTTTCAATATTTCCACCTCCTTTCAATATAACTTTTATGAAAAAGTAGGCGTGGTCGCGAAGCGATTTCGTTTATTTTCTATAGCTGAATTTACCACAACAATAGTATGTCCTCTACGAAATTTCGTTATACTAGCATAAACTGTTCTGAAGTTATTAAGAGTCAAAATTTTAAAATTTCTTCAAATATACGTGGGCGGTACCACGCCCCCTTTTCAAAAATTTTTATAAAATCGACCTTAGAACATCCAAATCAATACATATTGCAAATTTTATCATTGTAGCTGCTTCTAATATTGAATTAACCCATTTTATACGTTTTTCGAAATTTTCGATATCGAAAAAGGGGCGTGGTTATGGTCCGATTTTACCCATTTTCAATAGCAATCTATTCTGAACCCAAATAAGTACGCATGCCAAATTTGGTGAAGAAATCTCATTATTTGCTCAAGTTATCGTGTTAACGGACAGACGGACGGACGGACGGACGGACGGACGGACAGACGGACGGACATGGCTCAATCAAATTTTTTTACAATCCTGATCATATTGATATATGGAAGTCTATATCTATCTCGATTCCTTTATACCTGTACAACCAACCGTTATCCTAACAAAGTTATAATACCCTGTGTACAAGTACAGCTGGGTATAA
>CAXKVI010000003.1:10122155-10142155 GCA_964058755.1 Campiglossa producta
AATAAAAAAAAAGAAATTAAAAAATATAAAAAAATAACACAAAAAAATAAAAAAAATAAAAAATAACAAAAAAAAAAAAAAAAAAAAAACAACAAAAAAAATAAATAAAAAAAAATTAAATAAAAAAATAGAATAAAATAACAAAAAAAAAGTTATTAAAAAAAAATAAACTAAACAAAATAAAATTAAAAAACCGGGTATATCACAGTACACGTGAAAGAAGTTAACTACTTACCTTGAGAGTAATTATAGCGAAATATTATAAATATCGAAGTACCTACAAGAAAGAGAACTACATTTTTTTCCTTATTGTTATTTTTTAAATTGAATGAGGTATGTAATGCTATCCGTATTCATTATTCAAATACCACCAATCTAGTCACTCAGAAAAATGGTTTCCCGAGACTTTGGTCGATATGCAAATGAAGGTGGCAACCCTGCAGGAAAATATTTTCTTTGGTATATGGCCGAAAATACCTTTCTTTTGATACCCATATAGGGACATTTTGCTCAGTATTTAAAACAAATTGTTACAAGTGGCAACCCCGTTAACCGCTCAAAGTGGCAACACCCAAGTAGAAAGTCTTAGATTGAAGCGTACAATTCATAAGCCAAATTTGATCCCAATCGCTTCTGCACTTTGCGAGATATTGGTCGATATAAGAAGAAATAAATAAAATGGAGTCAGGTGGCAACCCTAAGTGGTAAACCAGTCTGAAAATATCTTAGTTGGAATACGGCAGAATATACCTTTCATTTGATACCCATATTGGCATATCTTGCTCAATGTTTAGAAAAATTGTAATAGGTGGCAACCTTGTAAGCCGCCCGAAGTGGCAACACCCAAGTAGAAAGTCACAGAATGAAGCATGCTTTCCATATGCCCTTTATGATCCACATCGCTTAAGCCGTTCACGAGATATCGACACGAAATATTTTCAAGTCCGTGGTCACTATTCGTTGCCCTAAGTCCGAACACTTTTCTTCGCCGCCTAAGAAGTTAACTTCAAAAAAAATATACAAATGGAAATAAAATTAAAAAAGAAAACAACAAAAAATATGTAAGGCACTGCTTTTTTTCTTCCACTTGGTGGTTATACAGAGCTAAGAACGGCCCAATTATGACCCAATGAGCTCACAAGGGTTAAAGATAAAATTTTTCTTGGTATTTCTGCATTCGACTTCTTCTATGCTACACAATCATCTGCTGCAATTTTGTTCCAAATTATCATTTAACATTTTTATTTGCTTTCCTGTATTTTCCGCAAACAACCGAAATTCTCATTGCACTCCCTTGCCATCCTTGCCACCCTTTCGACATTCTCAGTTTGTATGCTTATTTGATTTGGTAATTTCTGAGGCTATTTTAGCTGTGACTGGCATTTGCTATGCAACGTCTGTGGCCACAAAAAGGCCTCCTGCTCTTTGAACATATGAACAAAGATTTCTCGCATGCGAATCACAGCTTCAGGGTGCGACTAGTCATGAGCGAAGGGAAAAGCTTGACAAGCGTGCATTCAGTGAATTGGTGTGGCCACTTTGGCTAGGCTGGCTTGTGCGCTGAAGTATAACTGTGCGCGCGTGTGTGTGTGTGTGTGTGTGTGCGGCAACCGAGCATAAAATGTGCATAAAACATGGAAAATGAAGCGATAAACTTGAGATACGCGATCATAAAGTGAAGCGAACTCACGGTCACACACACACACACACAGTTCGGCAGTAGATACCTACAGCAGCCCCACAGACTCCGTACAATCTGTTGCAACAAAAACAACAGCCTTAACCTTAGCTTTGCAGCAGCACCAATTGCCAAAGACTCACTTGGGAGGTTCCCGTGACTTTGTTGGTCGGCTAAGACTTTGCCGCAGATCTTTTGTTTGCATTCGCGCATTAGTGGGATCACATGACGCAGTTGGCCCGTAGCCATTGAGGTAGTTGTACAGATACGTGCGCGAATAATAAGTTTTATTTGTTTTAATAGACCTAATGGACCCAAGATAGCTCTGCCCTGCTGCTGAACCGTGGCGATGGTAAGTTGCATGAAGGTGTGTATTTGTTGTTGGTTTTGTACATTGCCATTGCCATGCCCATCAATTGTGGTGCATGTACCGCGTGCCGTATTTTGTGGTCCTAAATGCTTTGCTCGCTTGGCTTGGAAACTTTGCGGTGTCTGCCGTGAAGTCTGTTCAAGACTACATCTACCTGGTCTTCTTCTTTCTTGGTTGATTGTTGCATTTTGTAACAATTTCATTTTGTGTTTGGTTTTTGTTTGGGCATGTAATTTATCTGGAAATCATTTTGGCGTATTCAATGTTAGTGAGCTCTGTCGTTTGATTTAATGATGATACAAGATTTGGACAAGGGCTAAGATGCGGTAGCGGTTGCAGTTGATTGATTGTTTGAGTTAAGTAATTTTGGTAGTAGAGCGACTTGTGGGACTGAGAAGATTTCTGCGCTGTTATGGGGATGAGCAACCTGCGTAAAGGAAAGAAGTAGAATATTTTCTAGAGTTGATCCCTAAATGATCCTAAGATGATCTCAAAATGAACTAAAAATTATGCCAAAATGGCGCTAAATTGATACCAAAATTATTCCAAAATGATTCTTAAATGATCTTAAAATGATTCGAAAATGATCCCAAAATGACCCCAAAAATACCCTTAAATGATCACAAAATTATCCGAACACGACCCCAAAACTATCCCAAAATGACCCTAAAATGATCCTAAAATTATCCCAAAATAATTCCAAAATGACCCCAAAATGATCCTAGGATGATCCAAAAACGACCCTAAAATGATCCTAAAATGGTCTCAAAATGATCCCAAAGAGATCCCAAAATGATCTCAAAATTATCCTTAAACTATCCCAAAATCATTCTAAAATGACCCCAAAGAGGCCCTTAAATAATTCCAAAAATTATCCGAAAACGACCCGAAATTTATCCCAAAATACTCCAAAATTGGGCCCAAATGATCCTAACATAATCCAAATTTGATCCCAAAATGATCCCAAAGTAAACAAATACAATACGGTAAAATGGTAACCCTGGGCGGCAACCCTACTTAAAAATATTTTAGTTGGCATGTCGCCGAAAATACATTTCATTTGCTTGCTCCATAATTAAAAAAAAAAAAAATATATAGGTGGAAACCCTGTAAACCACCCGAAGTGGCAACCCCAATTAGATAGTCTTAGAACCAATCAGATTATCTATATGCCAAATTTCATTCAAATCGGTCCAGCGGTTCTCGAAATAGTACCGGATGTACAAATATACAAATATACTGCGGTAAGGTGGCCACCCTAGGTGACAATCCTACTTGAAAATATTTTAGTTGGGATGTCGTCGAAAATACCTTTCATTTGATAAATATATTGGCATATCTTGCTCCATAATTTAAAAAAATTGAGATATGTGGCAACCCTATAAACCGTCCTAAGTGGCAACTCCCAATTGGACAGTCTTAGAAACAATCATACTACATATCTATGTATAGGACAAATTTCATACAAATCGGTCCAGCGGTTCTCGAAATAGTACCGGATGAACAAATATACAAATATACTGCGTAAAGTGGCAACCCTATTGGAAAATATTTTAGTTGGTTGGCATGTCGCCGAAAATACCTTTCATTTGATACTCATATTGGAATATCTTGCTCCATAAGAGATAGGTGGCAACCCTTTAAACCGCCCCAAGTGGCAACACCCAAGTGGGTAGTCATAGAAATCGCTTACGATCTTTATGCCAAATTTCATCGAAATCCGTCAAGCGGCTCTCGAGATAGCACCGGATGTACAAAAAAACTGCGATGGGGTGGCAACTCTACTTTAAAATACATATATATTTTTGTTGGTATGTCGCTGAAAATACCTTTCATTTGATACCCATATCGGCATATCTTGCTACAAAATTAAAAAAAAGTAGATAGGTGGCAACCCTCTAAACCGCTCCAATTGGCTCCCGAGATAGGACCGGGGCGGAAAGGGGCGGATAAACGGGGATGGTTTACAGAATCAACATCCCCCTTCCCCCCTTCGGGATCCAAAAAGTCATATTTTTTAAAGTAATTCACAGCAAAAAATATATTAAAAATTAACAAAAAATACAGTAGAAATTGAGCAAAAAATACAGTGAAAATATAGTAAAAATTACACAGAAAATACAGTAAAAATTATACAAAAAATAAAGCAAAAATTATAGTAAAAATCATAAAAAAAAGTTTAAAAACGAAAAATACAGTAAAATTTACACAAAAAAAATCAGTAAAAATTTCGAAAAAAATATAATAAAAATTACACAAAAATAAAAGTTACACAAAAATACAGTAAAATTTACGCAAAAATATAGTAAAAAATTATACAAAAAATATATCAAAAATTACACAAAAAAGATAGTAAAATTTACACAAAAATAAAAGTTACACAAAAAATATAGTAAAATTTACACAAAAAAATATAGCAAAAACTACACAAAAAGTATAGTAAGAATTACCTAAAAATATAGTAAAAAATTACTATAAAAATTACACGAAAAAGCCAATAAAATTTGCACAAAAAATACAGTAAAATATACTGTAAAAAAATACAGTAAAAATTTAGAAAAAATATAGTAAAAATTGCAAAAAAATATTGGATAAAATTACACAAAAAAAAGTGAAAATGACACAAAAAAGGCAGTAAAATTTACAAAAAAAATAAAGTAAAAGTTTCGAAAAAAAAACAAAAAATTCCCAAAATTCTGGAACCGCCACTAATATACATAATCAACTGCAACACAAAAGTTAGATTACTTCGTGCTCACTCACTATCGGCTCCACCAGTAAACGTACACCATTACTAGTCAAAAAAAAATTTTGTTTACTAATATCCAACGGAACCTTTGTAATCGGGCTTAATGTGAATCTGAAGTTTTTCAGCAGCAAAGCCAAACCGACCATAGCTTGCATTTTACCAAAACGCAAACCAATACAATTACGTGGACCCTCACCAAACGGCAGCCAAGACATAGGATGACGTTTAGCCACTGCTTCTGGTTCAAAACGTGTGGGATCGAAAAGTTCGGGTTCAGGATAAATGTCCGGATCACGATGTATAGCATCAACTGGTATAACAATGGTTAGACCCTTCTCGAGAACATGTTTGGTTTGCGGTACTACATAGTCATTGAGCGTTTTACGAAGCAGAAATGGTAAAATGGAATATTTGCGTAGAGTTTCTAAAGGAGTAAGAGAAACAAAATTAGAGAGACAGCGGGAAATTTAGAAAGAACACGCCTAACTACTTACCACAAAAGATCTGTTGCAAATATTGCATTTCACGCAAACTTTCATAAGTGAATTGGCCATCGAAACGCGCCAGCACCTTCTCAATCTCTTCACGCGCTCTCACTTGTATGGTTGGGTTCAATGCAAGCTCGCTCAATGCAAAACACATCGCATTCGAGCTTGTTTCAAAGCCGGCAATGAAGAATACAAACGCTTGTGCGGCGATTTCTTCAAACGTCAGACCGTCTTCTTGGTTCTTAAGTTCGATTAAGAGATTCATGAAGTCTTTACGTTCAATACCGCTGTTCTCTCTGTAGGCCACTGTGTCCTTAACGACCTTAAGAAAGAACTCGCTTAGATCTTGCGGGCTCATAACAATACCCAATTTGCGTGACAATTGAGGATAAGCTTGCGCAAAACCGAAGACGAAGCGTCCATGACGATTTTCAGTGAAAATTTTCCTACCCATTGTACGAAATTTTGTTTCAGGATCTTGCAGACTATTACAATTGAGCCCAAAAGCGCAACTACCAATGACGTCAGTGGTGTAGCGCGCTAAAAGCTCTCTTATTTCAATACCTTCCGTTGATCCCTTCATCGCATTAATCCCACACTTTAACTGCACACTTTCTTTTTGTAGCACTTTAACAAATTCATTCGCCACCTCGACGACAGTTGGAAACATAAACTTCATTTTCGATGAGGTAAAGGTTGGCGACAACTTTGTACGCATCTTACGCCAGCTCACTCCATCCAAATTGAATAGATGTGCCGATAAGGGATCATCTTTGGTGTTGTAATAATTGCCACGATGACTGAAATTGGCAAAATCTTTCACAAGCACCTGCCTGACAAGGTCAAGGTCAAAGATGACAGCCGCAATGCGCACCGATAAATAGAAGCCACCGAATGGCGCAACATTTTTATATTTCTCATAGAAGTGTTTGAGGGGATCACGATAAGTTTGCGTTTTACCTACGCCGCCCAAATTTCCGTACAATATGGTGGGTGGGTCATGCACAATGCCGCGTTCGGCCCAATAGTTTAGTCGCTTGCGCCACCACACAAAGAGCAACGTAGCAGCGGCGATCAAGAGGTAAAACGGTATCAACAGTGGTAGAGCCGACATTACTACTTTTTTTTGTTGAAACTATTTAGAACCCACAAAATTTTTATTTTGACCCGTTTTGTATTTTCTTCCGACTTTCACTCCAGCGCTCCTAATTCCTCAAGTATCTGAGCGTGAAATGACTGGAAACAGCGGATAAAAAGTCGACCAGGCCGCCAATTTTTATTTATATTTGCGAAACTGACTTTATAGCCAGGGTTGCCACAGTTGGTAGTTTTCTACCAAAATTGGTAGTTTTTTTTTATTTTTACGTATTTGGTATTTTTTTTTGATTTGGTATTTTTTTCCCTCTTACATGTATGTACTACTATTTTGTTTTAAGAAAATTGTTTAATACATTTTTGTTTCCTTACAATAAGTACCTGAAAAAAAAAAATTGGTAGTTTTTTTTTCATTTAGGAGTTTTTTATTCATTTGGTAATCTTTTTCAGATTTTGGTAGTTCTTTTTTTTTGACAAGTGGCAATCGTGTTTATGTCATTGAATGGTGATTTGTGAAATATCAGAAAGTGATATTTTATACCCTGTTGCACTTTTCATCTAACTTTTTGAATTTAAAATTTCTGGCAACTTCATATAACCTACCAAGTGGCAACATTTATGTTAGAGCCCTTGAAGCAGATATCCCATAAGAAAAAAAATTTCGTATCAATGTGTCAAAACGTCTTCGAGATAGCAGCGGATATGCAACAAAAAAAAATACAATGGGATAAGGTGGCAACCATAGCAGGTAGCACTTCTCTAATACATTTTGTTACTTTATTTATTTGCAGGAATTAGACTTCAAATGCTATTTGTTTGATTTCAAATTTCCATATTTCATTCAATTCAAATTTGTTTGAAATAGGTGGCAACCTTGCATACATTTTCTTGTGCCGACGCTGAAGGCAGAGAGCTTGAATATGGTGAAGAAAGCAAACATAACCAACCAAAAAAGGTAAAATTTCCTTATTATGTAATTTTTAATTTTTTTCAACAATTTTTTTTTTAAATAGGTGGCAACCCTGCATTAATTTTCTTGTGCCAAAGCTGAAGGAAGAGAGTTTGAAATCGGGCATATTTCCAAAACTGAAAAATTTATTTAAATAGGTAATGTTATATTATAGACAATGGGAGATATGAACAAAAATAAATACATTGAGATAAAGTGGCAACCCTAGTCGGTAAGCTTAAGCATTGCACATTTTTTTGAAAACTGACTTTTAAAAACTTTCGTTGGAATACTCATTCGTTTGAAAAATAAAATAAATACAAATAGGTGGCAACCCTGTGAAAAGAAATGCAACGAAGATATTTTCAGACAGGGTTGCCACCTAGAGTTGCCACTTAACCACATTTTATTTATTCCTTATTATGTCGACCATTATCTCGGAAACCGGTAAAGTAATTTGGATAAAACTAGCATTGGATAGTTCGTCATTCTAGTTCCTTCTAGGACAAAGTTTTTTGGGGGTTGCCACTGCGGCCGATTTGCATGGTTGAAAGTTATCTTAATTTGTGTTAATATTGATAAAGATAAGCTAGTGTGTGTATCAAAGGAAAGGTATTTTCGGGCGTATACCAACGAAAATTTTTTCAGACAGGGTTGCCACCTAGAGTTGCCACTTAACCAAATTTTTTTAAATCCTTATTATATCGACCAATATCTCGGAAATGGGTAAAGTAATTTGGATAAAACTTATCATTAGATAGTACTACATAGTTCATTCTAGGACAAAGTTTTTTGGGTGTTGCCACTATGGTCAGTTTACATGGTTGAAAGTTACATATCTCAATTTTGTTTCAATATTGAAAAAGATTAGCCAATATGTGTATCAAAGGAAAGGTATTTTAGGGCGTATACCAACGAAAATTTTTTCAGACAGGGTTGCCACCTAACTGCATTTTTATTAATTTCTTCGCATATCGATCATTATTTCGGGAAAGGCTGAAGAGATTTGATCAAATGTGGCATAGAGGTAATATTCTTCGTTATCAGACTTTCTACTTTGGTGTTGACATTTGGAGCGATTTACAGCGTTACCACCTATTTTTTATTTTATTTTTTATATTGAACAAGCCGATGTGAGTATTAAATGAAAAGTATTTTTTGCCGTACACCAACGAAGGTATTTTTTCGGCAGGGTTACCACCTATTTTATTTATTTCTTTGTATATCGAACACTTTCTCGGGAACGTACTGATCTTGGGGAAGTATAAATTCATATAGGCATGATGAGGAAAAGCTAACAGCTGGGTAGGTATATAGTGCTCTGTTAGGCCCCATCTTATACTCCCTTACTTGCTTTAACTAACGTTAATAAAGTAAATTGCCAACGGCGGTCTGCTGCTAACTCTGATATCTGGCAAACGATTCCAAAAATCGTTTTAACAACTTGTTAACTTGCGATTCAAAGATAAAGTTGATCAAAGATAAGCGTATATTGATAGGAAAAAAACTTTATAGATAAAAAAATATAAAAAATGCCTGCAAAATTTTGCGCAAATAAACAAAGAGCATATGAGGTGAAATTTCTCAAATGAACCACCTAAAAACTCGATTTGAATGAATTTTGGTAAAAGTGATTTGCTATGTAGGAAAAAAGTATTACCAAAGGTCGCGTATAAATATTGGATGGTTACCGAGATATGTATACAGGTTTGAATTCGCAATTTTTTTTTGGGTAAGGCTTTTTTCTTTAAATTAGAAGTCTTGTAATTGACGTGCTGCAAAGGAACATGAAAACCGTTTTCAAAAGTATTTTTTCCGTTCTTTTCGAATATAAATTAAAGAAAAATTTTATTGAAAAATTTTAGTAAAAATTTTATAAAAAAAATTTCGAAATTTCCATTACAAAAAAGGTATAGTTTTAAAGGACAAATATTAAGATTGAAATTAAAATAAAAAAAAATATTAAAAGTTCCAAATTTGAAAAAAATTGATAACATTTTTTTATAAAATTTTTACTAACACTTTTCAAAAAATTTTTTTTTTAAATTTATATTCGAAAAGAACGGAAAAAAAACTTTACCACGTCAATTACAAGAAGTCTAGGAACACGAGAAAAATTTTCGAATTCGATTGGCAGTGGACAAAGGATGCTATTTCTTTGCAAAGTATATTCCCTGATGACGTCCGTGGATTTTGAAAAATTTCAGCGGTCTTGATTCCAAAACATTCAAGGAAAAGGGATATGTAGAAAACGTAACACCTTAAATTAAAACGTTCAAAAGTCAATAAAACACTATGGGCTCATATGAAGCTAAATATAAGTACCTACGTTTCCCTTTTTACCTTTTTTCCCTTTTTCCCTTTTTCCCCTTTCTTCCCTTTTTTCCCTTTTTTACCCCTTTTTTCCCTTTTCCCTTTTCTTCACTTTTAATACAAAAATTTTCATATGCACATATGCTCCATCTTCCACTTGCTCTATTCATATTCACATGGGGCCACTGTCTTGTACGGAATGTCACCTTCACCTGCAAACTCATAACAATTAATATCATCAGCTCATCTTAGTGGCAGTCAATTAGTAAATTAGTGAATGCAATAAAAAAATATTATTGAAAATGGATATGCGAAAAAGGAAAAAAAAAACAAGAAAAACAAGAATGTCCAACATAGAAGAGTCGAGAATTTTATGATTAAGTAATTAAACAATCTTTGGCGCTGATAAGACGTAAAGGTGGCTAAAATGCATGCAAAAGGCAACAATGTTTTAAAGTAAAATTATTTTTACGGTATATCTTGGAAACTGGAATTTAAAAATGTCAATAATGTGGTACTTAAAGAAATCTAGATTGTTTTCAAAGTAAATTAATTCAGAAATTATATCATTAGTCGACAAAGTTTAAAGATGATGTTTAAGCTTTTATTCACCCAGCGAAACATTTCGCTAAGTGAAGCATGGTGGTGAAATCTTCATATCATATTCACTGTGTATTGGGACCAAATAGTCTACGTTACCCTACAAAATAATTAAAAATTGTAGAAAATTTTAACTCTAAAAATATAGTCATGAAAAATTCCGCCAAATAATATAAAAAAATAGGCGTATCAAAATGTCAGTTACACGCCCATTCACCAAGGAAAATACGAAAAATTGTTCAACAACCATAAAAAATTTTAAATGGGAAAATGATAAATGGGAAGTGGAAATTTATTACTGTAACCGAAAAATAACCTTACCAAGGTTTTCATAGTAAAAAACGTGATTAATTACATGTTCATATGTATGCTTGAACAAACATACAAACAAACATAAAAACCACAATGATGACGAAGTCAGACGTTTCACAGGAGTTGCATTCGCTAACTCTGCCACTGTGGACTATTGTGAGGGTACATCTCCTAAAACCAAGTATATTTTTCTGTTTTATTTTATTTTATTTAATTTATTTTTTATTTATTTTTTACTTAATTTTATCTTATTTTACTTTATTTTATTTTAATTTTTAAATTTTTAAATTTTATTTTATTATATTTTAGTTTTGTTTTATTTTATTTTTTATTTTAATTTTTTTTTAATTTTATTTTTTTTCTTCTATTTTCTTTTATTTTGTTTTATGTTATTTTATTTTGTTTTATATTATTTTATTTTTTATTTTAATTTTTTTTTAATTTTATTTTTTTTCTTCTATTTTCTTTTATTTTGTTTTATGTTATTTTATTTTGTTTTATATTATTTTATTTTATTTTATTTTATTTTATTTTATTTTATTTTATTTTATTTTATTTTATTTTATTTTATTTTATTTTATTTTATTTTATTTTATTTTATTTTATTTTATTTTATTTTATTTTATTTTATTTTATTTTATTTTATTTTATTTTATTTTATTTTATTTTATTTTATTTTATTTTATTTTATTTTATTTTATTTTATTTTATTTTATTTTATTTTATTTTATTTTATTTTATTTTATTTTATTTTATTTTATTTTATTTTATTTTATTTTATTTTATTTTATTTTATTTTATTTTATTTTATTTTATTTTATTTTATTTTATTTTATTTTATTTTATTTTATTTTATTTTATTTTATTTTATTTTATTTTATTTTATTTTATTTTATTTTATTTTATTTTATTTTATTTTATTTTATTTTATTTTATTTTATTTTATTTTATTTTATTTTATTTTATTTTATTTTATTTTATTTTATTTTATTTTATTTTATTTTATTTTATTTTGTTTTGTTTTATTTTATTTTATTTTATTTTATTTTATTTTATTTTATTTTATTTTATTTTATTTTATTTTATTTTATTTTATTTTATTTTATTTTATTTTATTTTATTTTATTTTATTTTATTTTATTTTATTTTATTTTATTTTATTTTATTTTATTTTATTTTATTTTATTTTATTTTATTTTATTTTATTTTATTTTACATTATTTTATTTTATTTTATTTTATTTTATTTTATTTTATTTTATTTTATTTTATTTTATTTTATTATATTTTATTTTATTTTATTTTATTTTATTTTATTTTATTTTATTTTATTTTATTTTATTTTATTTTATTTTATTTTACATTATTTTATTTTATTTTATTTTATTTTATTTTATTTTATTTTATTTTATTTTATTTTATTTTATTATATTTTACATTATTTTATTTTATTTTATTTTATTTTATTTTATTTTATTTTATTTTATTTTATTTTATTTTATTTTATTTTATTTTATTTTATTTTATTATATTTTATTTTATTTTATTATATTTTATTTTATTTTATTTTATTTTATTTTATTTTATTTTGTTTTATTTTGTTTTATTTTATTTTATTTTATTTTATTTTATTTTATTTTATTTTATTTTATTTTATTTTATTTTATTTTATTTTATTTTATTTTATTTTATTTTATTTTATTTTATTTTTTTATTTTATTTTATTTTATTTTATTTTATTTTACTTTATTTTATTTTATTTATTTTACTTTATTTTATTTTATTTTTATTGTTTTTTCCTTGATTTATTTTTATTTTTTTCTGATGTAATATAATTTATGTTACCAAACAGCCCATAGTACGCCCTTTCACGCACACAGCCATAAGTTAGCCCACTCAAGCAAGTTATGTTGTATGCACATTCACTCAGTCTTCAAAAAAACGCCGCAATGCATTGCCCAAAATGTGAATAAATTTCTTTGGGAATTAAAAAAAAAATAGACAACAAAAAAAAAACAATTTAAAAAATTTTAAATGGAGTGAGCACATTAAAGAACGTAGACATTAAAGTCATAATAAAAATAACAAACAAAATAGCCATTAACTGTTCGATAATTTCACTGATTATGCACAGCTTATTGCCCTGAAACTACCCCAAAACAAGGCATCAGCATTGTGTTGTGTTGCTGTAATGGATCGCGGAGGATCAGCGTTGCGCGTCAGGTGCATAACGCCGTCGTTTGTGTACATATGTGAGGTCCGAAGAAGGAATGCGTTGGCTAGCGCCCCTCATTTGGGTTTACTAATTTAGTTATAATTTTTCTTTGAAATGAGCAGCTCAAAGTCATTTGTCTTATGAGCAATCTGACTTTTACGAGCCTTCAGTGCTGCCCTTTTGAAGTTTTTTTTTATTATTTTCTTTTCCTTTATTTTTTTTTTTATGTTGTTACTGTGTAATTTGTGTACCTAAATGACCAGCGGAAAATTGGTTGGAAAACAGCTTTATCCACACACATATGGCGAGGGTGAGTCGTGTGTGTGGCAGCTGATTGAGGAAGTTAGTTAAGAATTATTACTTCATAATAATCCCAGTTCTTATGTAAAATATGACATTTGCATAACGAGGAGATGAAATAAAAGTAGAGTAGAAAAGGACCAAAGACTCCATTCATCATGAAGTAAAAGAGAAGGAAGCACTCCAGGCCATTCTTGGCATTTTGCCACGCGATCTGGAAGGGCACCGGGTAGCAGCAGCATCGGCTCTGCGTCTAAGGGAAACGTCCGTCTGGGCGCAAGCACTACTGGATACGCCAGTATTTTGGGATCCTATAGCTTTCTTCCGCTGAGCACAGATCGTTGTGCGACCACAACAGTCGGATATAGCGGTTTTAAAATAAACATTCCCAGCAGGGAAGAATGGGAGAGCACGGATCGGAGTCCCGCCACTCATGGCGGCACTTCCATTTATACTGATGGCTCGAAATTATACGGCAGAGTTGGAGGAGGGGTTTACTCAAAGGATCTGAACCTTGAGCTCTCCTTCAGACTACCTGATCACTGCAGCGTCTTCCAGGCTGAAGTTTCAGCAAACATGGACCGCGGCGGCTTGGATAGGCCAACACACTATCAGACAGGATATTTTTATTTTCAGCGACAGCCAAGCGGCCATCAAATCCCTTGGCTCTTACTCGTCCGAAGATTCGAACTATGCGTTAAAAAATCACTCAGCGAAAATATGTTGAAGATTTATATTCATCCTTATTGTCTTAGTTACAAACGGTTACAAACGTTGCTAAAGTCAAGCAGCACTTTTAAAATGTTGCAGATTCGCCAATGTTTGTTGCTTCTGTTGCTTCTGTTGTTACTGTTTTTCTATTAAGTCACCTGCATGAAGCCAAGCGGGCTGGCATGACCATCCTCAGTGCATTAAATGTTATGCGGAATTATTTGAAGGGGAATTGTAGATAGAATTGAAATTGTTAGTGTTGCCTCTGGCGGTTATGGTTGGAGTGGATTTTATTATTGCTTCAATCGCACAGTTCTATAGTGACAAACAGCATATCGAATGTTCAAAACGGTACATGAATGGGCCAAGGTTTTAGTTAATATATTATATATATTACATATATATAAATAAAATAAAATAAAATAAAATAAAATAAAATGAAATGAAATAAAATAAAATAAAATAAAATAAAATAAAATAAAATAAAATAAAATAAAATAAAATACAATAAAATAAAATACAATAAAATAAAATAAAATACAATAAAATAAAAAAATAAAATAAAATAAAATAAAATAAAATACAATAAAATAAAATAAAATAAAATAAAATAAAATAAAATACAATAAAATAAAAAAATAAAATAAAATAAAATAAAATAAAATACAATAAAATAAAATAAAATAAAATAAAATAAAATAAAATAAAATAAAATAAAATAAAATAAAATAAAATAAAATAAAATAAAATACAATAAAATAAAAAAATAAAATAAAATAAAATAAAATAAAATACAATAAAATAAAATAAAATAAAATAAAGTAAAATAAAATAAAATAAAATAAAATAAAATAAAATACAATAAAATAAAAAAATAAAATAAAATAAAATAAAATAAAATACAATAAAATAAAATAAAATAAAATAAAATAAAATAAAATAAAATAAAATAAAATAAAATAAAATAAAATAAAATAAAATAAAATAAAATAAAATAAAATAAAAGAAAGTAAAATAAAATAAAATAAAATAAAATAAAATAAAATAAATGAAAATAAAATAAAATAAAATAAAATAAAATAAAATAAAATAAAATAAAATAAAATAAAATAAAATAAAATAAAATAAAATAAAATAAAATAAAATAAAATAAAATAAAATAAAATAAAATAAAATAAAATAAAATAAAATAAAATAAAATAAATGAAAATAAAATAAAATAAAATAAAATAAAAAAATAAAATAAAATAAATGAAAATAAAATAAAATAAAATAAAATAAAATAAAAAAATGAAAATAAAATAAAATAAAATAAAATAAAATAAAATAAAATAAAATAAAATAAAATAAAATAAAATAAAATAAAATAAAATAAAATAAAATAAAATAAAATAAAATAAAATAAAATAAAATAAAATAAAATAAAATAAAATAAAATAAAATAAAATAAAATAAAATAAAATAAAATAAAATAAAATAAAATAAAATAAAATAAAATAAAATAAAATAAAATAAAATAAAATAAAATAAATAAAATTGAATAAAATAAAAAAATAATAAAAAAAAAATAAAATAAAATAAATTAAAATAAAATAAAATAAAATAAAATAAAATAAAATAAAATAAAATGAAATAAAATAAAATAAAATAAAATAAAATAGAATAAAATAAAATAAAATAAAATAAAATAAAATAAAATAAAATAAAATAGAATAAAATAAATAAAATTGAATAAAATAAAAAAATAATAAAAAAAATAAAATAAAATAAAAAAAAATTAAAAAAAAAATTTAAAAAATAATATTAAAAAAAAAATAAAGAAATAAAGAAAAAAAAAAATTAAAAAAAAAAATAAAATAAAATAAAAAATAAACAAAATAAAAAAAAATAAAAAACTTTAAAAATATTAAAAAAAATAAATAAAATTAATAAAATAAATAAAAAAATAAAAATAAAAAAACTAATAAAAAAAATAAAACAAAAAAAAAAAAAAAAACTAAAAGAAAAATAAAATAAAATGAATAAAAATTGCAAAACCAACAGCAATAATGGACTTAAGCTAATTGCGATGCAATGTCGTTAAAAAATGAAAATAAACTAAAATAAAATAAAAAATACATTAAAAAAAAAAATAAAATAAAAAAATAAATAAATAAATAAAACAGAAAAAATATTAAAAAAGTTAAATAAAATGAAAAAAAAAAAAAAAAAAATAAGTAGTAATAGAAATATTACCTGAATAGCGGTTCCTAAGATGGTATTCCTTTAAGGGTTTTACTTGAACTTCAAACATAACTTACTTCTTACTTGAGAATCGAACCAAAAAGCTTCACACATAACGTCATAAAATCACGTACATACACATCCTACTCCTAAATATCTTCATTATACTGCGGCCTATACTGGATGCTCTTTTTCAGTTGCTTGTGTCGGCCCTACAGCGTTTACACATACACGCCTTTCATTATTATTTTCTTTCTTTCTGTATTATTGCTAGTTGATGTCGTTTTCTACAAGTATGTAATGTTATTTGGTTTTTGTGGTCGATTGAGTTGAATTGTTGAACAAAAAGCTAAAACCAAAAGTTTAAATGCTAACATTGCATAAATTGAATAGAGAATGTTGTGCTTCAACGCTTCAAGTATGCAACAAATATAAAAACCACTCTACATACACACAAGCATACAAATATACAGAGGTAGGTACATTTGAAGCTGCAAGCCCCTACTAACGTAAGTATGTATGTATAACTGCATGTGGTTATATGTGGTATGTGCATAGAGATTATACGTCGATGTTGGCAGTCAAGCACTCATCTAGGGATAATAGCAAGTGCTTATAAAAGCTAAATAAACATAAGAAAATAAATTAAAACAACAATTTGATGGTAGTCAAGCGTTGACTTGTTGCAAACTTCACTTACAAGCTTCAAGAATTCAAAGGTGGTCTAGCCAAGGAGGATAAGCATTTGTTGCATATTTTAATACCAATGTGAGTGCTGAAGGGTCATCTTGGGAAAGAAGTGGTAGAATTGTGCAAGACTGAGATTTCGCTTTACATAGAAAAATCAAGTGTGTGGAAATCTTTGAGTAGAGTAATATAAAATTAAAAAAATTAAAAAAAAAAAAAATTAATTAAAAAGAAATAAAATAATATAAAGAAAGTTAAATAAAATAAAAAATAAAATAAAATAAGTAAAAAAAAATTAATAAAATACAATAAGAAAAACTAAGATAAGAAAAAAAAAAATAAAACAAAAAAATAATATAAAAAAAATAAAAAAAAATAAAATAAAAAAAAAATAAAAAGAAAAAAAAAAAAAAATTAAAAGAAAAAAAAATTAAATAAAATAAAATAAAATAAAAAAAAATAAAATAAAATAAAATAAAATAAAATAAAATAAAATAAAATAAAATAAAATAAAATAAAATAAAATAAAATAAAATAAAATAAAATAAAATAAAATAAAATAAAATAAAATAAAATAAAATAAAATAAAATAAAATAAAATAAAATAAAATAAAATAAAATAAAATAAAATAAAATAAAATAAAATAAAATAAAATAAAATAAAATAAAATAAAATAAAATAAAATAAAATAAAATAAAATAAAATAAAAGAAAAAAAAATAAAATAAAATAAAATAAAAAAATAAAGTAAAATAAAATTAAAAAAAAACATAAAATAAAAAAAAAATTAAATAAAATAAAGTAAAATAAAATAAAATAAAATAAAATAAAATAAAATAAAAAAATATAAAATAAAATAAAATCAAATAAAACAAAATAGAATAAAAAAATAAAATAAAATAAAATAAAGTAAAATAAAATAAAGTAAAATGAAATAAAATAAAAAAAAAATAAAATAAAATAAAAAAAAAACTTAAAATACGAGAAAACCAAAAATAACCCAAAATTTAAGTAAAAAAAAAAATAGAAAATAAGTGAAATCACAATAATTTTAAAGTAAATTAAAAAAAAAAATCATAAAAAATAAAATAATGCATGTAAAAGAAAATAAATAAAAAAAAGGACTTGTGGCACTCGTGGACTGCCGCGGTAAAGCTATTGCATATTATCAACTTAAGCCAGGCCCGTACGCAGCAGAATTTCAAAATCCGCCCGTGCGCACGGGCCTGTATCTAATATTTATCAGTAACGGTTTTTTTTTTGATTCAATCGCCACGGTCGAAGCCCGCTATAAAATCTATGCAATAGCTCACAATTTTTAAAAATATTTAATTTCAACTTCAACTTCAAATTCAACTTCAACTTCAACTTCAACTTTAACTTTAACTTTAACTTTAACTTTAACTTTAACTTTAACTTTAACTTTAACTTCAACTTCAACTTCAACTTCAACTTCAACTTCAACTTCAACTTCAACTTCAACATCAACTTCAACTTCAACTTCAACTTCAACTTCAACTTCAACATCAACCTCAACTTCAACTTCAACTTCAACTTCAACTTCAACTTCAACTTCAACTTCAACTTCAACTTCAACTTCAACTTCAACTTCAACTTCAACTTCAACTTCAACTTCAACTTCTACTTCTACTTCAACTTCAACTTCAACTCCAACTTCAACTTCAACTTCAACTTCAACTTCTACTTTAACTTGAACTTCAACTTCAACTTAAACTTGAACTTCAACTTCAACTTCAACTTCAACTTCAACTTCAATTTTAACTTCAACTTCAACTTCAAATTCAATTTCAACTTCAACTTCAAAAATAAAGTTAAAGTCAAAGTCAAAGTCGAAGTCAAAGTCGAAGTCAAATTCAAAGTCGAAGTCAAAGTCAAAGTCAAAGCAACTTCAACTTCAATTTCAACTTCAACTTCAAAGTTAAAGTTAAAGTCAAAGTCAAAGTTAAAGTTAAGGTTAACTTTAACATTAACTTTATGATAGAGATCCAAGTTTATGTATTCGGCCTGTTGCTAACACCTTTCGAACCTTTTTTCACAAATATCCGTTCCGTTTTTTTTTTGATTTAGGTGCCAAGCCCGCGATAAAATCTATACAATAGCTTAATATAGTATATAATTTGAAAAATTGTTTTACATAGTTTGGGTACCTCACTACCCTACGGACTATTCAAAGGGTTAATAACTTTTTTATATTATATTGAGCTCATTGCAATGTCCCAACACCAACCCTATGGATATTTCTTCTCCATCATTTCTTATTCTATTGCATAATATTTTACTAGCCTGTGTAAGTATTACCAAAAAACAAAAACAACAACAATCTTACCTGTACCACAAACGTTTATAGTAGGCATGTAGGTAATTATATATGTATTGATGTGTACGTGGTAGATGTGGTTACAGCAGATGTAGCTATCCTCTATTAAAGAGACATCACATGTGTGCGACCATAAATATGTTTGTATCCGACCATATGTTGCATGAGGCATGTTGTAGCGAGACTGTTAGTCTGTTGTTGCAATAATGGCCCAAATGGCCAACTGACTGTTCATGGCAGATGTGCTGCTGCATTAGCTTAAATAAGCGAAAAGTAAATACGAACAGATAATACAATAATAAAGGTAGGCTAAATAGTCAAGGCTTAGAAGATAGTTACAGTGGAAGGAAGAGCAGTCGCCGTTGGGACTAGCAAGTGTACGGGAAGGCAGGGCAAATCAAGTAATTCAAACAAAATTGAAATTGCATTTTTCATGCTGCAGACAAAATGTTGCGAACATTTATTGCAGCTCGTATAGACATTCTACATACCTCGATAAGTAGATAAGCACCTATGAGCAGCGTATAGAGATGATGATGCAGCAAAAAATAGATTTTGTGTGTGATCAGCGAAGGGGGTTTGTAAAAATGGTAATCATGACAAAAATGTTGCAAATAATGATGCTGATAGTGTGTTGCAATTTATAGTTTAGTTGCTCGTGCTGCATTTATTGTTGTTGCTCTTTTTAATTTTAGATGATTTTTACTTGCAGCTGCAAATTAAGTTGGCGATGATTTTGCAGTTGTTTCTATTGCTGAGAAACACTAGGCTTAGTTTTTTTATATACCCGGTGGTGCAAAAGAGACGGGAATTTAAAATAAAATAAAATAAAATTAGGTTAAATACAATAAAATAAAAAAAAATAATTAAAAAAACAAAAATAAAACAAAATAAAATAAAGTAAAATAAAAAAACTTAAATTAAATAAAGAATAACATTAAATAAAAAAAAAAATTAAATGAAGAAAATAAAA
>CAXKVI010000003.1:10144655-10154655 GCA_964058755.1 Campiglossa producta
AGGCACTATACAATTAAAAAAATATATTTAAGGTTTCTTAGCTTCTGCAATGTACCTAAATGGGTAAAAGCTTAAAAAATCTGCAAACAATAACGTGCCTATTAGCGGAACCTGAAAGTTTAAGTTTTTCCCCGTCTGCAAAAGTCGATAAATATCCTGAACTCTTCTTTGTCTGAAATGTTCTCTGGCAGCAGTATGGGCTTTCGTTGCGGTTATAAAGACTGGGGCTTGCCTCGATTGATATACGTAGGCACGCCACTGGCCACACCTGGGAGGAAAGTCTTAGAATCAAGCATACTATCTATGTCAAATTTCATCCTAATCGCTTCAGCCGTTCGCGAAATAAGTGGGAATAAAATATTCAAGTCCGAACACTTGCCACATCGCCGTCTAAGAAGTTAACTTCCAAAAAATTAAAACTAAAAAAGGAGACGTCTAAGTAGTTAGGCAACACTCTCCCCACAATATTCAGGTTACACTCAAACCTTATTAGTCTAGCTCCAAACCAAGTGTGGATCGAATTATCCTTCCTAAAAGGGGTATGTAATATGAAAGTATGTATGTCCTCGAGTCCTGTAAAGCCTGGCTCTGCTAAAGAAGTGATGGAAATGATGTTTATTAGAAAATTACCAGGCATCCACTACGAGGTTATATAAACTGATCTCTAGCCGTATCAAGAGTCCTTTACTACATACTTACAATCAACGTTCGTTGAGCCTCGCATCATCCACAATTGCCGCCACAAATATTAATCGGAGTTAGACAAACGGACGCCATTGCACGATTTCGTTGTTAAATAAAAATTGAAATTGAAATTTCCTGTACTCGAATTGTTGTTGTTGTTGTTGAGTTTTTGCGTTAAGTGTTAGTTAAGACAAACAGATGTGTATTGAAAAAAAAAAAAATAAAATAATAATAAATGTGGTTAAGCATTTGAGGCATGCTTGCCAACTGCATGTTTGTATGGCTAGTGTTGCCAGACGAGACGATATTTTCCCCTCGCATAGACGCGTATGCCCCTGTGTGTTTGCTGCCTAACGCAAGCTGCAACATTTGCACATTTGTGGCATAACTACATGCTTAATGTAGCAGCATTTACAACATCGTAGAACAATAACAACAACAACATAAAAATACTAAAAACAATAAAATGTATTACCACAAGTGGCTATAAAAGACAAATGCAATTGTTCTGACAAAAATTAAATAGCAACCGCAAATGCCAGCAGTTCAAAAGGAATTGGATGTTAAGTTAGAAAATGTTGCTACGAAGAGTTAGAAGTTCTAACCACAGCAAAAAAAAAAATATAAAAAAAATGTTCATTAAATAAAAAATGTAAAGGAAGGAGAGTGGAGAGAGGAAGAGAGAAGAGTACAGGGAAATGTATAAAAGATAGAAAAAAGACGACTCAGTGAGTGGACTTAGGCCAAATCTAAAAACAACAACAAAACTTTCGGAAAGTTAAGAAAATATAAAGAGAAAAGAAGGAATAAGGTGGCAACTCTTGGTGGAAAACTTCTAAAAAGTGTTTCTGCTTTTTTAATGTTCCTACAGGTGGCAACGCTGCAAAAACCTAGGCGACCTTTGGTGGTAATTCCATCTAAAAAAAATTTTTTACCAAATGGGTTGATCTCGAGGTGATAGCGAATATGGAACAAAAAATTAGTTTTTAAAAAGATAAGGTGGCAACCCTAGGTGATTCTCCCACTTAGAGATATTTTTGATATTTCGTTTACTATGTAAATACCTTCCCTTTGATATCCATTTTGACAGTGCTATCTCGATTAATAGAAAAAATACATACAGGTGGCAACCCTAAACATTTCAAATATAAATATTTTTAGTTGCTTTACTGGGACGTAAGAGCTTACGTTGCATTACATTTTTTTTAATCCCATCTAAAATAAAGTTTAACCATAAAAAAATTAACAAAAAATTTGTTTTTAACAATATAAGGTGGCAACCCTAGGTAATTACCCTACTTAGAAATATTTTTGGTATTTCGTTTACTATGAAAAACACCTTCCGTTTGATATCCATTTTGACAGTGCTATCTCGATTAATAGAAAAAATTCATACAGGTGGCAACCCTAAACATTTCAAATAAAAAATGTTTAGTTGCTTTACTGGGACAGAAGAGCTTTCGTTTTTTCGTTATTTGCGATAAGCTACTTTAAAATACCCTTCCCTCGATACCCATATTGGCATATCTCTTTCGATTTAAAAATATTCACACAGGTGGCAACACTGTAAAAACATTTTAAGTAGGGATAAGTGGCAACATCAGCAACATATTCGTTAACATATTATGTGAAATACCTTTCTTTTGATACGTAATCATGTAGGCGCATCTCTTTAGATTTAAAAAATCACAAAAGTGGCAACGCTGTAAAAATATTTCAAGTAGTCACATCAAGAAGAAGAGATTGAACCATGGTGGTATCCTTACCAAGAAATATTTTTGATGAAATACGATGTGAAGCTATTTTGTTTGATACCGAAAATAGCATATTTCTTTTAAATTTTTATTAAATTTTGAATAGGTGGCAACATTGTACGCAAATTTTCATTATCAAGCTTAGAAAGAAATAAAGCTTTTCGAGGTTATATAAAAAACGATAAGAATTTTTGTTGAAAATCGAGAGAAACCACTTTTATACCCATATGGGCATACCTCACTAATTTAAAAAAAATTGCGAAAAGGTGGCAACCTTAAAAAAACATCCTCAGTAGCAACGCGTAAATATTTCATATAAACCAGCCGTAGGCTCTGTAGACCTACTAACTGATTGTCAGCACAAACTGGTTTAGATATTAGAAAGGGTTTTCAGTTAGGCCAAAAAAATGTGCATGTCCAACTTCGAGGACCAAAAATATTTTCATTTCTTGGTGCGATAAAAATTTTAGACACCCGAAGTGAAATCTCATAAGTTACTGTAGCCTAAGGAGCGACCTTCAGGAATACAGTGCCTATCTCAGGGAGTATAAAGGCATTCGGTTGAGGTCATGAAGTTCGGCAGCAAGAGTTCCAGCAGGTGACAAATAGTAGTTGGTTAGCAAAGACCGTGGAAGTCTCGCCACGACAACTTCAATATTTCGACGGAGGAAGAAATTACGATGGACTATGCGTCTGTGTAGCGCCAAGGCCTCCTCTTCTTCGTGAACCACTCTGAACTGAAGAATATTGAGCCTGAGCAGTTTCTCAAAGTTCAATAACTTCGTACCACTAGGTACTTCCACTTCCATCGTGGAGCATAGCTACTTACCATCAAGTTAGCCATCATCATCAAACAACTGTTGCACTACATTAGCTCTGCTGGTGGCCCAAGTTAGTAACTTAACCCGCAAATTAAGACATAAAGAGCAAACCAAATCAAAACCTTTTCTGTATATATGCATATATCCAGTTGTCAGATCTTTTAAAATGAATGAGCTTTTTTCACGCATTCGCCCTCCAAGAAAACTCACAAACAGACTACTAAACCTCAAATGTGCGCTGCGCATGCGTAACGCCCCCTCAATAAGCACACCGACCCATATACATAGCAAATAATGTGGAAGTGTGCATGTCTGTATTTGGGTGATTATTGTTGGTTGCGGTGGTCAGTCGTGGTTGATGATGATGATGGCTGTGGCTGCTGTTCTACGGTCTCCCTATAGACGATCTGATCTTTTGGTGCGCTGCTCTTCAATGGGAGTGCTTACAAAACGTAGTTGATTGTTGTTGTTGTTGATATACACACAATGATACAATAAATATCATGGTCTCTGTGTTTTTTTTTTTTGCTTTATGTCGGTTGAGATGAAGAGTGAATTGAATTTTATTTCAATTCGTTTATTTTATTGTTGTTTTATCAACATCTTCAAAAGAAACAATTCGAATTGTATCGTGCTTGGCCACCCAAAAAGTTCGACTTAAAAAATTACGATGTTGTGAGTTGAAATATGTTTTAAGTCTGTGCTTTTCGGCTTGTGCCTTACGGTGTTGACTGCAGCATAAATCATGGCGTGAAGAGTGAACTCACATGGTAAATTTGTAGATATGTAGTCAGGTACATATTTCTATATGTTCAGTAAATGGACATTCTTCCAAGAGAACTCTGGAATTTGGAAAGTTTTACCTTATTCCTTAAATAGATTTGGCCTCCGATGCCTGGATCTGCCCTTCAACATTGTATTCATGATAGCAGCTAGGAGTTTTGATTGCAGCAAATAAACTGTCTAGAAAATTTTATAAAAATCGATTAGGTGGCAACCCTAGCTGTAACCCTAACTCAGAAATAGTTATTTTTTCTTGAAGTATGATGCAAACTAGCTTTCGATTGATACCCACATTAGCCTACCACAATTGATTTAGAAAAAAATTTAGATAGGTGGCAACCTCCTAAAAGTATGCTCAATGACGGCAACATTTCAGTAATACACCTTAGATAGCAGATAACCTGGTTATGAAATTTCATACTAATATGTTAACTCCTAACTCGTGTTATAGCAAACAACCAATAGAATATATATAAAAGGATTAGGTGGCAACCCCAAGTGTAAAGCTGCCCAAAAATATAATTTTTTTTTTTTTTTTTTTAATAATTTTTTTTAACGTCAGATAGGTGGTAACCTCGCTAATCGAGATCGAGATGGGGATGGAAGGGAGATGGGGATGGGGTGGAGATAGAGTTGAAGTTGGAGATGGGGAGGGGTTAGAGCTGGGTATGGATAAAGATATGGATGGAGATAAAGATTGATGTGGAGATGCAGGTGGCGATGAGTTTGGTGATGGCGATGGGAGATTGAGTATGAGGAAAGTAATGGAAATTGAGATGGATACGGACATTTATATGATAGTGGCGATGGAAATAAAAATGAGGATGGCCACGGTAATGTAGACGAACATAGATAAGGGATCGGAAATGTATAGTAATGGATGCAGGGATGAAGTTAGCAACCGATAAAAAAATGGAGAAGTAAAAAACGCCTGAAATCCACCTTGGGCCAGATATATTGTTACCTTTCATTCGGTCTCCACTTAACCTTCGCCATCTCCTTCCTGCCCCATAAATCTACCTTTATCTACTTCATTCTCTTCCTCCCACCGTCATTCTTTTTTATTTACTTTTAATATTTACCTTTACCTTCACCTTTACCTTTACCTTTACCTTTACCTTTACCTTTACCTTTACCTTTACCTTTACCTTTACCTTTACCTTTACCTTTACCTTTACCTTTACCTTTACCTTTACCTTTACCTTTACCTTTACCTTTACTTTTACCTTTACCTTTACCTTTACCTTTACCTTTACCTTTACCTTTACCTTTACCTTTACCTTTACCTTTACCTTTACCTTTACCTTTACCTTTACCTTTACCTTTACCTTTACCTTTACCTTTACCTTTACCTTTACCTTTACCTTTACCTTTACCTTTACCTTTACCTTTACCTTTACCTTTACCTTTACCTTTACCTTTACCTTTACCTTTACCTTTACCTTTACCTTTACCTTTACCTTTACCTTTACCTTTACCTTTACCTTTACCTTTACCTTTACCTTTACCTTTACCTTTACCTTTACCTTTACCTTTACCTTTACCTTTACCTTTACCTTTACCTTTACCTTTACCTTTACCTTTACCTTTACCTTTACCTTTACCTTTACCTTTACCTTTACCTTTACCTTTACCTTTACCTTTACCTTTACCTTTACCTTTACCTTTACCTTTACCTTTGACTTCCTCTACGAATTTCTTTATCCCTTTGAGTCATTTTTGGATCATTTTGGAATCATTTTTGAGATCATTTTGGGGTCATTTGGGGTCACTTTCGAGATAATTTTTGGGATTCCTTTGGAATTATTTTTGGATCATTTTGGGGCAATTTTTTAGGATCATTTTGGGTTCTTTTTGGGATCATTTGATTGATTGGGTTGATTTAGGAATTTTGGAGTTGACTTGGGATCATTTTTAAATCATTTTGAGGTAAATTTGGGATCATTTTGGAATAATTTTTAGGCCATTTTGGGATCATTTTTGGTCAATTTGGGACAATTTTTTAATTAATTTTGGGCCAATCTGGGTAATTTTTGGATAATTTTGGAATCATTTTGAGTTCATTTTGGGGTCTGTTTAAGATCGATTTTTGGGTAATTTTTGGAGTCCCTTTGGGATCATTTTGGGGTGATTGGGGATCATTTTGGGATAGTTTTGGGGTCATTTTTAGGATCATTTTGGGTTTTTTGGGATCATTTTGGGGTATTTTGGGAATCATTTAGGGATAATTTTGGAGTTAAATTGGAATCATTTTTGCATCGTTTTGGGGTAAATTTTGAATCATTTTGGAATAATTTTTGGGGCCATTTTTGGTTAATTTTGGGATCGTTTTGTTGTCATTTGGGGGTAAAATTATGATCATTTCAGAATCATTTTTTTTTTATAATTTTAAAAATTATTTTGAGGTGATTTTGGGCCAAATTTGGGATTTTTTCAAGGTCATATTGCTGTTATTTTTGGATTATGAATAAAAAATAGCACTCAAAGTTTCATAAATGATGAATAATTTTATTTTATTCTTGGTGGCTTAACCCTGATGTGGATAGTATCTATGCTTCATTCCAAAATTTTCCATTTAGCTTTTGCCACTTGAAACGGTTCTAAAGTTGCCACCTATTCGATATTTTTTTGTAAGTAAGACTATGCGGTCACCCAGGTACTGTGTCTCATTGAAGTGGATAGGGATGGGTAGATGAAAAAATAGAGGAATGACGATACTCAAATCATCATTCCTAAACAAACTTGATTCTTCACACATCTACACACGATGTCCCCTTAGAGACCCATATCAGCAGCTTATCGCATTGACAAGTCATTTTGTACTTACAAGCCATTATCACCGATTTCACTGATTTGAGCGAGTGATAAAAGCGCGTGTTGCAATCAACAAGAGTTGTGTGTGTTGCGGCATTGAAAAGTCCAACAACTTGTAGCCACCACCAACCTCAACAAATACAAGCAGACACTATGATGGTTAAATTTATATCAGAGGTATCAACATTTAAGAAATCATTGCAACATGAAACAGAAGCACTTACAATAACATTAATAGCAGTGGCAACAATTACAATAACAAGAGAACACCAGCAACAACAACAACGAAGGAGTAGAACATAGTGACAATACACTGACCATATCTTTTCACAATTAAAAACAATCTTTGTATATATCAAGGGACACTGCGCAACAACCGATAATGATGTCATTTGGCATTTATTTACGAGCTCAATGGTCATTGAAAGTTCTTTTTGTTGTTGTTGTTGACGGGATAACCATCGCTGGCTAAACGAGCTCTAATTTACATTTATGAAGCTGTTATTGTAGTGCATAATGGGGGATCCTTTTCAGCCATTATCCCAACCAAGAACATGCCATCGATAACGAAACAAAATGACACAACAACAACAACAGCAATAAAGCAACAATGTTGCAGAGTACGACAACAACGCTTGTTTTAAACCAAAAAGCCCACCGAACTCGACCAAACCAAGTGCTACTAGCAAGTCGTTCGCGTACCTTTACATGACCATCATACAAAGTCTTCACTTCAGCCACCACTCTCACTTCCCTCAATAAACTCCTATGTGGGTTTGTGTTTTTGTAAGCGCTATTGTGGCATGATGCTCTCGTTCTGATGATTGCCGCGTGATAAGATCTGTGTAGTTTGTTACCGCTTTTATTGTTGTTTAATGCTTCAGTGTTGTTTTTGTTTTTGTCATTTTTGATATCTTATTGTTGTTGTTTGTGCTTTGTGACTTTGTTATACCTCTCACCCTTCTTTTTTTCCCTTGAGTTACCTTATCGAGTTAGACGCATACATGTGCATAAATTACGATAACGAAGTGCAAGCGGAACAAGCGTTCAGGGAATAAGTCGAAAAGTGTCGCTGTGGATATTTGCTATACTTGAGGGATTGTTTATATGGGCTATATTTATTGGATGTACTAGCTTTATTTTTTAAAGGACATGGGTTTATACCCTGAAAAGGTGAAGAAGCTCGTCTTTCCTTTCCTTTCCTTTCCTTTCCTTTCCTTTCCTTTCCTTTCCTTTCCTTTCCTTTCCTTTCCTTTCCTTTCCTTTCCTTTCCTTTCCTTTCCTTTCCTTTCCTTTCCTTTCCTTTCTTTTCCTTTTCTTCTCTTCCCTTTCCTTTCCTTTCCTTTCCTTTCCTTTCCTTTCCTTTCTTTCCCTTCCCTTGCTTTTCCTTTCTTTTGTTTCCTTTTCTTGCATTCCCTTTTATTTCCATCCCTTTCCTTTCCCTTAATTTTCCTTCCTTCCATTCTTTTCCATCCCTTTACTTTCCTTTTCCTTCCCTTTCAGCTTATTGCTGTATGCGGGGGCTCTTTGTAAATTTGAGTTTTTTATTCCATATCACGAATGGATTGAGAGTGATACCACCTCTTTCTTGCTAACGCAATGCATTTGCAGAATACATGAACGGACGTTTCTTCGTCCAGTTCGCAAATCCGACAAATTGTTGTAACTGACCGATTCTGTTTACTCATGTGATAACGTAGACTGCATAGTCCCTAGGGAGGGTTCTTAGATCAACCCTTCTTAGATTAATGAGCCTGACCGATGCTCTTTGTGTTTGCTCTCTAAAGAGTTGGGCCTGCCTCTATTCAGGCTGCTGTCCCTAGGTGAGCCCACAGAAGGGTTCCGAAACATAAAATTCTTTTAGAGCACCTTGTTTTGCAAGGTCGTCCGCTCTTTCGTTGCCTTCATGCCCTGGAACCCAACCTAAGGACTGCGCCGTACTCATGAACAAGCTTCGAAGTTGTTGTGTAGGAATGCAAGGCACGCAGTGCGGCCTGACCGTCTGACATAATATAGATTCGCCTAAAAGTAAGTCCTCTTCGGAAGCATTCTCTGCCACCGATTTCTATTGCATGGATATCCGCTTGAAAGATAGTCGGGTAGTTACCCATTATTACCGATTTTTGTAGTTCGATCCGTAGAAAGATACAAGCTCCCGTTTTATCATCTTCCAGCTTCGATCCATCCATATACCGAATCTTCGAATCGGATTTAGCATATGGGTTTCCGCAAAGTTCCACGTGATCCTGAGCAAGTGTGGTCTTCTTCTCTATCAAAATAGGAAAGGGAGGTATTCCCACAAGGGCATTTAAAGCATCAGCAGGGCACGTTCTCATTGCACCTGTGCACAGACCAGCTGATGCAGCTTACTTAATTTAGTTGCCACTGTTGAGCAGTCTTATGCCACCGGACTAGGGCAGCGTAGGTGACTATTGGCTTCACTACTGTATTAAATGGCCAGTACGCCATTTTTAGAGACAAGGCCCCATGTTTTGCCATAAAGTCTATATGGTAGCCTCCAAGTGAGCATTCCTTGTGAGGGTTTCGTCCAATGTTGCTCCAAGGTATTTCGCCTCTGTTGAAAAACGGAACGGCTCTAACAAGGACAGCTTTCTTCGTCATGGATATTGTTTCCTCATGCATTCCTGTTACGGAAAGGAAAGGAAAGGAAAGGATTGAAAAGGAAAGGAAAGCCTAGGAAAGGAAAGGAAAGGAAAGGAAAGGAAAGGAAAGGAAAGGAAAGGAAAGGAAAGGAAAGGAAAGGAAAGGAAAGGAAAGGAAAGGAAAGGAAAGGAAAGGAAAGGAAAGGAAAGGAAAGGAAAGGAAAGGAAAGGAAAGGAAAGGAAAGGAAATGAAAGGAAAGGAAAGGAAAAGAAAGGAAAGGAAAGGAAAGGAAAGGAAAGGAAAGGAAAGGAAAGGAAAGGAACGGAAAGGAAAGGAAACGAAAGGAAAGGAAAAGTAAGGTAAGGAATGGAAAGATATGAAAATTAAAGAAAAGCAAAGGAAAAGTAAGGAAAGGAATCGAAAGCTATTAAAATTAAAGGAAGGGAATGAAAATAAAATGAAAGTGAAAGCAAGGATAGGCAAGGAAAGGAAAGGATATGAATGGAAAGGCAAGTAAAGGAAAGGATTGAAAAGGAAAGG
>CAXKVI010000003.1:10159655-10164655 GCA_964058755.1 Campiglossa producta
AACATTTACAGCAACAGCAATAGCCACTGAATTCTGAGCCACTGTTACAACAGCCAATATGTCGCCAGCGAAATCTGCTTTATTGTTGATCACACACAACGATTTGTAAGTTCCTATACTTTAAGTATTAACAATAAACAACAATGTCATATGTTTATGTATGTATGTATGAATGTAAATGTTTTGAAAAAGGTGCCTACATCATTCACATTGTTTTTGCATTCGTAATTATGATTGGTGTTGATTGCGTTATCCACTTATAAATTTTATCATAAATAATAAAGCTTATGACAATATTTATATTCATTAATTGTTGAAGTCCGGGCGACAGTTGCATATTTAAGGATTTTTGTATGTTTTGTGGTTTTATTTTTATTTTAATTTAATTTAAGAACCTTGGCGGCAACCCTACTTAAACATTTTTTAGATGGTATGAAAATATCTTTCATTTGATACCCATATTGGCATATTCAGCTCTATAATTTAATTTTTTAGATAGGTGGCAACCCTGTAAACCACCCCAAGTGGCAACCCCAAAGTGTATGGTTTTAGAATCAATCATGCTATCTATGTGCCAAATTTCATCCCATTCGGTCAAGCGGTTCTCGAGATAGCACCGAATATACAAATATACTCCAGTAAGGTGGCAACCCTAGGCGACAACCCTACTTGAAAATATTTTAGTTGATATGTCAGCGAAAATACCTTTCATTTGATACTCATATTTGCATATCTAGCTCCATAAATAAAAAAAAATTAAATAGGTGGCAACCCTGTAAACCCCCCAAGTGGCAACCCCAAAGTGTATAGTGTATATAATTTCATCCCAATCGGTCAAGCGGTTCTCGAGATAGTACCGGACCTACAAATATACAAATAATGTATAGATCTATGCCCATATTCCGTGTAGCATATCGTCGGGTAAGAGTGTAAACCTGCCAACGACCAAAAAAAAATTTTCAGTAGAGGCAAAAAACAAAATTGAACTTGAACTTTCAGGTTATGGTTTACGGCCATGATTGCCTTGAAATATCAAAAATTAAATCATATTCGCTGGCTATTACCTAGACTTAGACCCAGAAAGTAATAATCTAGAAGAGAACAGTAACCGGGCGCCAGAAGCTCTATATGTTGGATTTAGCAGCTTTTCTCATCAAAAATGTTCTTATATTTGTATATTTATTTTGAGGGTTTTCTTTCGTTTGCCAACTACGGAATCGGCTACTGTTTCGAACCACATCAATTTGGCTAAGAAAGTGATTTAGCAGATTTACACTGTTAGCCGACGATATGGAAAATATGACGCGGACTTATGTAAAAGATATGTAAATTGGCACACTATTTTGGATTCGACACAACGTCCATAAAACTAATTAGGTGTTATCTCTCAGATAGGCTACAGCAGACTGTGTGTGGCAACAGCATCTCGCAACCGAGCATCATATCTTCTGGTGTGCCTCAGGGTTCTATCCTTGGCCCCATTTTATTTACTATTTTTATAAATGACATTGTGAGATGTTGCCAAAATACATCTATTCACTTGTATGCCGACGATGAATGAATGAGGATTTAAAAGCTATATTGAATTGGGCTAAGGTGAATGGTCTTAGCCTAAATGCAGCAAAAACGCAGGTCCTGCCAATATCCTTCAACTCGTATGACATTAACGAATTGCCCCCTATAGTACTGAATGAAACCAAAATACCATTTCTTTCGGCTGTGACTAACCTTGGGTTTAAAATGAACTCCCGGCTTACTTACATAAACCACATTAATTTCGCTATCTCGAAAATATATTATATTCTTAGGAGTTTGTGGCTTGGCTCTTCGTATCTACCAATTAACACAAAACTGAAACTAGTAAAGGCCCTCGTTGTTCCGCAAATCACCTATATCGAACTAGTATATGGAGATCTCGACTCAGAATCCAAAAGAAAATTAAATCTAGCTCTGAACAATGCTGCGAGGTTCATATACTGTAAAAGAAAGTTTGATCACATCTCAATCTTCACCAAAAATATTCTTGGAACGAGCTTGGAAAATTACCTTCACATCAGGAACGTAATTTTTCTATTTAAAATAATTAAATATCAGAAACCTGGCTATCTTTATGAAAAGCTTAGCTTTGTAACATCCTCTCGCACTAATAATATTGTAGTACCAAGATTTGTATCCTTACCTGGTTCTAGATTATTCTTTGTTAGTGCTGTGCGACTGTGGAATTCATTGCCAATGTCAATTAAACATATTAAATCGGATAGATGCTTTAAGGTGGCAGTTGAAAATCATTTTTCTTAGGGACTTTTCTTACATCTGCCTCATCCTGGGCGTTTTCTTCTTTTCTCCACTGCAATATTTTTATTATTTCCTGCTTTTTCCTTTTCTTTCCCACCTTTTACAATAGTTTAAGCTATTTTAGAGTCTAATATCCATAAACTCTGTTTAGAATTAAATATCAATCTGTATCATCAATCAATATCAATCTGTAATTTATATGTAAAATGTACAAAAAAAGACTCAACGTCTTAATGTGCTATGGCAGTAAATAAATAAATAAATAAATAAAGCAAAAAATAAAATCGAAATAGTACAGACTGTTTCGGGATCGTTTCGGGATCATTTCGGTGTCATATCATACGATGTCAATCATATGATCTCATATCATATGATGCAATTTCGTATGATGTCTAATCATATGATGTCATATAACATGATATCATATCATATGATATCATATCATATGATGCCATATCATATGATGTCATATCATATGATGTATAATCATATGATGTCATATCATATGATGCCATATCATATGAATGTCATATCATATGAATGTCATATCATAAGATGTCATATCATATGATGTCATATAACATGGTGTCATATCATATGATCTCATATCATATGATGCAATTTCGTATGATGTCTAATCATATGATGTCATATAACATGATATCATATCATATGATGTCATATAACATGATATCATATCATATGATGTCATATCATATGATGCCATATCATATGAATGTCATATCATATGATGTCATATCATATGATGTGTAATCATATGATGTTATATCATATGATGTCTAGCTCCATAAATAAAAAAAATTTAAATATCATATGATGTCATATCACATATGACAACAAATATACAAGTTTAGCTCGTTTAAATATTATTAGATATGTATATACTTCATTTTATTTATTTTTTTTTATTTTATTATGTTTTATTTTATTATATTTTATTTTACTTTATTTTATGTTATTTTATTTTATTTTATTATTTTTTATTTAATTTTATTTTATTTTATTTTATTTAATTTTATTTTATTTTATTTTATTTTATTTTATTTTATTTTATTTTATTTTATTTTATTTTATTTTATTTTATTTTATTTTATTTTATTTTATTTTATTTTATTTTATTTTATTTTATTTTATTTTATTTTATTTTATTTTATTTTATTTTATTTTATTTTATTTTATTTTATTTTATTTTATTTTATTTTATTTTATTTTATTTTATTTTATTTTATTTTATTTTATTTTATTTTATTTTATTTTATTTTATTTTATTTTATTTTATTTTATTTTATTTTATTTTATTTTATTTTATTTTATTTTATTTTATTTTATTTTATTTTATTTTATTTTATTTTAAATTAGACCTTCTAGCATACAAGTCACTACAGTGTTGTGAGTTCGACTCTCACAATGCCGGGAAGAAAAGTCCATGAAGAGATGTAATTCCAGTATCATCGAAACATATGTCGGCTTGTCTGGTTCCTGCAGCGCGTAGGTAAGTTTTTCTCAAAAAACACATTTTATTTTATTTTATTTTGTTTTATTTTATTTTATTTTATTTTAAATTATTTTATTTTATTTTATTTTATTCTATTTTTTTTTTTAATTTTATTTTATTTTATTTTTTTTTATTTGTTATTTTTTTATTTTATATTATTTAATTTTTTTATAAAACTTTTTTCTTAGTTTATTTCATTCCATTTAATTTAATTTAATTTAATATTATTTCTTATTTAAATTTTATTTTATTTCAGTTTGGCTACTTGTCCCCGGACTGTTGTTACTCCTAAACAGTTTTTCCATATATTGTTGTTATTTTGTTATTGCCATTACTTAACAGCGAGCACAATTATTCAATTAACGTTTCTTTGATTGCTGAGCTAATGAAAATCAATTTATTGCTAGGTGACAATAAAGTCACAATCCGTATAATATGGGGTGTGGCCCATTTGACAGGCGATTAATTTATGATTGAGATAAAGTGGTAAAAGAGCTAGGGAGACAAAAGCATAAAACTTCCCACATCAGAGCTTACACAAAAGGGGTTGAGGAATAGGCGTAACGCCTATTCAAAAAGTGAGTCTCATTTGATAGCACAATTCTCATGAAATCAATGGCGGCGTCTACGAATGATGCAATGATAATAGACTCAAAGGACGCTTGAATCCTGTGATGTCTGTCAAACAAATGTCGCTTTATTCAAATTACAAAATTTTGCATATTTCAATTTTTTTCTTATCTTCTTCCCAGCGGCATCTCTTTAGTACCCATTGTGTACTCACATTAACGCTAAAGCCTAATTGTGTGCTTAAATTTTGTGTTGTTGTTTTACGTTTGCGCTTTTGGGTAGTGAAAAGTGAAACCAAATAAAAATAGAAAAAAAGATTCGAAATTAAAAACTTTCAAAAAAAATTGCGCCACAAAGCGTTGCCGCCTGTCCACTTCATTGATCAAATCTTCAGCTCGTTTTGCATAAAGTGAATTTCGAGTGCTGCTTGATGAAGTAGACTTTGTGTCGCTCACAATGTCCCTGGAAGAGATTTCTGCAAAGCAGCGCACAAGCTGATCGTCCATCTAATTTATTCAACCAATACAAACATCACACATATCCTATATAGTCGTAGCTCATGTTCATATGTAGATATACTTCTTCATCAGTTTGCTCACCACATTATATTCGCTTGTCA
>CAXKVI010000003.1:10169655-10172155 GCA_964058755.1 Campiglossa producta
CTAGCACATGAGCAAATTAATTTAGGAAAACGAAAACCTGAAAAAAAACTAGTTAGAATGGATTTGCCAAAGCAAATATTAGCAAAAGCTGCAATTTAAAAAAACACGAAAATATTAGGCTTTGAGCTAAGGTATATAAATATCTGCAGTATGTTTTATGTTGCATAAACATTATGTATGTATATAAAACATTCTTTAACATGCTAGTCGAAGCCTTGCGAGTTGCTTCAATGCCACATTTGATGTGCCTGCAACATGCTGCAGCGATCACGATTTTGTTACAATTGCGCATACATACAAACCGAGTCGCAATAAAGCATTTGATGGTATTTTTGTTTAATGTTTCTAACTTACGCCAGTATATGCCAAGAGGCGAAAGGGAAATACAGTTTGAAGCTGGAAGCGAAGAGGTACCCAAGTTTTTGATTTTGAAGTTAAATAATACCAGCGGCAACTAAACTCATTATTCAACATACGAATGTCCTAGCATACACTCGCATGCCTGTATGTATCTTAAACACTTGTCAGAAAAAATTATAGTTTACAACAAGGACTGAAACCGGAACCGTAACCGATTAAAACCGATTAATTTTTCAAGACCGAAACTGTAACCGTTATTTTTATCTGAAAGAGTTCGAAATCGGAACCGAAACTTATGATGTGTAAACATCTATGCGCTGGGGGTCTTTCCAGAAAGTCACCCTGTAGGCTGTACTGTGTATGATGTAGTCTGTAGGCTGTAGTGTGAAGGCTGTAGGGTGTGGGCTGTAGGCGGTAGGCTGTAGTATGTAAGATATAGGGTGTAGGCGGTAGGGTGTAGGCTGTAGGTGTAGGCTGTAGGATGTAGTGTGTAGGCTGTAGGTTGAATGCGGTAGGTTGTAGTCGGGGAGTTTTAGGCTGTAGTGTGTAGGGTGTAGGGTATAAGGCACAGGGTGTACGGTGTAGCAAATTGTAGGAAAAGAAAGGAAGGCAAAGGACTCGCCTATGCGTTGCTTATGACTTACCCATGAGTCATTTATTATTCATTCATTAGACATTTATGACGCATCTATGAGTCAATTATGACTCGCCCATGAGTCATTTATGAATCATCCATGATTCATTTATGACTCATCCACGAGTCACTTATCACTCATCCATAATTCATTTATGACTCATCCACGAGTCATTTATGACTTGTCTATGCGCCATTTATGACTCGTATTTGAGATATAATAAAATGAAGTTTTGTGCAGGATGCCCATGTTTACACATCAAAGTTCACGAGTACTTAGTAGTCACGCCATTTTTTATTTGATTTTAAAACTAAATTTTATTTATTTAATTTTGTTAATATTATTTTATTTTATTTTCATTTTTTTTTGTTTTATTTTATTTTATTTTATTTTATTTTATTTTATTTTATTTTATTTTATTTTATTTTATTTTATTTTATTTTATTTTATTTTATTTTATTTTATTTTATTTTATTTTATTTTATTTTATTTTATTTTATTTTATTTTATTTTATTTTATTTTATTTTATTTTATTTTATTTTATTTTATTTTATTTTATTTTATTTTATTTTATTTTATTTTATTTTATTTTATTTTATTTTATTTTATTTTATTTTATTTTATTTTATTTTATTTTATTTTATTTTATTTTATTTTATTTTATTTTATTTTATTTTATTTTATTTTATTTTATTTTATTTTATTTTATTTTATTTTATTTTATTTTATTTTATTTTATTTTATTTTATTTTATTTTATTTTATTTTATTTTATTTTATTTTATTTTATTTTATTTTATTTTATTTTATTTTATTTTATTTTATTTTATTTTATTTTATTTTATTTTATTTTATTTTATTTTATTTTATTTTATTTTATTTTATTTTATTTTATTTTATTTTATTTTATTTTATTTTATTTTATTTTATTTTATTTTATTTTATTTTATTTTATTTTATTTTATTTTATTTTATTTTATTTTATTTTATTTTATTTTATTTTATTTTATTTTATTTTATTTTATTTTATTTTATTTTATTTTATTTTATTTTATTTTATTTTATTTTATTTTATTTTATTTTATTTTATTTTATTTTATTTATTTTATTTTATTTTATTTTATTTTATTTTATTTTATTTTATTTTATTTTATTTTATTTTATTTTATTTTATTTTATTTTATTTTATTTTATTTTATTTTATTTTATTTTATTTTATTTTATTTTATTTTATTTTATTTTATTTTATTTTATTTTATTTTATTTTATTTTATTTTATTTTATTTTATTTTATTTTATTTTATTTTATTTTATTTTATTTTATTTTATTTTATTTTATTTTATTTTATTTTATTTTATTTTATTTTATTTTATTTTATTTTATTTTATATTATTTTATTTTATTTTATATTATTTTATTTTATTTTATTTTATTTTATTTTATTTTTATTTGATTTTATTTTTATTTGATTTTATTTTATTTTATTTTATTTTATTTTATTTTA
>CAXKVI010000003.1:10174655-10184833 GCA_964058755.1 Campiglossa producta
GCCAGGCACATTTAGCACCAACCCACAAAATTGGCGAAAGTATGCGCCAGCACAGTCAGCGTGGCTACAAAGCAACAATTTGTCTGTCATCGCATTGCCGCTCACACGTAGTTAATTATTCAACTAAAAATCTATTCCATGGAGTTTTTTTTTTCAATTATTGATTGCTGTAAGAGTGACGTTTATACACCTACTACTCAAATAAACTAACTAGCTATCTAAAGTTTTGGCTCGGGGTTATGATGTTGTCGCCTTTTTTGCCGCGTGATTGTTGTCAACATGAAAAAATGTTGTTTGTTGTTATTGTTGTTGCAATTGCTACTGTGCTGCAAAGGCTGGTCTTGCTGGTATAAGTGTTGTTGCCAATTATTGTTAATGTTGTGTTGTGTTGGTGTTGTTGTTGTTGTTCTGCTAGTGGCATTAATATTCAACCATTGCAATGAGCTGTCACTATTTTGACATATTATCGATACGTGCAACGTGTTAACGATTGTTCAACATGCTCGTGATAAACAATTTGCGCAGATATTTATTCACTGCTTCTATGTGTGTATGTGTGTATCTATGTAAATGTCATTTGTTACTGTACTAATTTTTCTAATGCTATTTACATTTACATAACTCAAGCAAGGTTGCTGTTTATTGTGGAATTCCCTTAGCTATTGATAGTCAAAAATGGCAAGGTTGGTAATTTTAAAAATGCGCTTGACAGCACGCTTAGTATTTGAGCTATGAGTACTGAAGAAGAATTTAACCTTTTACCATTTAATTTAAAGGCTAGATGAGAAAATGGCCCCTAGCTCAATAATAATTCCTTCGATGTTGTTGCAAAAGTTATTGGATTGTTGGTCTATGGTCCAGTGAGCTGTAAATGATTCAAAGACGAGTCATAAATGACTCAAAGACGAGCCATAAATGACTGAAAGACAAGTCATAAATGACTGAAAGAGAAGTCATAAATGACTGAAAGACAAGTCATAAATGACTCATCGATGAGTCATAAATGACTCATGGGTGAGTCATAAATGACTCTTTTCTTTTCTTAACTTTTCTTTTATTTTCTTTTTTCCCTTTCCTTTCCCTTCTCTCCTTTGTTGTTGTTGTTGTTGTTGTTGTTGTTGTTAACAATGCATTTCCCCTGCCTAGAGTGTATGATCATTCCGAACATCTTCATCAAGCACGTTCAGTTTCAACATGGTTGGACCAGAGGGACAGAGGGGTTAGGAGAGTAAGTTCAATTGGACAGTTGAGGAGATGTAGGGTACCATGGATGGTGGTAGGACCGACATGCAGGTCATGTGTTTGAAATGGTATCATTCAGTCTGCGTAGGTAAGAGTTTAACCTCACACTGTATCCAGACCGAAACTGTGCCAAGGTGACTCTTGTCTCCCTTGGTAAGGTGCGTTCTTCTTCAGCAACATCGGGTGGAAGACTGTTTAAAACAGGGTTCACAAGTCGAGATCCGACAAAAGTGTCAACCGACTCAGTGTGTATGTCGGTTAGAGCCCGCTTATGATTCCGCAGATCAAATGGCATATTACCTTGCCGGATCTCGTCATAATGCTTACGGAGATTTCTGTTGTTGTTGTTGTTGTTGTTGTTGTTGTTGTTGTTGTTGTTGTTGTTGCTAATAATGCATTGCCCTGCCTAAAGTGTATGATTATTCCGAAGATCTTCATCAAGCTCTACTAATGGGAGTCCAAGGAAACGCGCAGTTTCAATACGGTTGGTTCAGAGGGACAGAGGGGTTAGAAAAGTAGGTTCAATTGGACAGTTGAAGAGATGTAGGGTATCATGGGAGGTCCTACCACATGTAGGGCATGTGTTTGAAATGGTTTCATTCAGACTGCGTAAGTAAGAGTTTAACCTCACACTGTATCCAGACCGAAACTGTGTCATGGTGACTCTTGTCTCCCTTGGTAAGGTGCGTTCTTCTTCAGCAACATCGGGTGGAAGACTGTTTAAAACAGGGTTCACAGGTCGAGATCCGACAAAAGTGTCAACCGACTCAGTGTGGATGTCGGTTAGAGCACGCTTATGATTCCGCAGATCAAACGGCAAGTTAATATGATGCCGGACCTCATCATAATGCTTACGGAGATGGCTCCTTACGTCTCTTGGGGGCGGATCTGTGTCCAAAAGATGACCGTTTGGATGTTCTGGCTTGTGGCAGTTTAGAAGGAATTGCCTGCTAAGCATTGCCGCGTGCTTTCTTACATTGAGCAGTTTTGCCTCTTGATGGAGGTGAGACTCAGGAGACATGAGGAAACATCCCGTAGCCATTCTGATAGCAGTATTTTGGCAAACTTGTCACTTCGTCCAGTTGGTGTTATGCACATTAGGCGTCTATATGGGTGCAGCATAGTCAAAGACTGGTCGGCCAATGGCCTTATATGTATCTAGTCAGCAACGTTTCTTTATATTTTCCCCAAGTACTGCCGGCAAGTGTCTCGAGGATCTTGCTGCGACCTCGTACCTTTGAGACCATTGCAGACACATGACCAGCAACGGAGAAAGTATTATCCAATGTTACCCCAATATTTTTGGGTGGCTGACAGTTGGTAGCATAGTGCCATCAACGTAAATGTCTATTTCGTTTCTCACTTGGTGCGTCCATGTCGTAAAGAGTGTCGCCGTAGATTTAGTCGGTGATATTGTCAGATCTCGCTCGGTGAAAACCTGGAAAGTTCGCAGAGGTAACTGTTGATTTTCGCACAGAGTTCTTCAGTATAGGGGCCCTTCACCGTCCATATAACCTTTCTATCCATTCTCTTAGTTTTGCTTTCCCTTTCTTTTCTTTTCTTTCCTTCTTTTTCTTCCCTTTACTTTCCTTTCATTACATTTTCTTTTCATTTCTTTCCTTTCCTTCCCTTTTTTTCCATTCCTTTCCTTTCCTTTCCTTTCCTTTCCTTTCCTTTCCTTTCCTTTCCTTTCCTTTCCTTTCCTTTCCTTTCCTTTCCTCCTTTCCTTTCCTTTCCTTTCCTTTCCTTTACTTTCCTTTCCTTCCTTTCCTTTCCTTTCCTTTCCTTTCCTTTCCTTTTCCATTCCTTTCCTTTCCTTTCTTTCCTTTCCTTTCCTTTCCTTTCCTTTCCTTTCCTTTCCTTTCCTTTCCTTTCCTTTCCTTTCTTTCCTTTCCTTTCCTTTCTTTCCTTTCCTTTCCTTTCCTTTCCTTTCCTTTCCTTTCCTTTCCTTTCCTTTCCTTTCCTTTCCCTTCCTTTCCTTGTTATTGAATATCTGCCAATTTAATTTACTTTGACAAATTGTTTTAATTAAGTAAATACGTCAAAGAATTGAGAAATCCCACCCTGAGCTTAAGTATCGGTATTTACTTTTGTTAAATGTAGGTATGTTTGTATGTGAACACATGTCGCATAGTTTAAATAGATGACAATTAGTGGGTGAGGTTGCTGTCACATAATTCGTCATCAGGAATTCCAAGCTTTATTACGAGCTTTTTATTGTCTTTGTCTAATAAATCCTATAGTTATTGTAAACGTTTTCCTGATTATAAAACGTTAGATTTGCAAAGCCGCGCTACAACTGTCAAAGTTGCTGACATTCTAACTCTGACATTTGAAGCATTCATAAGTACACTGTGGAAAATCTCATGATCGTTTTGAAAATATCTGTAAAAATATTTTTTATTTTCAAATTTACAGGAGTAGATTCTGTAGTGAAGTTGTAAGGTATAGTTGAAAGCTCCACTTTTTAAAAAAAAGCGTGAAGAAATGTACATCGGAGCTGCTGCCACCTTATTAAACACATGAAAATTATTTTGAGAATAATTTCAACGTGACTTTTTCTTTCACTGCACTCAGTGACGCGTGCAAATCATTAGTGTGGTCTGTCAATTAAATAACAATAAAAATATTTAACTGTCAACCTGCTGCACTTGCTAATTGTATGCCCATATATGTACGTGATGCCTATAAAATTTATTGAAAGTGACGCAGATATAAAAATGTTTGTAATTTCCTGGAATCATTTTAATAATACTCAAACTAAAAACAAGAAAATTGAATAATAATAATCAGCTTTATTGTTTTGGACCCCAGCTGCAATGGGCCTTAGCGTTTATCGAAAGGTAAGATGAATCATTTAAGTTTTGGGTTAAAAAATAATATTATAAATAAAAAAAAAATTAAAAATAAAATAAACTAAAATGAAATGAAATAACAAAATAAAAAAATTAATAAAAAAATTAATAAAAAAAATATAAAAAATTAAAAACAAAAAAAAAAAAAAATTTAAAAAATTGAATCAAATAAAAAAAATTAAATAAAAAAATGAATTAAAACAAAATATAGGTTAGGTTCAAGTGGCTGCCGCAGAGGCACCTCAGGGCCAGTATTAAAAGGCCCGTTTGTGATACCACCAACACTAGGAAAGTCAGTTCCGGGAATATGGAAAATCCAAAAGAAAAAATTTAGAAAAATCAGTAACAAAAAAAAAAAAAAAAAAAAAAAATTATATCAAATAAAATAAAATGGAATAAAAAAAAATATTAAATAGAATAAAAAAAATAAAATTAAAATAAATTAATCAAAAAAAAAAAAAAAACAAACGATTAAAAAAATGAAATGAAAGAAAATAGAACAAAATAAAACCAATAAAAAAATAAAAAATGGAATAAAATAAAATGAAACAAAAAAAAAAACATAAAATTAAATTGTTCGGAACGGGGTGAAACCCGTCAACGGCACTCTGAATAAGAATTCCAAAGGAATTCAGCAGGGTTTTCAGTACCGAGCATGCTCAACAGCGAGAGCTACAGGTCACGATGAAAAAAAATAATAAAATAAAAATAAAATAAAATAAAATAAAATAAAATAAAATAAAATAAAATAAAATAAAATAAATAAAATAAAATAAAATAAATAAAATAAAATAAAATAAAATAAAATAAAATAAAATAAAATAAAATAAAATAAAATAAAATAAAATAAAATAAAATAAAATAGAAATAAAATAAAATAAACTAAAATAAAATAAAATAAAATAAAATAAAATAAAATAAAATAAAATAAAATAAAATAAAATAAAATAAAATAAAATAAAATAAAATAAAATAAAATAAAATAAAATAAAATAAAATAAAATAAAATAAAATAAAATAAAATAAAATAAAATAAAATAAAATAAAATAAAATAAAATAAAATAAAATAAAATAAAATAAATAAAATAAAATAAAATGAAATAAAATAAAATAAAATAAAATAAAATAAAATAAAATAAAATAAAATAAAATAAAATAAAATAAAATAAAATAAAATAAAATAAAATAAAATAAAATAAAATAAAATAAAATATAATAAAATAAAATAAAATAAAATAAAATAAAATAAAATAAAATAAAATAAAATAAAATAAAATAAAATAAAATAAAATAAAATAAAATAAAATAAAATAAAATAAAATAAAATAAAATAAAATAAAATAAAATAAAATAAAATGAAATAAAATAAAATAAAATAAATAAAATAAAATAAAATAAAATAAAATAAAATAAAATAAAATAAAATAAAATAAAATAAAATAAAATAAAATAAAATAAAATAAAATAAAATAAAATAAAATAAAATAAAATAAAATAAAATAAAATAAAATAAAATAAAATAAAATAAAATAAAATAATATAAAATAAAATAAAATAAAATAAAATAAAATAAAATAAAATAAAAAAAATAAAATAAAAAAAATAAAATAAAATATAATAAAGTAATATTAAAGAAAATCAACTGAAAAAATCAAATAAATTTAAATTCAATAAAAAATATAAAATGAAATTAAGTAACGATAATGACATAAAAAATAATAATAAAAAACTGAAATAGAATAGCTTTAATACCCATCGTTGCGAGACGCTGTTTCATATACTTCAAGGATTGTACTTTGTGTTGCAACCTCTTTTCCACCACCAAAATTTCAGGCGTTCTCTTCTTTCTCTAAGCATAGCACTGCCTTTATAACGATGATGTCAGCTTTTCTGATGAAAGCAAACTTATTGAACATTCGAACATTTCATATTAAGGGTGCAAAAATTTACAATGTTGTTAATTTTTTAGTGGTTATAAAATTTAACTATGAAAAAGAAACTAACAGCCTAGTTAATAGATTTCTTTAAACAATATTTAACAATAAATAAAGCTTAGTAAAAATAATATAGAAAAGTCAATAAAAAAATTGCGATTATAAATAAACAATAAATTTGCTCACCATTTGAAACGAGAAGTTCAATGCGCTGACAGCTAGACATATAAAGGTGCGGACCAAATCTAAAATATATAAGCTAACACTTAATAAAGTTGTATTTGGATGTAGACATGTTTGTGTGCTTGTGTGTTATAAAGTTTTATTTATGTTTGCTACAAATAAAAGGCGTGTGCTGGCAGTCAAGGCTTTGACTTTGAAAACAGCTTAAGCAGCTTAAGTGTTGATGGCTTTAGGTACAACAAGTACTTACTTACTTTTTTTTTTTTTTTTTTGTGCCACAGCTTATATATTTTATTTTTTTGCTAGCTATTGGCGATGAATTTGAATTGTGGATAGTTGGTGGTCATAATAGCTAAAGCTGGAAATTGTGTTGCTGGCGATGGTTGATGGTATATGGCAAATGTAAACCAGCAAAAATATAAAAATATTCAGTCAAACTAAGGTTGCAAAAATCAAATAATAATTAAAATATTTTAGTAAAAAAATGTAAAAAAAATAATTTTTATTATTAAATAGATAATAATAAAAAAAATAAAAAATACGTCAAAATAAAATAACTCAAACTAAAATGAAAAATAAAAGAAAAAAATAAAGCTAAACAAATAAAATTAAATTCGCTAAAAATCAAATAAATTAGAATAAAATAAAAAAGAAATAAAATAAAATAATAAAAAAAGTTAAACAAAATTAAAAAAAAACATGAAAGATAATAATATAAAATAAAAGAAGGTTAAATAAAATAGAATACAAAGTTCATAAACTACAAAGAAAAAAAAAAATAAAAATAAAATAAAACAAAAAAAAATTAAATTAAGTAAATAAAAAAAAAAGTTTTTTTTTTGTGGCGGAATTTAGACCACGGGGAGAGCTCTACTAAAAATTAAGGACCCTTGCTTTGGTACACACGTAATAAAACCATACCATCAAAAAATATTTTAAGCAAGCCATACATTTTAAAGAAATATTTTTTTGCTGAACGCAAAGAATTTGTGTTTGTTTGTTTCGTCTCCAGGAGCAGTGACAAATCACTTGTAAGTCGTAAAAATTAAGTTCCACCTACAAAATGTCTCAATCGAAATTTTTATACAAAAGACTTAAGACACGAACTTGGAAGCTCTCAGGTATTTCTTTAAAGGGAAAATTAAATTTAGTCTATATGAAAACCTTTAGTTTGTTACAATTTTACTTGATACACCTGAAATAAGCAAAATTTCCATTTATTTTCAATAGAAATTTGTAGTTATCTCATGAAAAACTATATCTTGTTGTATATTTAAGGCCACTAAATTTAAAAGGCCAAAAGCAAGTATCACCAACAGCTTTAGCAGACATACTGGCATTTTACAATTGAATGAATTATTTCGCACCCATCACCTCAAAGCCACATTTAAAAGTATGCGCTTAACTGTCAACGCTTCCTCACGCCAAAGCCACTCCCAAAAAGCAAAAAGTGATAAACAGCTTGAAATAAAAAGATTTTTTTTTATGGAAAAAATATAAATAACATCATGCGCGGCACAGCTTACATATTTGAAAAATAAATTTAAAAAAAACTTTTATTTCTTAGTAAAAACGCGTATTTCTACGAAAGCTTGTTGTTGTTTTGTTAATGTTGTATACGCTTGTGCGGAGCCAAAGTGTCTGGTGTTGAATTTTGCACAAACACATAAAAGTCGCAAATAATTGTGTTTCTCCTAATATATATTTGTTGTTGTTGTTGTTAACGCTGTTCACACACCTCTTTCACCGTGTTTTTGTTTGGTTTTGTCCATAACAACTTCCCTATTATGGATTTCGTATTCACGTTTTATTGAAAGCTGCATTATTACCAATTAATATTTTTGTTCAGCGACAATTTTGGTTAATCTATTTCACGCAACTCATCGGTTGTTTTGTTGGCGTTAATTGTTTCGCTCTTGTCTAGTCAAATGCCAGGTGTATATGTGTGCGTTGCTTGATTTGGTTGCAAGCGGTTTTTAAAAAGCTGCTTAAGTTGATTTTATCGCTGCTGCGGATTTTTAATAGATTTTTCTTATACTAGTCGTATAAATGATTAATTGAAATTATGGTTGAAAGTAGTACGTAAATATTTTGCTGTCATGTTTATTTTTTTTTATTGACATTGTTATTTTAATGAACTTTTTTATACGCTCTCAGGGTTTTTGCTTTTATTTATCTCTAGCACTAATACCTTCTACGCATTTTAACAAATCAATTTCTATTCAATATTTTTGTTTACTTTAATTAAGTACAAACTCGAGTCAATTTTTGCCCTTGCAGTCATATCGAAAGAGTTTTTTTTCGGTTCAAGTAAATATTTACTCAATTATTTCTATTGTATATTTCCGTTTGTTATTGTTTCACTGAATTCCTTTCTTGTTGTGCTTACTACGCCATTTCCTTTAAAATTTCTTTGTGTTTATATTTATTTGTCTTTATTGATTTAATAATTTTGACATTTATCGCTTATTTTGTGGTTTCGCCATTTAGTATTAGCCACGCGCTACTCGTTTAGTTCAAAATTTGTTTAAAATGAAGAGCTAATTTGTGGTTTAGAAAATTATAAATTTGTTCCACATAAAACGAAAGACTTAAGAGACGAACTTGGTAGTTGCAATGTGTCTATTTATGTGTTATAAATAAAAATTATTCATTGTTTGTGCGTTTCATTAATAGATCTACACATTCTCACCTGATCTTAAGATACTTTAACTGCATGCACATATGGTGAGTGGGTATATTGAGCTACTAGTCCGGTATTAGTAAAGGAAGATGCCACTAACCGTAAGTTATGACTTTTTATATGGAAAAAGCCTCAGCCTTTTATTCAAGAAACAAGGCTTTAACCGAAAGATATTAGTTGGGATTAGCTGTAGTCAAAATGTGGACAAAGAAGTGGATGTGATTTTTTTTTCCTTTTTTTCATTGCTTTATTTTATAATATTTTATATTGTTTAACAATTTTCTTTATTTTTTTAAATTTAATTTAAGGTTACCTTATTTTATATTTATTTTTTAGCTTCTTTTTTATTTTACTTTATTTTATTTTATTTTATTTTATTTTATTTTATTTTATTTTATTTATTTTATTTTATTTTATTTAAAAATTATTTTATTATATTTTATTTTATTTTACTTTATTCTATTTTATTTTATTTTACTTTATTTTATTTTATTTTATTTTATTTTATTTTATTTTATTTTATTTTATTTTATTTTATTTTATTTGATTTTATTTTATTTTATTTTATTTTATTTAATTTTATTTAATTTTATTTTATTTTATTTTATTTTATTTTATTTTATTTTATTTCATTTTATTTTATTTTATTTTATTTTATTTCATTTTATTTTATTTTATTTTATTTTATTTTATTTTATTTTATTTTATTTTATTTTATTTTATTTTATTTTATTTTATTTTATTTTATTTTATTTTATTTTATTTTATTTTATTTTATTTTATTTTATTTTATTTTATTTTATTTTATTTTATTTTATTTTATTTTATTTTATTTTATTCTATTTTATTTTATTTTATTTTATTTTATTTTATTTTATTTTATTTTATTTTATTTTATTTTATTATTTTTTATTTTATTTTATTTTATTTTATTTTATTTTATTTTATTTTATTTTATTTTATTTTATTTTATTTTATTTTATTTTATTTTATTTTATTTAATTTTATTTTATTTTATTTTATTTTATTTTACTTTACTTTATTTTATTTTATTTTACTTTATTTTATTTTATTTTATTTTATTTTATTTTATTTTATTTTATTTTATTTTATTTTATTTTATTTTATTTTAATTTATTTTATTTTATTTTATTTTATTTTATTTTATTTTATTTTATTTTATTTTATTTTATTTTATTTTATTTTATTTTATTTAATTTTATTTTATTTTATTTTATTTTATTTTATTTTATTTTATTTTATTTTATTTTATTTTATTT
>CAXKVI010000003.1:10185033-10192533 GCA_964058755.1 Campiglossa producta
GAAGCATAAGCACACAATGAAAGGCAATTTGAAGTTAACATTAACCGAATGATTTCAATAATGAACGGTTTATATAGCCGCAAGCATTTCAATCTAGATAACGCGCCTGCGCACACAGCTGAAACTGAAACTTAAGTTGCCACCGTCGTCGATGAGGCAGTAAGCGGGTAAAAAAAAATCAGCAACAGCAAACAAAGTGGCAGCAATCAACAATTTCGAGTATAACAAAAGTTCAAAAGTAAGCAATAAGAAAAAAAAGAGTTTAAGAAATTAAGTACACAAAAGAGTTGAATTCAAGCAGCGCTGAATGGTCTTTATAACTTTATTTGTGCGCTTTGTTACCATTTCAAATTTGTTTGCCACTTAATTTTTGTATGTAAGGGGACTGAAACTGAAATTTATACAAAAACTGAAAACGGAATGGGAACAGAACGGGAACGGGTACCGCATTTGAAATCAAAAGTAAAACACGACTGGAAACTAAACCTAAAAATTCGAGACTGAAGTTGAAATTGAAACAGAAATTGAGAGTGGAACGGAATGAAAAGAGGTACAGAAAATAAAAATGGAACTGAAGCAGCAGTAAAACAAAAAATGGAACATTTACCAGAAAGAGAACAAAATGGGAATGGGTACCAAAAAAACTGAATTAGGATGCGAACCGTAACTGAAACGGAGATTAAAAGAGAAAATTGGTCAGGCAAGGAAAACTTGCATCGGAACTGAAACTGGAACAGAAAGGGGAAGGGGGTGGAGATTGAAATCGAAATTGAAACAGAAATTGAGAGTGGGGTGGAATGAAAAGAGGTACAGGAAATGAAAATGGCACTGAAATAGCAAGAAAATCAGAAATGGGAACATTAACCAGAAAGAAAACAAAATGGGAATGGGTACCACATTGGAAACCAGAATTAGAACAGGGGTGGTAAAAAACTGGATTTGGAAGCGGACCGTAATTGAAACCGTGATTAAAGGAGATATTAATCAGGCATATAAATTTGCATCGGAACTGAAACTGGAACAGAAATGAAAAGGGGTTGAGATCGAAATCGAAACTCAAACAGAAATTGAGAGTGGCACGGAATGAAAGGAGGCACATAAAATGAAAATGAAACTGAAAAAGCAAGTAAAACAGAAATGGGAACATTAGCCAGAAGGAGAACAAAATGGGAATGGGTACCACATTTGAAACTAGAATTAGAAGAGGGGTGGTAAAAAAACTGAATTAGGATGCGAACCGTAACTGAAACGGAGATTAAAAGAGATACTAGGACAGGAATGGAAACTTGTTTTGAAACTGAAACTGGGACATAAAGAGGAAGGGGGTGGAGATTGAAATCGAAATTCAAACAGAAAATGAGATTGGGACGAAATAAAAAGAGGTACATGAAATGAAAATGGAACTCAAACAGTAAGTAAAATAGAAATGGGAACATTAGCCAGAAAGAGAACAAAATTGAAACGGGTACCACATTTGAAACTAGAATTAGAACAGGGATATTTAAAATATTGAATTGGGAAGGGACCGTAACTGAAACCGAGATTAAAATCGAAAATGGGTCAGAAATCGAAACTTGCATCGGAACTGAAACAGAAATTGGAATGATTTCTGTAACTTGAAACATCGCAGAACTTAGAACAAAATCGAAATAGGAACTTAAACCGGAATGGTCTATGCCTCTTCGTTGGAGTATTTTTTTTTTTTTTGCTACCTTTAAACTAACATCTTTCTTTCTATCATTGTATTCTCTCATACTTTCCTCACAATTTCGTCCTTCCGGAATCCGGGTTCCACTCAATTTACTCTGCTTTCTTTTAGTCATGTTCCTTTATTCGTTAATCGCACTTGAAACAATTAAATGCAATATGGTACTTATAATATGCTTTAAGTTTAAGTTTAGCGAGAAAGCTTCCAGCGGCTTCCACAGTCCAAGCCAAAAGCGCTGGAAAGGCAGTTTTGTGTTTATTTCAAAATGTATTTATTTTTTTGTTGGTCTTGTGTACATTAAAACGTTAAAATTATTTTAATGGAATCCTTATCGTGCTGCAAATTATTATTATTAATTACTACAATTCGAGTGAGTTCAACGGCGGCAAGTTGAAGGCAACACTGCGTCTACCATGCTGGTGATGACGATGATGAAGACGAAGCCGAAGCCAAGAGAAGCTGAACGCATGTTGACCGCAGGAGTGCAATGACAAGTCGAAATAAAAAAAAGCATAACAGCAAAGTGATTGAGCTACATGGAAATGACTACACATACCCACTTAAATAACAGCAATCACTCCTTCAGCATTCTTTTAAATTTACTTAAGTATGATAATGAAGATTATTGTTTGTATTTTACTTGTAGCCGCGCACTTTTACACAAATCGAAAGCAATCTGTCGTTGCAGTTGTGGGAAATTTTTGCAATGAATCTCTACATCTTTTGTTTTACATACAAGCATACAAACAAACATACACATCTATATTTACAAGCAAACTGTAATCGCATAAAGGTGCGGCTTTTAACGTAGCGAGACATGTTTTAGCTCGACAACAACAGCGCTTCGCAGCAGCTGTCCAAGTGATGAACACAACGCTTTGATTATATCATTATTATTATTTATTTACTTTGTGTTTTTGCTGTTGTTGTTGTGTTTTTAAGCTTAATGTGTTTATACATTTAAGTATTTGTTGTTGGATTTTTTTCGCTATTGTCTGCTACACCTTGAATAATACTGAAAAGCGGCACGCAGTCTACAAGCGCGCTATTAGCAGCCTAAGGCATTTTGATATTTCACAAAGTGAAGGAAGTTGCTTTGGCTAAATTGGCGGTTTTTTGTATTTGGATTGCTAAAACATACTATTTACCGTTGTGGTTAATCGATTTCTAAAGATAATAGTAATTATTTTTAGAAGAAAAATGTATTTATTTTGTTTTTGTTTTAGTCGACTTTATTTTACTTTATTTAGCTTAATTCGGTTTAGTTCAGTTTAATTGAATTTGATTACACTTTTTTCTATTTTATTTTATTTTATTTTGTTTTATTTTATTTTATTTTATTTTATTTTATTTTATTTTATTTTATTTTATTTTATTTTATTTTATTTTATTTTATTTTATTTTATTTTATTTTATTTTATTTTATTTTATTTTATTTTATTTTATTTTATTTTATTTTATTTTATTTTATTTTATTTTATTTTATTTTATTTTATTTTATTTTATTTTACTTTATTTTATTTTATTTTATTTTATTTTATTTTATTTTATTTTATTTTATTTTATTTTAATTTATTTTATTTTATTTTATTTTATTTTTATTTTATTTTATTTTATTTTATTTTATTTTATTTTATTTTATTTCATTTTATTTTATTTTATTTTATTTTATTTTATTTTATTTTATTTTATTTTATTTTATTTTATTTTATTTTATTTTATTTTATTTTATTTTATTTTATTTTATTTTATTTTATTTTATTTTATTTTATTTTATTTTATTTTATTTTATTTTATTTTATTTTATTTTATTTTATTTTATTTTATTTTATTTTATTTTATTTTATTTTATTTTATTTTATTTTATTTTATTTTATTTTATTTTATTTTATTTTATTTTATTTTATTTTATTTTATTTTATTTTATTTTATTTTATTTTATTTTATTTTATTTTATTTTATTTTATTTTATTTTATTTTATTTTATTTTATTTTATTTTATTTTATTTTATTTTATTTTATTTTATTTTATTTTATTTTATTTTATTTTATTTTATTTTTATTTTATTTTATTTTATTTTATTTTATTTTATTTTATTTTATTTTATTTTATTTTATTTTATTTTATTTTATTTTATTTTATTTTATTTTATTTTATTTTATTTTATTTTATTTTATTTTATTTTATTTTATTTTATTTTATTTTATTTTATTTTATTTTATTTTATTTTATTTTATTTTATTTTATTTTATTTTATTTTATTTTATTTTATTTTATTTTATTTTATTTTATTTTATTTTATTTTATTTTATTTTATTTTATTTTAATTTATTTTATTTTATTTTATTTTGTGCTATTTGTTTTATGTTTTTCACTCTATTTCATTTTATTCTTTTGTGTAATAATTTCATGCATATCTAAAAGAAAGCTCTTTAGTTCATAAAACCGCGTTGATTTTAATGTGACGAGTAAAATCAAGTTCGTTGCTTAAGTCTTTCGTTCTTATAAAAGCATCTTTTCAAATCGAAGGAATCAAGTTCGTTTCTTAAGTCTTTTGTTCTCAACAATGCTGCTGCTTACATCAAGGGAGTAAGACTAGTACTAACAGAGTGACAAACTAAATAGACAAAAAATCAAGAAGAAAACACTTGAAATAAACATAAAATAATGAATAAATGCACAAACTAAACGCAATTTAAATTCAGAAAAAATTCAACAAAGATCGCCTGCTGAATGAATGAAATTCCTTTCGACTGAGGAATAAAATTAATGTGCGCCGATAGCGAATTTAATTTATTGCGACAATTTTTCATTCGACAACAGGCTGCAAAGACTACGAACAGGCAGTTAAGCGCCAGCGGCGATGTGCAAAACCAAGACCACCGACTAACATACATTTTGACACAAAAAAGGGTCTGACCACACGATTAGTAAGTGTATAATGTATGGGACATTTCGCTTATTCACTTTACTTTTTATATATTTTTTCTTTTTAATTTTATTTTCTTCTTTTGTGAATAAATTCTTTAGGGTTATTTGTGTATTGTGCATTCGACTAGTGACATGATAAGCCCGGCTAATGATGGTTAATAAGCCATTAAGAGGTTATAAATTATTTTGTTAGCACTTTTCAGTGAAATCGTGAGTGACTTGATTATATTTTTAGATTTTTCTTTGCGTTCAAGTGTGCACGTGTCATATTGCAAAGATTTGGGGTAAAGAAAAATTAGAAGTTGGTTTCATAGTCTAGTAAGTAAGAGAGACTATGTGTAATACGACTATGTGTAATACCTCCTAACAAAGTAGTAAAATATGCAAATTGTTCCAGAAAAAATTGAATAAAACCATAAGTAAAACTTTCAACATTTTCTTGCTTGGCAGCAAAATATTATTACGATCACAGCTTGACTCCTTACAAATCGATTGCATGCCAGTTATTCTCCTTTGTTACATTTTGCATAGCAGCGCAATTGCTTTGTTTCGTCCACAACAATTTTCACCGCAGGCACCAACTGTCACCTGTAAATGGCAATTCATATATTGACTGAATCTGATTACAAGCAATTAGTACCGAACAATTAAATATTCATTTAACACAACTCTCCGCCCACGATTCATTATGACTCTTACCATATAAGTTAAGCTTTCATATTGATATTTAAATTAAGAACAAAAGCATGTACTTAATTGCTGATAGCTTTCAACAGCAGTTTGCTCTACAGCGGTATCTTACGATTGCGCGTTCGTAATCAGTGGCATCGCATAAATTTAGCATTCGATTTAAAATGTCGAAATATTTAATGAAAATGGTGGCTTAAGCCATGGATTATCGTTTGGATTATTGCTGAATAAGGTATGAATATTAAAAAGAAAGAGCAATGATTCAGAAGAAGAAGTATTTAAGTATGAAATAACCCCATATGTAGGTAGGATAACAAAGGCGGTGTGAGATCAAAGCTTAGCACTTCGTTAGACTCGTTTGTGAGTGAGCTGGTTTACTAATTGGTCTTTATAAAATCATATTTTGTGGAAATTAAAAATAAGAGCTGTGCTAATTTTTATTGCACAGCCAAAAATACACAATTTTAAACATCTTTAGTTTTGGTAAGAGCTTTACAAACTACACCGATGGCTTACAAATTGAGATTAAATTAAATAATTAAAGTAAAATGAAACAAAATAAAATAAATTTAAATAAAACAAAATAAAATAAATTTCAATAAAATAAAATAAAATAAAATAAAATAAAATAAAATAAAATAAAATAAAATAAAATAAAATAAAATAAAATAAAATAAAATAAAATAAAATAAAATAAAATAAAATAAAATAAAATAAAATAAAATAAAATAAAATAAAATAAAATAAAATAAAATAAGGTAAAATAAAATAAAATAAAATAAAATAAAATAAAATAAAATAAAATAAAATAAAATAAAATAAAATAAAATAAAATAAAATAAAATAAAATAAAATAAAATAAAATAAAATAAAATAAAATAAAATAAAATAAAATAAATAAAATAAAATAAAATAAAATAAAATAAAATAAAATAAAATAAAATAAAATAAAATAAAATAAAATAAAATAAAATAAAATAAAATAAAATAAAATAAAATAAAATAAAATAAAATAAAATAAAATAAAATAAAATAAAATAAAATAAAATAAAATAAAATAAAATAAAATAAAATAAAATAAAATAAAATAAAATAAAATAAAATAAAATAAAATAAAATAAAATAAAATAAAATAAAATAAATAAAATAAAATAAAATAAAATAAAATAAAATAAAATAAAATAAAATAAAATAAAATAAAATAAAATAAAATAAAATAAAATAAAATAAAATAAAATAAAATAAAATAAAATAAAATAAAATAAAATAAAATAAAATAAAATAAAATAAAATAAAATATAATAAAATAAAATAAAATAAAATAAAATAAAATAAAATAAAATAAAATAAAATAAAATAAAATAAAATAAAATAAAATAAAATAAAATAAAATAAAATAAAATAAAATAAAATAAAATAAAATAAAATAAAATAAAATAAAATAAAATAAAATAAAATAAAATAAAATAAAATAAAATAAAATAAAATAAAATAAAATAAAATAAAATAAAATAAAATAAAATAAATAAATATAACATAAAACAACATTAAACAAAATAAAAAATAAAAAAATAAAAAAAAAATAAAATAAAATATGTAAAACAAAATAAAAAAATAAAAAAAAATTAAATTTGAATAAACTGAATTATATTAAAACAAGTTTTATTGTGGAGTTTCAACCACTTATTATGAGAAGGAAAGGTAGTCCAAGTTTCGGACAGGAAACTATACGCTAGGCTGCTTAAATGATATATAACACATTTTAAGATCTCATTTAACAAAAAAAAAAAAAATTTTAAAACATCTAAAAATTTTTGTACAAAAAAAAGAAGATAAATATAAAAAATCAGGAAAAGCAATTAAGCGCTAAAAGTAAAGCTGTACTAATGTCGTTAAGCAAGTTGAATTGAGCATGCAAACATTTACTTATTTACCTGACCACTTAGTAACATAAATAGCTAAGTACACTAACCAACTAACAAGTATATAGATATAAATATGAAAATGTTGTATTTTGTGGAGCCTCATAGTCTACCAAATAACGGCGCGACAAACAACCTAGCGCGTTTAAGCTAACGCCAACAATCCCAAGTTCGTATAAGGTAAAGCAATTTCAAGTAAGCTCAACACAGCCAGCGTGGCAGCTAGCATGGCAGCCAAGCTGGCAACA
>CAXKVI010000003.1:10197533-10242533 GCA_964058755.1 Campiglossa producta
GTAAGCATGTGTGTGTGTGTGCCAGCTATTAATTTGGTTGGCTAACTTGACATGACATGCAGCAGGCGGTGCTCTACTGTGATTCTATCAATTTTGTTAACTCGGGATATTTTTTTTGTTATACAATTTTTTTTTGTAATTCTACTTATTGTTGCTTTTAATTAATATCACTTGTGACTTCTCTCCCGCCTAGTAAAGGAATGTTGTTAATAATACCAGTTTAACCATTATTTGTAAAGTAAACAACAACATTGTCTCATAGCAGTCACCTGGAGCTCTTCAAGCGATCTCATCAATCATCAATGTGCAAGCACAATGCACATTTTTTTTTATTGAAGATAGGGTGATTCGACTATTACTTTGAACTTTTGGTATAAATTTGCGAGATAAACAACTTAATCAAGTTAGCTATTGCACAGTGGTCTTTATCTAAACTTGATTATATTTGATTCTTCAATGAGCAAAAATGTTGAACAGCTTAACAGGGGCAAACTATTCTTCGACGCCTTTTTCGATACTTTTCTTCACCTTAGGGGTGAGGTCCTTCACTTTTCCTTTAGCCCTCAATTTTTTACTTCCCTTCTTTTTCTTAAGAAATGTCTTCCGGTCAGCTGTATCTAACTGTGTTTATTAGTACGTACATATTTCAGCGTGAGTATAAACCAACTGTACCAAGTTCGTGTCCTAAGTCTTTCGTTACCTTATGTGGGATGGCAAACCTTGCACCATCTCATCTCTCTTGTACAATCACCCTATCATCATTCTACTTGCACCATCTCTCATACAATTGTTTTATGCGAGCGATCAAAGAAGGCAGTTGGTTTTACGTGACGTTTGCGACGGTTCAGAATTGAACATCTAAAAATCATTCTCACTTTTTCAATTTGAATTAATCTAATTTTCTTTGTGTTAAAACTCATATTTTATAATTAAAGAAAACCAAATTCATTTTTACATTTAATAAATATCTATATTAAAACGTGAAACCTACATTTTGGGGGCTCGTCCTATCAAAAACATCGAAAGCGTTAAGTGTTTGTGCGTGTGTGGTTCGGTATAATGGCGTCGCTTGGTGAATTCGAGAATGTTCGCGAAAATTTAAAGCGTAATACAAAAAGTGCAATTATAGCTTTGCATAAATTTGTGTTTGAACTTGATGGTGACCGATCCAACCGCCAACGATTACGCGAGTTTGAGGGTTTTTTGTTTGATGCCAACGACGAGGCATATGTGCGAAAAGTAGAATATGTAGAAAAAAATCTTAGCGGAAATGATCTCGCTTCAATATGTAACATTTTATGCATAAATTACAAGCAACAGAATCTAAAGCTACATATATTTAAAAATTTACAAAAAGGACGTTTGTTAAGCGCAAGCGCTAACGACGACAGCGACGGCGAAGGTGATGATGAAGACGGCAGCGACGACGAATGCAGAAATGTCAACGAATGCAGAAACGACGGTGGAGGCGCAAACGACGACGAAGGCAGAAATGATGACGTAGGCATAGACGGTGCCAGCAAAGCTGCAAGTTCAAGGCGTAGCGACGATATCGAGCATCGACGAGAGCGACAGATGGGAGTTAATTCAACGAGAGCAACGAATAGAAGAACATACGAAGACAACGATTGCTTTTTGTCATTTCCTAATGAGGGTGAAACAAATAGAAATAGAAATTTTGACGTTACGAGAAATATTACTACACAAATGTCACGGTTTGCTATAAATTTTAGAGACATTGAAGATTCAGTGCGAACATTTGATGGTACAGAAAAATTACCAGTAGAAGTATGGGTTGAGGAATTTGAAGAAACTGCTTCAATTATGTTTTGGGATGAGTTTCAGAAATTCGTATTTGCAAAAAAATCACTTAAGGGACTGGCAAAACTGTTTGTATTAAGTGAAAGAGGCATAACATCGTGGACAAAATTAAAGTCGAGTTTACTTGATGAGTTTAAGACAGTTACAAATAGTGCAAAATTACATCAATTGCTTGTGAGTAAGACAATGAAAGAAAACGAAAGTGTACAAGAATACTTTTTTAGCATGAAAGAAATTGCTGCGCGAGGTAACATCGAGGAGCGTGCACTTATGCAATATGTGATTGATGGCATAATGGACTCTAGTGTAAATAAAACATTTTTGTACGGTGCGAAAAATTTAAAAGAATTTAAAGAAAAACTTAAGGACTACGAATATATACGCGAGAAAAATAAACAAGTGAAGAAAGTGCAGCGATTTGAAATTGACAAAAAGTATAACGAAAGAAAAGATTACAACAAAAATGTCAAACGTGAAGTTATGTGTTACAATTGTGGTGTAAAAGGACATAAATCAGTAGAGTGCGACAAAAAAGAAAAAGGCACAAAGTGTTTCGAATGTCAAAAATTTGGACATATAGCAAAAGATTGTGCGTTAAAAAATAGTAACAAAGGAAAAAGCGTAAACACAGTGAGTGCTAAAAGTGATATCATGCGAAAGCAAATAAGTATTGATGATTTTGATTGTGAAGCTTTGTTTGACACTGGTAGTAAAGTTAATATAATGACATTGGATGTGTACAATGCATTAAATAAACCGGCGTTGTGTAACTCAAAAATTCTCTTGACGGGATTTGGTAAGAAATGCAATTATAAGCCAATTGGTGAGTTGACAAAAACAATAAAAATTGACAATTACCTTTATCATATGTTATTTCAAGTAGTACCATCTGAGTATTTAGATGTAGATGTGATTATCGGTGCTGACTTTTGTTTACTAGCCGAAGTAAATATTAACCCTTCTGGTCTCATTACAAAGAAAATATATAGTGAAAATAAAAATGAAGCATTTTCTGTACTCAACATTGAGATAGAAACAACTAACGATTTTATAAATATTGGTGAAAGCGCTAGTTCTTTTGCGAAACAAAAAGTGATCGATATGGTAAAAAACTATAAACCTAATAGGTCTAAATCTACTAATGTCCAGATGAACATAGTTGTGAAAGACGATACACCAATATATTGTACTCCGCGAAGATTGCCATTTAGTGAGCGTTGTGTTGTAGACGATCAAATTGAACAGTGGCTAAGTGAAGGAATAATAGAAGCATCAGAATCGGATTACAGTAGTCCGGTTGTACTTGTCAAAAAGCGTGATGGTACACCTAGGCTATGTATAGATTACCGACGGCTAAACAAAGCAATCATTAGAGATAGATTTCCGTTACCACTTATTGAAGATCAATTAGATAGACTGCAAAACGCGAAAGTGTATAGTACAATAGATTTGAAAAACGGGTTTTTTCATGTACCTGTGGCAAAAGAGTGTCGCAAATATACGTCCTTCGTTACGCACGGTGGACAATATCAATTTTTAAAAGTGCCGTTTGGACTCGCAAATTCGCCCAGTGTTTTTCAGAGACATATAAACGCAATTTTCCGCGATTTGATGCGAAAAGGCATTGCATTGTCTTATATAGATGACATTATAATACCAGCTAGTGATGAAATAGAGGCTATGAAAAATCTTGAAGAAGTGTTTAGTGTATGTAAGGACTATGGCTTGCAAATAAACTTTAAAAAGTGTCAGTTTTTAAAAAAGAAAGTAGAGTTTCTTGGACATACAATTGAAAATCAACAGATTACCCCTTCACAAAATAAAATTGAAACTGTGCTAAAATACAAAATTCCACAAAATATTAAGCAACTAGAAAGTTTCCTAGGGTTAGCTAATTACTTCAGAAAATTTATTAAAAACTTTTCATCGATTGCGAAACCGCTTAGTGATTTACGAAAGCAAAATGCAAAATTTATAATGGGTAAAGAGGAAATTCAATCATTTGAGACATTAAAGAAACTTTTAAGTAAAAAACCAGTTTTAAACATTTTTAATCAACGTTATGAAACCGAAGTGCATACAGATGCGTCTGCAGATGGTTTCGGTGCCGTACTTTTACAAAAATCACCCGAAGACAAGCAGTTTCATCCCGTTTACTACATGAGTAAAAAAACGACGGACGCAGAGAAAAAATATTCGAGTTACGAGCTAGAAGTGCTAGCAGCTATCGAAGCGTTAAAGAAGTTTAGGGTATATTTGCTTGGTTTGCATTTCAAACTGGTGACAGACTGTAAAGCATTTACAATGACATTGAATAAAAAAGACTTGTGTACGAGGGTGGCTAGATGGGTACTCTTTTTACAAGAATATGACTATGTCGTAGAACATAGATCAGGCTCGCAATTGAGACACGCTGACGCTTTGAGCAGATACGCCGTACTCAACATCAACACCGAAAGTATTTTAACAAAAATTCATCGCGCGCAAATCCAAGACGATATGATTCAAACAATAAAAGAAGTACTAAAACATAAACCTTCGTATGACAACTATTTCATAAACAGCGATATCTTATATAAATTAATAAACGACGTTGAATTATTGGTAATACCTCAAGAAATGCAAAAGGAAATCATTAAACAAGCTCACGAAAAAGGACACTTTGGAGTCAAGAAAACTAAAGAACTAATAATCAAAGAATATTTTATGCCGGAGTTAGAAACAAAAATTCGAAATATCATCGCAAATTGTGTACAATGTGTTGTGAGCAATCGCAAACAAGGTAAACGCGAAGGCGAACTACATCCGTTGAACAAAGGCGAGCAGCCGTTACATACGTATCACGTCGACTTTTTAGGACCATTAGAATCTACGAGTAAGCAGTACAAGCATATATTTGCAGTAATCGACGCTTTCACGAAATTTTGTTGGCTATACCCAACCAAATCAACTTCTGCTAAGGAAGTTATTTCAAAATTACAACTGCAAAGCATCGTATTTGGTAATCCATATCAAATTATCTCAGATCGTGGTTCGGCGTTCACGTCAGATGATTTTAAAGCATACTGCGAGACAGAAAATATCATACATTGCAAAGTAACAACAGGTTTGCCGAGAGCCAATGGGCAAGTGGAGAGGCTCAACTCGACAATCATCAGCGTTTTATCCAAACTAAGTGTAAAAGATCCAACGAAGTGGTACAAATACGTAGAGCGTGTGCAAAAAGCAGTAAATTCAACATATACAAGAAGCACTGGTCGCACACCGTTTGAGTTATTAGTGGGCACGAAAATGCGTACTAAGGAAGATCTAGAAATGAGCAAACTAGTTCAAGACGAAATAATTAATAACTTCAACGATGAGCGCGAAATTATGCGTAAACAAGCAAAAGAACAAATACTTAAAGTACAAGATGAAAACCGAAAGTCATATAATCTTCGTCGGAAGCCAGCAACCTTATACAAATTGGGCGATCTTGTTGCAATTAAACGAACACAGTTCGGTGGAGGGCTCAAGCTTAAACCAAAATATTTGGGTCCTTACCGTATAACAAAAATCAAAGCTAATAACACATATGACGTATCCCGCTCCTGTGAAGGTGAAGGTCCGAAACAAACGACAACATGCGCAGAATATATGAAAGCATGGCCAAATAATGGTATAATCGAAGACGCATTCGAGGCGAATGCATAGCAGGATGGCCGAGTTGTGGGATGGCAAACCTTGCACCATCTCATCTCTCTTGTACAATCACCCTATCATCATTCTACTTGCACCATCTCTCATACAATTGTTTTATGCGAGCGATCAAAGAAGGCAGTTGGTTTTACGTGACGTTTGCGACGGTTCAGAATTGAACATCTAAAAATCATTCTCACTTTTTCAATTTGAATTAATCTAATTTTCTTTGTGTTAAAACTCATATTTTATAATTAAAGAAAACCAAATTCATTTTTACATTTAATAAATATCTATATTAAAACGTGAAACCTACACTTATGTATTAAGGAAATCGCCGATATTCCAATATGTTTTACATTCTAGGGATATCGTAATTTTTATCTAGTTTTATTGATAAAAGTAAAACCAAATTCCGCCTACTGTACATTGCAATAAATGAGTCAAGCGACTTATAAATATATATTAGGATTTAATTACATTTTTTTGTCGTCTTTAATTGATGTATTTAATTTCGCACTTGACATGGAGCGTTAGAATGATTTATCATCTGCTAATAGCAAAATTATACGATTTATTTGTTTGGCTTGCTAATAAATGTATACGATTGATTGGCCACACTACGGCTACGCTGCTTAAGCGATTTGTCAATTAAAAAAAAAAAAAAATGTGTGATTTCCGATTAAAAATTAAACACCAATTTAAAAAACTAAATGGCTGTATACAACAAAAAAATAAAATTGAATGAAGCGAAATAAATACAAAAAAAATATTTATTCATTTCTATTAGTGCATACATATTTTTTTCTGCTGATCATCGCATTCTTAAAAAACTAAATAAATCGTTAGTTTGTATTTACTAAAAAAAAAAGTGTAAACATTTCGTGGAATTCAGTAAATAACAAATATTATTTTATTGTCTTTAAGTGATTGTTTTTAACTGATTTATGAACTTCATTAATGCGTTTACAACTATTTTTAAAATAACACAACAAAGCTGTAAACAATAATTTTAGTAAAAAAAATCCGCTGAAAAAAAGCGCCAACTTATCTCTAAAGCTCTACGAATAAATAAATAAAATCACACTTCTATAAGAATTTGCTTGGCAAATAAATACTTTTATAACAAAATATCTAGTTATAGTAAAAATGTGTTAACTTTTCGCCTAACAATGAAAATTGCCTGGGAATTCGCTGATTTAAACCACTTACAATTTACGGCTTTTGTTTGTTTGTAAAAGTTCGATTGATTGTATTCATTCTATTGATGTTTTAATTAGCAAAAGTATGTGTTAACTATTTTTGTATGACAGTTCAATTTGTTCCGCTTACGGTAAGTTGTGAGTAAATTACTTTATTAATACACTAATTCGCGGAATTAAGTAATGCGAAAAATATTTCAAATAATTATTTGTTTTATTTTGTTAAGTGTTTTGTTGTTTCGCGTTATGAATTAAGGGTGGAGGAGACAGATAACATTTCATTATTCAGAGATTTTTCTAGAAAATATTTGTGAATATTTTTCTTTATTAACAGGATTTTACATTTTAATTACATTTTCAGGTTAAAGCTCTTGCGCTTACTACAACCTATTACCATTATCATTATAGAAGATCAAATTGACTCCAAAATGATCCCAATATGACCCCAAGATTTTACTAAAATTACCCCAAAATGATACCAAACTGATCACAAAGTGACCCCAATATGCCCCGAAAATTATCCCAAAAAAGCCCCCAAAATGACCCTAAAATGATCCCAATATGACCCCGCATTATGAAGCCAAGTTAACCGAAAATCATGCCTAAATGACATCAATTTGACCCCAAAATGATCCCCCCGATGAACCCAAAAATGACCCCAAATTTACCCCAAAATGATAATAAATGATAAATAATTTTTTAATTTAATATTTTTTTATTCGAATTGGCCCAACCCTGTTTCCACCTTTACTCTTCCATTGCCATGCCCATTTTGGGTTTTCTTTAAATTTTTGACGTAATGTCTTCCGGCAACTGTATCTACTTGTATTGATTATTATGTACTTATTTCAACGAGAATATTAACCAACTGTACCAAGTTCGTGTCCTAAGTCTTTCGTTACCCTATGCATTAAATCCAAATAAACACAGTAGCTAGCTATACAAAACAACTCAAAAAGTGTCAAAAATTTGTTTACCCTCCATATCGAGTAACTGCCACACAAAGCGTCGAATTGAGTTGAGTCTTAAAGTGTTAAGTTGTGGTAAAACTTCCCACGCTTTAGCTTGACATGCAGAAGTCATTTTTTTTTTTTGTTGATCGTTTTTCTGCTACTCAAGCACGTTCGCACACAAATGCCAGTTGACACTGACACTTTGTCTATAATTAAATTAAACACACTACATGATTCTCACACTCTTGAGCATGGTAATGTACAAGAACAACAACAAAAAAACATGAAAAAAAGGTTGTGAAAAAATATGAATATTAATAAAAGACAAAATTCAAAATGAAAAAAAACTTTAAGTTGTTAAAAAATTGTCGGTAGTAACTTCCCAGTAACAGCAACAATAAAGCAAGTTGTAGCAATTCAAGCGCGCAAATGAGCACAGCTGTGTTGCTTTAAGCTTAAGGCAGCGTGCGCAGAAAAAAAGTGCATGCATTATAATAGTAAAAAAGGAAGAGCTTCTGCAGCAATAAAAACAAAACCACAACAAGTTGCTTGAGGCCGTAAACAAAGAACATCTTTCATTACAAAATGGCAGCGCCAGGCGAAAATAATAACGAGCAATGTCTTGGTAAAAAACTGAAATATGAAAAAAAAAAAATTAAACCGGCAAATGACAGTTAACATATAACATATTTATAACAACAACAGCTGCTTTTATTTGGCAATAATAACAACAGCAAACGGAAGGTAAAAAAAAGTAGTACAGCAACCGAAGTAGTAAAAGCTTAAGTATCTTTATATGAAAGTCGCTAATGTGTTAGACGCAATATTTAACAAGAAAAAATTATACAACAACAAGATATCACACATTGGACGGCCAAAATCGCCTAGGTGGTAAAAGGCTATTTTAAGTAAGTATGTAAGATATCACACATGACTATCTTCAGAGTTTGGTATACACCGCTCATCCCCCTCAAAACCAAGCAAAATAAATATAATACAATGAATAAGCAATAAAATAAAAATTTTGATAATCAAATAAAATAAACTAAAATAATATAAAATAAAATAAAATAAAATAAAATAAAATAAAATAAAATAAAATAAAATAAAATAAAATAAAATAAAATAAAATAAAATAAAATAAAATAAAATAAAATAAAATAAAATAAAATAAAATAAAATAAAATAAAATAAAATAAAATAAAATAAAATAAAATAAAATAAAATAAAATAAAATAAAATAAAATAAAATAAAATAAAATAAAATAAAATAAAATAAAATAAAATAAAATAAAATAAAATAAAATAAAATAAAATAAAATAAAATAAAATAAAATAAAATAAAATAAAATAAAATAAAATAAAATAAAATAAAATAAAATAAAATAAAATAAAATAAAATAAAATAAAATAAAATAAAATAAAATAAAATAAAATAAAATAAAATAAAATAAAATAAAATAAAATAAAATAAAATAAAATAAAATAAAATAAAATAAAATAAAATAAAATAAAATAAAATAAAATAAAATAAAATAAAATAAAATAAAATAAAATAAAATAAAATAAAATAAAATAAAATAAAATAAAATAAAATAAAATAAAATAAAATAAAATAAAATAAAATAAAATAAAATAAAATAAAATAAAATAAAATAAAATAAAATAAAATAAAATAAAATAAAATAAAATAAAATAAAATAAAATAAAATAAAATAAAATAAAATAAAATAAAATAAAATAAAATAAAATAAAATAAAATAAAATAAAATAAAATAAAATAAAATAAAATAAAATAAAATAAAATAAAATAAAATAAAATAAAATAAAATAAAATAAAATAAAATAAAATAAAATAAAATAAAGTAAAATAAAATAAAATAAAATAAAATAAAATAAAATAAAATAAAATAAAATAAAATAAAATAAAATAAAATAAAATAAAATAAAATAAAATAAAATAAAATAAAATAAAATAAAATAAAATAAAATAAAGTAAAGTAAAAAGGAAAACTATCTCTCAGCCTAAGCAATCTAATAAGCTATCACTCCATACATTTAGAAGCAGTCAGCTATATTTGACTCAACTCCCATATAATAACGACTCCTTCGATTTACCTCATGTGTCAGCCAAGTAGACAGGCTGATCTACGCATTTAGTTACGCTTTAATAAGATTGTTTTTCATATATAATCACTTACATTGACCAACAAACAACAAACAAGTGAACACATGTAACAGCTAGACAGCACCATACAACTTGCTGTTGCATACGTAACGAAAATGTTGCATGCAAAAAATAATCACAAAAAAAAAAAACAACCAAAATGTACTTGGTGCTTTATTTGCATTAAAATTCCGCAGACACATCGGCGTTTTGTTGCTTTAGTCTATTTTGTTGCATATAAAAGGTGCAAGGAAATATTGGTGAAGCTAAGGTTTGTAGTTGCGCTAAAATTTTTAAATGCATAACTTTTGAAAAAAAAAAAAAAATTAAATAAAAAAATTAAAATTTTATTTTTTTGGCAGAACTTGGATATATGATAAACGCCCCACCAAACATCATTCAAATCGAAATAATGTACATGGAAATATGTACATATTTATAAATTGTTAATCATAAAATATTTTTCACTCACAACTTTTTTATTATTATTGTGTTACATCCACTCTCCATCATATGTCTTAACTGACGTCTAGGAATTTAGAGCATCATCGATTGCCATCAAAAGTTGCCGACGATGACAATACCAACAACAAAACAAATATAGACTACGTCTGCGCTGTTTCAGCTGTTGTTGCGACAAGCTTGTCTTTTTACTGCAATAGTGATCTTCGATTCCGCTACCGAACTATGGGAGCTTCCGACTAATTAAAACCTTCAACTCAAAACGTCGCTCCGCCTACTACCTTTTACCCAGTTTTTACACCCTACTCAAATATTTGCTTTCAGCTCCGATTCCAACTTTGTTAAAATAAGTAAAGAAAAATTCGATTCCGATTCCGTCAAACTCACTTTCGCAACATCTCTAATCTAAATATATTTATTCATATTTATGGATGCATTGAGGCGCCCAAGCCTGCCAATCATTTACGCTTCTATGCCTAAGCGTTATTTCTTTTATGGCGTTAGAAATGTATGGAATGCAAATTCCTGTGGTCTTTGGAATGTAGCTGCGCACATGCGCAAAAGTAAAGCACAACTTACAAGTAACACGCACGTATGTACATATATAGGTATAAAAGAACTTATAACTTTTCGAAATAGTATTAGTGGCGACTGCTAAGAATGCAAAGAATGCCAGTGAATTACTTTTTCCACAGACATTGGCATGCTGCAATAACAACAACAACATGTTAAATATTTCGCAGCTATAAAATTGTTTTAATTACTATTTCAGCAATTTTTATTTTGGCTCATTAGCATAGTTCTCGTCAGAAGGTGGCCTTGTTTAATGCGCAATATTAGCGATAAATAGTCGTAATTAACTTTTCATTGCTTTGTTTTTGCTTTGCTGTTTTTTTTTTGCAATAGAAATTTTATTATAACAAATGATCGAGTTTATCTTGTAGACATTGATTTTATTACTTTTATGATTTTTATTACAATATTTTTTCAACTACATATTTTAGTTAATTATACTTTAGTGTGTGCATGTAAACTTAGTCAAGGCCATTTCGAGAGCTATTTTTAAATTGTCATAAAATTTTATGGGTGGCGGGTAGGTTTCCCTAATGCACCTGTGTTTAATAGTAGTGTTTTACATGCAAATGGAAAATTTAGAAAAAAGATTTTTTCACGTTTTTTTTTTCGAAAATTTGAAAATTTTTTAAATTTGTTTCCCATAACATAAGAATATTGATAAACCTATTGAAAAATGTTTATGCCATTACCATTTGATAGAACAATGAACCAAAAAAATAAATTAATATTAAAACTGTCCCAGCCTTATCTAACCACGCCCACTTTAAAAAATTTATGAAAAAATCATAATAAATAGAATGACCCGGGACTCACCTCTAAAATTATATCATTTTAGACATTTCAGCTACCGAGATATGTCAATTTATGGCATTTTCGAAATTTTCGATATCGAAAAAGGGGGTGTGGTTATCATCCGGCTTCGTCCATTTTCACTCGCAACCTTACATTGCCAGAATGTAATCTGTATACCAAATTGCATGCAAATATCTCAATTTTTACCCAAGTTATCGTGTACACGGACAATCGGACGGGCATGCCTTACGTAGCACTGCTATGTGGACAAAATTATAATACCCTTGCACTAGTACTAGTATGCTGGGGGGCTGGGACGGATCCACCAGGTTGGTTTTCAGGTTCAACCACGCTTCAAGGCTTTTCTCGATCATAACGAAAATTTTTACAAATAATTTCTGAACCTTTCTGAGATCACTTCGGGCTTTCTCCGCGATCGTTTTGGAACATTTATGGGACCCTTTCGGGGCTTTTCGGCATCTTTTCGGGATCATTTCAGAATCAGTACCTGGGTGACCGAGCTTGCTATCAATTTAGCGCTAACTTTACTTAACCCAAAATTATCCCAAAATGTCCCTAAACGAATCCCAAAATAATCCAAAAACGACCCCAAAAAGACCCATAAATGTTCCCAAAATGATCCGAAATTTAACCCAAAACGACTTAAAAATGATTCCAAAATGACCTCAAAATGGCCTTAAAATCTTCCCAAAATGATCCAAAAATAATTCCAAAATGGCCACAAAATGATCCCAAAATGACCCCAAAAAGATCCGCAAACGTACCCAAAATGATCCGAAAATGACCACAAAATTTTCCAAAAGTGATCCCAAAATGACCCTAAAATAATCCCAAAATAATACAAAAATAAATCAAAAATAATCCCAAAAAGACCCTCAAATTAAAAAATATCCCAAAATTATCCCAAAACGACTCCAAAATGATCTGAAAATGACCGCAAAATTTAACCCAAAATCATCTCAAAATAGCCCCAAAATTATTTCAAAGTGACCCCTAAATGATTCCAAAATGATCCTAAAATAACCCCAAAATTACCCAAAAATATACGATACAAAAACAGTACGGTAAAATGGCAACCGTGGGTGGCAACCCTACTTGAAAATATTTTAGTTGGTATGGCGGCGAAAATACCTTTAATTTGACACCCATATTGGCATATCTCGTTCCACAATTTAAAAAAAATTGAGATAGGTGGCAACTCCCAGGTGGATATTCTAAGAATCAATCATACGAACTATATGCCAAATTTTATCGAAATCGGTCAAGCGGTTCTTGAGATAGTACCGGATTTACAAATATACTGCGGAAAGTTGGCAACCTTAGGTGGCAACCTTACTTGAAAATATTTTATTTGGCATGTCGCTGCAAATACCTTTCATTTGATACTCATATTGGCATATCTTGATACAAAATTAAAAAGTGGATAGTTTTAGAATCAATCATACTATCTAAGTATATTCAAAATTTTATCCTAATCCCGGTTCCCGAGATAGTCCGGATGGATATACAAATATAAATATATACGTATATACAAGTTTAGCTCAAGATTTCAAGATCAAATCATTTCAGATTACCGAATTTTTTTTCTGGGATGACTGAATGAACTTTTTCGGAATAATATCTAAATTCCACAGGGGTCACTTCAGGCTTTTCCGAGATCACTTCGGGCCTTTTCTGGGAACGCTACGAAATTTCGGCACTTTTCCGCATCCATTATAAAAATCAATACAAATTGTGCATTTTTAGGTATTTTGATTTTTTTCGGGTAATTAATTTTATTGTAAATGGCAATGTGATATGTGCGCATATTAACCTTTAAGGTTATCTCTGAAAGCGTAGCATCATATTTCGTGCATTTGCTATTATTGTATGTAGAACGTGTTGCTCTTATCAATTTGAATGTCACTCAAGCAAGGCTAAATTTTATGCTGGAATTGAACTCGCGTTAATGGTGAAACAGTTGGTCAACGTAAAAGGTATCGATTGTAGTGACTTTTTTCCCGAAGATTTCTCCTTCTTTCAGTTTCGTATTGAGCTGACCTTCATTTTACTGAGTCATCATATGACTTATTCAATTATCCCACTTTTTTCGAGTTTCCTGTTTTATAAATTTCTTCTTAGTTTTATAATGTGGTAATTGCTGGAAAATCTTTGATGATAGGTCAAGCGTCACATTTTGAAAATTGATTTCCTGTGCGGTCTTTTGTGGCTCCCTTATCATACAGCTGCTGCCAACACTGATTGGGCACTTCAGTTGGTTTACTTTAGCGCCGCCATTTACAATAACGTTGGAGTGATCTTAAGTAGTCACGTGATTTCGGTGTTTTGCTTTGTTGCATCTGATATGCATCGCCATCAATTAGTGCGTCATTTTATTGACTAATTTTACGTAAGTAGGTACACCGATATCTCTTTGATGTTGAGCTCTACGCACGCCAATGTCATGAGTCATGCACTGAGATAAACTTTTTGTTTCTGTTGTAGGCGTGCCTTTTCCTGAGATTATGAAATTCCTTAAAAATATTTTTTTTGTTTGGGTAAGAAAATGTCCGGATGTGGAAATAGTTCCAAAAAACGTCTTAGAAACTTTTCAACGAAAAAAAAAAACATTGGGGAATTGAGGTAGGTAGCAATAGCTTTCTCAGACTCAAAATTCAACTACTTTTTCTTGTAGAATTCAAGTTTCCGAAAGACCAAAAATGTTTCCTTTTAAAGCCCGCCAAGGAATAAAAACCCTCATCTTAAAGATCTCTCTAAATAACGATTAACTGGACTTTATGCTGGTTGGAATTAGGAAAATGGTTGTAAATCTTTGAGAAAAGGGCTACTTCATCCCCTGAGTACTACCTAATTAAGTACTCAATGCACAGTAGCTTTGGTTGATTGACATATCTAGCATACGATTTAATAAATCGAACCAATTTTGTTTTGGCAAATCTCACAGTTAACAATCTTACCAACAAAATTCAATACTCACTTGACCAGCGCACACATAACACACAAAATGCAGAGTGTGGTTGACTTAAACAAAGCGAAGTGCATCACCTTCGATAGCTCAGTTGGTAGAGCGGTGGACTGTAGTTTGAATTGCGAAAGCATTTATGCGAATAGATATCCATAGGTCGCTGGTTCAAATCCGGCTCGAAGGAAGTACTTTTTTTACTATTTTTTTTTTAAATAAAATATATTTAATTAAAGAAATAATAAAATAAAATGAAATAAAATAAAATAAAATAAAATAAAATAAAATAAAATAAAATAAAACAAAATAAAATAAAATAAAATAAAATAAAATAAAATAAAATAAAATAAAATAAAATAAAATAAAATAAAATAAAATAAAATAAAATAAAATAAAATAAAATAAAATAAAATAAAATAAAATAAAATAAATTAAAATAAAATAAAATAAAATAAAATAAAATAAAATAAAATAAAATAAAATAAAATAAAATAAAATAAAATAAAATAAAATAAAATAAAATAAAATAAAATAAAATAAAATAAAATAAAATAAAATAAAATAAAATAAAATAAAATAAAATAAAATAAAATAAAATAAAATAAAATAAAATAAAATAAAATAAAATAAAATAAAATAAAATAAAATAAAATAAAATAAAATAAAATAAAATAAATTAAAATAAAATAAAATAAAAGAAAATAAAATAAATTAATATAAAATAAAATAAAATAAAATAAAATAAAATAAAATAAAAGAAAATAAAATAAAATAAAATAAAATAAAATAAAATAAAATAAAATAAAATAAAATAAAATAAAATAAAATAAAATAAAATAAAATAAAATAAAATAAAATAAAATAAAATAAAATAAAATAAAATAAAATAAAATAAAATAAAATAAAATAAAATAAAATAAAATAAAATAAAATAAAAGAAAATAAAAGAAATAAAATAAAATAAAATAAAATAAAATAAAATAAAATAAAATAAAATAAAATAAAATAAAATAAAATAAAATAAAATAAAATAAAATAAAATAAAATAAAATAAAATAAAATAAAATAAAATAAAATAAAATAAAATAAAATAAAATAAAATAAAATAAAATAAAATAAAATAAAATAAAATAAAATAAAATAAAATAAAATAAAATAAAATAAAATAAAATAAAATAAAATAAAATAAAATAAAATAAAATAAAATAAAATAAAATAAAATAAAATAAAATAAAACAAAATAAAAAAAATAAAAAAAAATAAAAAAAGATAAAATAAAATATAGGAAAATAATATCAAAAAAATTAAAAAAGGGCAAAATAAAATAAGAAAAATAAAACAAAACAAATACAATGCAATAAAATAAAATAAAGTAGTAAAAAAAGTCCATCCTTCGAGCCGGATTTGAACCAGCGACCTATGGATATCTATTCGCACAAATGCTTTTGCAATTCAAACTACAGTCCACCGCTCTACCAACTGAGCTATCGAAGGCGATGCAGTCAGCTACGTTTAAGCCAAATGCTATACATTTCTTGTGCGTGTATGAGTGCGGTGTGTGTATGCGAATGCATTTCTTTTAATTTTATATGTATGTGAGTCATTCGATAATTGTGCTATGGTGGCGGTCACTGATGGCGGGCCAACAACAACACAATTGAAAGCAAACTGAATTGAGCAACAAACACACCGAGTGTATAAGTCTTATCAGTGAAATGTTAGCATTTTTGTGCGGCATCAACTTTGTTAGCGACGTTTCTTGAGCAAATCTACATACATACATATAGAGCTAAATATACACAGGTACTTATGTACTTAAACATAAGGACAATGCAAAAGAATAACAAAGAAATGTAACAATAAAATAAAATAGATTCATGAAGACAATTAGTACAGCGCAGCAGTGTAAAGTAAAGCAGCAGCTTAAATAAAACAACAAAAGTGCGAGCAATATATGAGTAGAGATATAGAGATAAGCGAAGAGGTAAGAAAATTAGCGATGGTTGACTGAGACTTTGAGGTGATGGTCTCAGGGTGCCAGAGTACTGAAGCGATCTCTATGGGGTTCAGAGAAGAGCGTGTTACTTTAGTGAAATTGATTGCTTTGGAAATATGGATCCAAATGTGACCCCGGTTGAGGTAAAATGTGATTGTACAATATGGCCATCGAACGAGTATGTGGATACTGTGAGTTTTCGAGGGCTGATTTTCTTATTTTATTTCATTGAAGCGCTACGTTAAAGTAAATCAAAAAAAATTCCACTTCTGAAATATTTACTTTATCTTACTTGTTTTTTTTTTTTTTTTTTTTAACAATAGCGTATCTACACTTCCCTACCAAATCTTCACTTCATGTATCAAATATACTGATGTGAAATAAAATGAGCTAAGCGCCAACGCAAAGCCAAACAAAACTGACAGCTTTGGAATAATTACTTGCTATCATAAAAACAAAAAAAAAAAAAAAAAAAAAAAACAAAAAAAAAAACGCTTGCGCTTGCTTATAAAAGATGTAATAAAATGTAAGCAAGCAAGCATTTCATGCGTGACCATTTTCTATTTCATATTTAGAGCGTCAAATCTTCTACCTTTCTGATCTCACATACCCTAACTCATACCGCAGCTCTACGCCTCGTATCTTGCTCAGCCTCAATGGCGCTAATGCATGTCAATATTTATTCTGTTTGTCAGTTATTTAACTTTTACTTAACAAAAGATACTTTACATCTCTCTTTTTTATTTTAAAGCACTATTTCACATTACATGAATAGAGTTTCCGCTTAGCTCGAGGTTTACCTTACACGCTTGATTGGTGGCGCTAATATTTTGATAAAATGTTACATATTTACCCTTAAAGATTTATGATGTAGGTTTTTATGCGGCCGCTCAAAATTCTGTGTGAATAAGTTATTGTGCTTGTATATTTGATATGTAGTTAATGTGTTTCTACTGAGAATGGTTTTACAATGTTGCCACCTGTTTGGATTGTTTACGGCTTACTTCAATATACATGTATAATTCTAAGTAAGGTTCTAGGGTTGCCACCTTATTCTATTAACTTTATCTCTCTAATGTGTTCACAGGGTTGCCGCTTATTTTAAAATTAACAAGATTTGCTAATATAGATAGTTTTTGGGACTATTTTGGGACTTCGTTACTTTTTCGGGATCATTTTCTAACTTTTTTTTAGATCATTTATGGAATTTTTAGAGACAATTTCCGTGTTACTGGGGTCTATCAGCAATTACGGAGTGATAATTTTCCGTAATGTAGTAGATCGTGGGAAAATTCTATCGATTTCAACGAAATTTGGCAGTGGATTTCGATAACATCGATGTGATCCCTATTAATTCTATTACAATTCTTCCACGTGAAAGTTTCATCGTAATTGCTGATAGGCCCCACTGTTTTAGGGACCACTTTTCCCAAAACGGTCCTGAAGAGGTCGCAAAATTTTCCCTAAAATCATTCAGTAATGGTCCCGAAAAAGTCCGAAAAATATCCCCATAAAGTACTGTAATTATCCCAAAAATGTCTCGAAAAGGCCCCATAAATTATCCAAAAAAAAATCTGAAAAATATCCCGAAAAAGTTTTGAAATTATTATCCTAAAAAGTCCCGAAATGGTCCCAAAAAAGTGCCGAAACTCATCCCGAAATAATCCCAACAAAGTCCAGAAATGATCCCAAAATAGTCCCGAAATAGTCTCAAAATATGCCCGAAAAAAACGAAATGATCCGAAAAAGGTTCGAAACATATCCCGAAAAAGTACTGAATTCATCCCAAAAAAGTCCCGAAAACCATCCAGAAATGATTCCAACAAAGTCCAGAAATGATCCCAAAATAGTCTCAAAATATTCCCGAAAACCATCGCAAAATGATTCCGAAAAAATCCCGGAATGATCCAAAAAAAGTCTGAAAAATATCCCGAAAAGGTTCTGAAATTATCCTAAAAATCCCGAAACTGTACCAAAAAAGTCCCAAAACTCATCCCGAAATGATCCCAACAATGTCGAGAAATGATCCAAAAATAGTCCGGAGATAGTCTCAAAATATGCCTGAAAACCATCCCGAAATGATCCCAAAAAGGTCAGAAACATATCCCGAAAAAGTACTCAAATTATCCCAAACACAGTCCAGAAATGATCCCAAAATAGTCCCAAAACAGTCTCAAAATATTCCCGAAAACCATCCCAAAATGATTCCGAAAAAATCACGAAATAATCCCAAAAAGTCCGAAAAATATCCCGCAAAAGTGCTGAAATTATCCCCAAAAAGTCCCGAAATGGTCCCAAAAAAGTCCCGAAACTCATCCCGAAATAATCCCAACAAAGTCCAGAAATGATCCCAAAATAGTCCCGAAAAAGCCTCAAAATATTCCCGAAAACCATGCCGAAATGATCCCAAAAAGGTCCGAAACATATCCCGAAAAAGTACTGAAATTATCCCAAAAAAGTCCCGAAAACCATCCAGAAATGATTCCAACAAAGTCCAGAAATGATTCCAAAATAGTCCCAAAATATTCCCGAAAACCATCCCAAAATGATCCTGAAAAAATCCTGAAATGATCCCTAAAAAGTCTGAAAAATATCCCGCAAAAGTGCTGAAATTATCCCCAAAAAGTCCCGAAATGGTCCCAAAACTGTCCCGAAAATCATCCCGAAATGATCCCTACAAAGTTCAGAAATGATCCCAAAATAGTCCAGAAATGATCCCAAAATAGTCCCTAAATAGTCTCAAAATATACCCGAAAACAATTCCGAAATGATCCCAACACAGTTTAGAAATGATCCCAAAAGCCATACCGAAATGATAACAAAACAAAATCAGAAATTATCGCTTAAAGTACCGAAATGTACCCAAAAAATGTCAAATCTCTGCCATCGATTTTTCCTATAAGCGGATTTTGCCACAAATTCCACTCAAAGTAGGGTCGCATAGTTGCCATTATGTCGCAAACCAAATTTCATACAAAAATTGACAGCTCTGTTGCGACTTTGCCATTTCGCGGCGTTTACCACAAATGCAATAAGTTGGCAACATTAAAGGATTACCCTCATTGTATTTATTCTGAAGACATCTGGAAAGGTTTGTTTGAATATATTTGTTTAAATAGGATACCTATGCCGAATATCAAACGAAATGTTTTTACGTCATATTTCAACAAAAATATTTCCAAGAAGTGTTGCCACTTAATTTTGTTATATTTATCCTTAGGTATTTTTAAAAGGTTACCGTTTAAAATTTCCATTTTTTCAACTAAATAAAATATTTTAATATCGTCGTATTTCAACAAAAATATTTGTATGTAGGGTTAGCACCTAGGGTTGCCACTTAATTTTATTATATTTATCGCTAGGATATTTTTAAAAGGTTGCCACCTATTCGAATTTTTATTTGTAAGTATGGACAACAATAAAAGTATTCTACGGTGAATTTCAACAAAAAAGTTTCAAACTATCTTTGGTGACTAGAGTTGCCACCTTATCTTTATTTATATTTATTTTAAACAATATCCGCTATTTCTACGTAGCAAACGACTTGACACATTCTTATTGATTTTTATACTAAGTTTGCATAAGTGATGCTCATTAAGACTTTTTAAAGGGTTGCCACATAACTAAAATTTAAAAAAAAAAATCTGTTTCGAATTAAATTTCATTGTCATGTACGGAGTATTTCTACAAAACAAAAATATTTCTGAGTAAGGTTTTCATTTAGGGTTGCCACTGAGTTCCTTAGTAAAAAAAAATGAGAAAAACCTTTTCGATTCCTTGACTTCATTTCCGGCTGAAAATATTTCCAAAACATCATCGAAACTGTTGACTCATGACGAGGCGTGAATGCCTTCAAAAGTGTAAGAAAATAATAAAAAATCTTCAAAAATTATACGCATATTTATTTCCATTAACAAATTTACAAGACAATGCAATAAAAGATGAAATAATTACTTACAACAAAGAACAAAAAAAAGCAAGCCACACTTCATTTAACCACTTAAATAATGATATTCAATATAAATACATCAAAAGATCTCAAAAGATCAATTGATTGCGAAACAAAAGCGAGTCGAAGAATGAAAAGTGCAACCGTTTTGGGCGATGAAACATCACCGCAATTGACGGCTGCTAAACAAAAGTAACAACAGACGATTGATCAGAACAGCAGCAGCAGCAGCAGCAGGAGCAACCGCATCGAAAGCATTCAGGCCCCAAACTTCATTCATATTTACACAAGAAAATTACTCAAAAACTCTAAAAGATGACTTGCAATAATTTATGCGCCTAACTACTTTTGGTACATATCAGTGGCGGAATCAGGATTTTGGGAAGGAGGGGTGTAATTTCTAGGACATTTTTCATTCACAGTATCTCAAAACTGGCATTTTAAGCTCGTTTTTCAAAAATATATGGGACATTCCATGCCAAATCGACACATTTTTTAACTGACCCCCTTCGATTTCGCTAAAAATTTCCTATCTTTTTCTACAACCCAAAAGACATTTTTCAGAATTTTTTTCAAATTTTTTTCCTCAAATAAAAAAAGATTATTAAAAAAAAGTTTTTTTTTCTAAATATGCTGCAACTTTTTCAAAAATCTACCGTTTGGGATCATTTTTTTTGATTTTTTTTTTTAAATGTAGTTTTCGAAAAAAAAAAATAAAATTTTTTTCAAAATTTCAATAATTTGTTTTTCCAAAAAAAAGTACGACCCTTTTTTATTTTTATATTTATTTTTATTTTTTTCAAAGCTCCAAATATTTGTGCAATAAGCCCCACTAATAACAAGATGTCCCGACAATATCTTCTATTTTTTTTGATTGAAAAAAAAAAAAAATTTTTTTTCAACTTTGGCTCATTTAATATAATTTTCTAATGAAATTTTTTTTTAATCAAACAAAAAAAAAAACAAGCGATTGTGCATCTTGTTATTAGCGGGGCTTATTGCAGAATTAGTTGGAGCTTTGCAAAAAAAAAAAATAAAAATAAATAAAAAGGGTCGGAACTTTTTTCGAAAAAAAAAATTATATATCTATGCTTTTAAAATTTTGTATTTTTTTTTCCGAAAACTACAGTTAAAAACAAAAGTAAAAAACAAATGACCCCAAACGGTCGGTTTTTGAAAAAGTTACAGCATTTTTAGAATAAAAAAGGTTTTTTTAAAGTTCATATTTTTTATTTAATTGCGGAAAAAATTTGAATGAATTCTGAAAAATGTCTTTCGGGGGTTAGCGAAATCGAAGGGGGTCAGGTAAAAAATGTGTCGATTTGCATGGAATGATCCATATATAATTTTTCCTATGTTTTTTTTGCTTTTTTTTGGGTAATTTTTTTTACTTTATTTTTAGCCTAATTTTTACCATAATTTTTATGTAATTTTTACTATATTTTTGCGGAATTTTTACTATAGTTTTTGTGTTAAATTTACTGCTTTTTTTGTGTAATTTTTGCTATATTTTTTGTGTAAATTTGACTGCATTTTTTGTGTAATTTTTATCTACTATATTTTTTTTGAGTAATTTTAACTTTATTTTTCACTATATTTTTGGCGTATTTTTACTATATTTTTTGTGTAATTTTTATCATATATACTTTTTGCGTAGTTTTTTACTGTATATTTTGTGTAAATTTTACTGTCTTTTTTGTGTAGTCTTTTGTACTATATTTTTTGCGTAATTTTCTTATGTTTTTTTTTGTTTTTATTTTTGGGTAGTTTTTTTTACTATATTTTTAGCCTAATTTTTACCATAATTTTTATGTAACTTCTACTATATTTTTGCATAATTTTTACTATAGTTTTTTTGTTAATTTGATTGCATTTTTTGTGTAAATTTTACTGCCTTTTTTGTGTAATTTTTATCTACTATATTTTTTGAGTAATTTCTACTTTATTTTTCACTATATTTTTGGCGTATTTTTACTATATTTTTTGTGTCATTTTTACCATATTTTTTACTTTATTTTTTTGCGTAAATTTGACGGTATTTTTTGTTAAAATTTTAATATACTTTTTGCGTAGTTTTTACTGTAGATTTTGTGTAAATTTTACTGTATTTTTTGTGTAATTTTTCCTATGTTTTTTGTGTGATTTTTCCTATGTTTTTGGGTAATTTTTTACTATATATTTAGCCAAAGTTTTACTATAATTTTTGTGTAATTTTTACTATAGCTTTTGTGTAAATTTTACTGTATTTTTTTGTGTAATTTTTACTATGTTTTTTAGCAAAATTTTTCAATATTTTTTTCTTAATTTTTACTGTAGTTTTTTGTAATTTTTACTATATTTTTGCTTATTTAGTTTTTAATATATTGTTTGAGTATTTTTCACTCTATTTTTGCCTATTTTTTGCGTAAATTTTACTATATTTTTTGTGTAATTTTTATCTACTATATTTTTTTGTCATTTTTACTTTATTTTTAATGTAGTTTTTACTATATTTTTGGAGTATTTTTTAATATTTTTCGTGTAGTTTTTACCATATTTTTTACTGTATATTTTGTGTACATTTTACTGGTCTTTTTGAGAAATTTTTATCTACTATATTTTTTTGTCATTTTTACTTTATTTTTAATGTAGTTTTTACTATATTTTTGGAGTATCTTTCAATATTTTTCGTGTAGTTTTTACCATATTTTTTACTGTATATTTTGTGTACATTTTACTGGTCTTTTTGAGAAATTTTTATCTACTATATTTTTTTGTCATTTTTACTTTATTTTTAATGTAGTTTTTACTATATTTTTGGAGTATTTTTCAATATTTTTCGTGTTTTTTTTTTTATCTACTATATTTTTTGCGTAATTTTTGCTATATTTTTGGCCTGATTTTAACTATAGTTTTGTGCCGTTTTTATTAATTTTCCTTAATATAATTTTTACTATATTTTTTGTGTATTTTCTACTGTATTTTTTGCTTAGTTTCTATTATATTTTTGAGTAATTTTTACTATATCTTTTATTATGAAGGTCCGAAGGGGAGTGTTTGAACCTGATGAGAAATTTTTATCTACTATATTTTTTTGTCATTTTTACTTTATTTTTAATGTAGTTTTTACTATATTTTTGGAGTATCTTTCAATATTTTTCGTGTAGTTTTTACCATATTTTTTACTGTATATTTTGTGTACATTTTAGTGGTCTTTTTGAGAAATTTTTATCTACTATATTTTTTTGTCATTTTTACTTTATTTTTAATGTAGTTTTTACTATATTTTTGGAGTATTTTTCAATATTTTTCGTGTTTTTTTTTTTATCTACTATATTTTTTGCGTAATTTTTGCTATATTTTTGGCCTGATTTTAACTATAGTTTTGTGCCGTTTTTATTAATTTTCCTTAATATAATTTTTACTATATTTTTTGTGTATTTTCTACTGTATTTTTTGCTTAGTTTCTATTATATTTTTGAGTAATTTTTACTATATCTTTTATTATGAAGGTCCGAAGGGGAGTGTTTGAACCTGATAACCACCCCCGTGGATCCGCCCCTGGAACATATGTATGTATGTATAAATATGTAAGTATGTAAGAAAACATTCCTAAAGATCCTCGACAAACAATAAGATACATATCATCCAAATACTTATGGATAAAAGATGATCTCGCCTCAGTACGTTTTCGACTGATACAAAAACGAGAATGGATAAAAAAACGATGGATCAACGGCTAAGCAAGTCTGTCAGTAATGGAACTCATCTCAATGAATGGTCAAAACATATAAAAATGTTTAAAATGCAACCTGACCGGAAGATGGCTTTTCATACATTTTCAATGGATTTTAGACAGATTAATTGGGGTAAAACAGCAACAACAATAAGGTGTAATTGGTATAAGAAATATGCTGCATCAATATTGTGTAATGAGTGTCTTTGAGGTTATAAAACAACAAAAGACAAAGTGCCTTTTTGTCTGCTGAAAGTAAAATTCTCACATATTTTTGATCGATGCAACGGAAGTCGTAATCGCGGTAGCAGCAAAAGGATCAAACGTACTCAATATCCAAAAGAATGATTTGCAATAAAAAAGGCGCAAAGTGCAAGTGGGCGTGGTTGGAGGGCGACTTTATCCAATTTCATCATTGTAACCAGTTTTAAGTTCCGACCAGTCGAATTTTCAAAAATGCCTCCCTTAAAAGTGGGTTGGTACCATTTCTGGACTTTTTCGGGATAATTTCGGGACTTTTTCGGGATAATTTTGGACTTTTTTGGGATCATTTCTGGACTTTTTCGGGACCAATACGCAATAAGTTTAGGGAATATTTTGGGGCCGTTTTGGAAAAAGTGGTCCCGATAACAGTAATGCGGAAATGGTCCCTAAAAATTCCATAAATGATCTAAAAAAGTTAGGAAATGATCGCGAAAATGTCTGGAGCATATCCTGAAAAAGTCCCGAAAAGATCCCAAAAAAGTCCCGAAATGGTCCCAAACAGTCCCGAATATCATCCTGAATTGGTGCCGAAAAAGTTCCAAAATGATCTCAGAAAAGTCTAGAATGGTCCCGAAAAATTTCGGATCATATCCCGAAATGGTACCGAAAAAGTCCAAAAATTATCTTAAATAAAGTCCAAAAATTATCCCAAAAAAGTCCACAAATGAAACGAAAAATTCTCAGTAATGCTTTTGAGAAATGATTGATTCTAAGACTATCCATTTCAGGGTTGCCACTTGGGGCGGTTTACAGGGTTGCCACCTATCTCAATTTTTTAAATTATGCAGCAAGATATGGGCATCAAATGAAAGGTATTTTCGGTGACATGCCTACTAAAATATTTTCAATTAAGGTTGGGACCTAGGGTTGCCACCTTACCACAGTATATTTGTATATCCGGTAATATCTCGAGAACCGCTTGACCGATTGAAAGGAAATTTGGCATAGGGATAGTGTTATGGATTCTAACACTATCCACTTCGGGGTTGCCACTTGGTGGGGTTACAGGGTTGCCACCTATCTCAATTTTTTTTAAATTATGGAGCAAGATATGCCAAGATGGGTATCAAATGAAAGGTATTTTCGCCGATATACCAACTGAAATATTTTCAAGTAGAGTTGCCGGCCAGGGTTGCCATTTTGCCGTATTATATTTGTATATTTTTGGATCATATTTGGATTATTTTAGGATCATTTAGGGGTCATCTTGGGATAATTTTGAGGCTATTCTTTGGGTGGTTTCGGAATTATTTTAGGAATATTTTGGGATTCTTTTACTGTCATTTTGGTATCATTTTGCGATAATTTTGCGGTCATTTTCGGATCAATTTGGGTACATTTAAGGATCTTTTTTTGGGTCATTTTGCAATCATTTTGATGCCATTTTGGGATCATTTTTGGAGCATTTTGGGATACTTTTGGGGTCGTTTTGGGAACATTTAAGGGCCTTTTTGGGTCGTGTAACAAGTGAATGTTTTCCATACTCATACTTCTAAACTTCTGCCGGCGGAAAGTGCAGCAAGAATATAGATCTAGGGGGATATTTCTGATTTCCAATTTAGGTAATTTCAAGTTATGGTGTATAAAAAAAGATAGAAATTCACAATTTTTACTTACCGTATTTTAACTTTCCTTTTCAAATAAAAACAAATAAGTGCGAATAAGTTTTTTTTTTTGTAGTAAAAATTTCCTTTTATATTTTTTTCAGTTTTTTTTTGTTCTTGTTTTTTTGTAGTATGTTTTTTTATATAGTATAATATTTATACATAAATAAATAAAAATGTGTTTTTGCTAAAATATGTGTTTATGTATTTGTTCGTTTGTGTGTGTGTGTGTGTTTTAAAAGTATGGGTGTGGCCTAAAACTTTGTTTTAGCGCTTATTTTGCTTAATAATAATTTTTTTTTAACATTTAATAAAAACAGTTAAAACTACATACATACATACACATATCATATACAAATATACTAAACTAGATATGCTAGATATATACCTATTTATATAAATTTTTTATATATTAATAATGAAAAAATTACTATAAGTTTTTTATAATTGCAAAACAATTTTTTTAGGAAAACATTTTTTTCGCTGTGTACTTACGTATAAATATTTATTTTTTTTCTATTTTTTTATGGCTAAGTAGTTGTAGAAAAAAAAATTTACAAATTAATTTAATTTATTTAAGCACTCGCAGTATAAAAAATGATACTCCTAAGTTTTTTACGAAGTAGTAAATTTTTTTTGGTTCCTCTTATACATGTATCACTGTAAGAAAATGACCAAACAGCGCTTTTTTGCGCCGAAATGAGGTTTTATAATAATGTTTTTCCTGCTTGACCCGAAACGACTTTTGTAGTGACTGAAGCCGAACATCAGTCAGATTTTCCCCTTCATGGAGAGTTCATGGGCATTTTTTTTTTTTTTTTTTTTGTTTTGTATGTACGTCGTTTTTTGTTCAAAAATCCTCACTCACAGAGTTGTGATAATTGCGAGCGAAACCGAGCTGCACCGTAATTCGACATACTTTGAAGAAGCTGAAATTAATTCGAGGAATGCTTCCATTTTTTTTTACTGAAAATCAAAAAAAAAATACAAAAAAAAAATACAAAAAAAACCACTGGAAAAGTTAGGTTGGGGAAACGTTAGGGTAGTTCTCATCGCTCAAAAAGTTTCGATTAACTTTAGGCGACATTGAGCTGTATCGTAATTCAGTATACTTAGAAGAAGCTGGTATGATTTCGACGAAAGTTAAAAAAAAAAAAAAAAAAATATCAGTGGAAAAGTAAGGTTGGGAAAAAGTTAGGTTAATTCTCGTCACTCAAGGAGTTTAGGTTAATTTCGAGCAACACCGAGCTGTATCGTGATTCGGTTTACATTGAAGAAGCTGAAGTTATTTCGAGGAAGGCTACAACTTTCTTCTAAAACTAAAAACAAAAAAAAAAAAAAAAAAAATCAGTAAAAAATTTAGGGTTTCGAAAACGTTAGGTTAGTTCTCGTCACTCAAAGAGTTTTGATTAATTTCGCGTGACAGCGAGCTGTATCGTAATTCCTTATACTTTGAAGAAGCTGAAGTTATTTCGAGGCAAGCTAAAATTCAACAAAAAAAAAAAAAAAAATTGAGTGGAAAAACAGTTTCAGAGGAAAAAGATGGTTCAGTTCACTACAGAACAAGGGCATTGTTATTACCGTTATTAAGACGCTTAAAATCTTATCGAAGCCGAAGCGCATACTTTCCAAAGTGAAAAGCTTTCCTAGAAGACATGAATCGTGTAAAAAAAAAAAATAGAAAGTAAGAAATTTTAAAGAGAAATTAAAATTTTATACGAAATCATTTAATTTTTTTGAAGTCGAAATTAGCAGTTTCAACATGGATAAAAAAGGAACCCCGCTGAACAAAATTAACCACTTTTTTATCCAATTTTTTGGGAAGCGTGATCCAGTAATTTCCCAAGAAATTATCCGAAAATGGTTAGCAGCGCACCTGGTTTTATTTAGGCATCCGAAAATCTTTAGTTCCGTCATTCTCTAGTAATTCCATACACCAAAAGTCTGAGCGCCAGGATTGCATAACTCAGAGAGGAAAGTGAGTGCAGTTATTTTCAATGGCAAAACGCAGTATTTTCTAATATAAAAATATAAATTTTTTTTTTTCAATTTTTATTATTTTTTAATTTATTTAACAACTTTTTAGCTCTTATTCGATCTCATAAATTACGTACAGTGACTACGAACGATACAATTCGATTGTAAAAAAAAAATTATAATAAAAAAATATATAAAACAAAAGCTAGTTTTAAATTAAATTTAAACTAAAATCTAAATTTTTTCTTTACAAAACTTTTATTATTTACCTAAAAATATACATATATCTATAACTTATTTAGTTAGTTTATTTATTTTTTTAAATTTCTTTTCGTAAACGCTACTGTACAATTTTCATTTTACAAACTTAGCTAACTCAACTGCGACAGAGGCGCTGAGTATTCTTTTGTTTTCACTGTAAAATAGTTGGCAACGCATTTTCAACAGCATGCATGTTATTCAACGAAGTAGTGGTGATTCATCATTGGCTGTTCAAGAAAGTGGCAGGCCAAGCATTGATTATAACACAAACACATGCGCGGCGACGGCGACATCAATGTTGGTGATGTGAGCAGCAAAGGCAACAATGAATTTGCTTGTTTACGCTCTTCATCATGAAACTATGCTACGACTCATCACAGTCTTATCAAAGTGGTGTTGGCAACTCTACTCGGCATAAAGTGCTGCTCTTCTTCTCTTTACAACTGTCATACGTCTTGGCAGCCTAGCTGTCAATAGTGACAGTTGCATCAGTTGCACTCTAGCACTTGTCTCAATGCACTCAATTTCGCATCTTCTCTCTTGTATTATTCGCTTTAATAACTTGCTCTATTTTTTAATTATAGAATATAAAGTCTAAAAATGTATGCTTAAAATGTATATATTCAGTCCTTTTTGTTTGCATTTTCGTTTAATAAAATTTAAACTTATTAAAGCGTGAAGCGGCTTGAAACCCAGCATTTAATGCTCTTTCGTCTGCGCTCCCGTTTCATGCGCTGAAAAGCTCATGTGGTGCTGAGGCGTTTTTTGTTCTATTGAAACTTCGTGTAACGCTAGCAATGGCGGCTCTTCTATTAGGCACAACAAAAGGTGCGCTTCAAGCTCATTACGCTCGATTCAGTTGTCTAGCGACAACATTTGGTTTGGCTTCTGCTTGTTCTCTGTTTATAGTTAAGTTCGGTTTCTTTACGTTCCTGCATTTCGAGCTGTAATCCTGCTCGTTTCTCTTTTTTACTGCCGAAACATATTACCGACACCCACAGCCAACCACTGTCATATCTTGATAGTTCTTCAGCACGACAGTATTCTGATCATTCAAATAGAGCATTGAGATACCCTCCAATTGTGTGGGCACACAACACGCTTTTGGCACTTTACCCGGATTGAGATTATTGACTAAAGTTTGCACGACCGCATGATTTGTTGAGTTCATATGTTCCGCAAGCGGAAAAGGACATTTACCCTGACAGTAGAATGCATCGTAGCCAGGTGGCGCCACAATCCAATCACTCCAACCTACATCGGCAAAATCGACATAGAGCGAGTGTCGCCGACATATTTCATCACTATTTTTCCTACGATGTCCACGTCGATGGTGGCCGGCACGTTTTGAGCGCGTGCTAGTATCGCGCGTCGTACGCGTCGTCTTATGTTTACCATCGTCGGTGTAAGCGTATAGCACTGGCTGTTTGTGTTGCCAACTCGTATGCGGTTCGTCTATGCTACGTCGTAGACGTACATGCTGATGTGGCGCTGGTTTGAGGGCAGGTGTTGTTCGTACTTCGATGAGTATACCATAGTTCTTATTCGGTGTCGCCAGCCACCGATTCACCGCTTTTTGTACGTTGAGGCTAACAGTCTCGGTGCTATTGAGATGTACTATTTTGTTATCCAACAGTTTTAGGCTGGGATCTCGTTTGCCACGTATACCCACTCGTGTAATATCGTAGGCGATTACTTGATAGCGTGTGCGATTCGCAAGGCGCTCGCTGAGCACCGCATCACTGATGGCATCGCGCTTTAGCTGCAGCTCTGCTGCTCTCAGCTTCTCTTCGGTGGGTATGCTTTTCACGTCAAAGTACAAACGAAACCGATGATGATGCGGAAATCGGTCGTCGATTTTACTCTCTGCAATGATAGAATGAGAAGAAAGTTGGGGAGTTAGTTGAGTAATTTTTAAAGTTGTTGTAAATGTTAAATCCTAAATGTAACCTAAAAAAAATTCTGGGTTTGAAATTTTGTAAACTTTGGGATTGGTTTTAAAATAAAGATAAAAAATAAATAAAAAAAAAAAACAAATAAAACAAAATAAAAAAAAATAAAAAATAAGAAACATAAAAAGTAAAATAAAATAAAATGAAATAAAAAAAAAACTAAATAAAAAAAATATATTAAAAAAATTAAATAAAGTGAAATAAAAATGAAATAAAACTTAAATAAAATAAAATAAAATGAACTAAAATAAAATAAAATAAAATGAACTAAAATAAAATAAAATAAAATAAAATAAAATAAAATAAAATAAAATAAAATAAAATAAAATAAAATAAAATAAAATAAAATAAAATAAAATAAAATAAAATAAAATAAAATAAAATAAAATAAAATAAAATAAAATAAAATAAAATAAAATAAAATAAAATAAAATAAAATAAAATAAAATAAAATAAAATAAAATAAAATAAAATAAAATAAAATAAAATAAAATAAAATAAAATAAAATAAAATAAAATAAAATAAAATAAAATAAAATAAAATAAAATAAAATAAAATAAAATAAAATAAAATAAAATAAAATAAAATAAAGTAAAATAAAACAAAATAAAAAATAAAATAAAATAACAAAAAATTAAATTAAATAAAAGAAAATAAAATAAACAAAATAAAATAAAATAAAATAAACAGAAAAAAAAAATTAAAAATAAAATAAAATGAAATAAAATAAAAAAATAAAAATAAAATAAAATAAAATAAAATAAAATAAAATAAAAGAAATTAAATAAAAAAATAAAAATAAAATAAAATAAAAGATATTATATAAAAAAATAAAAATAAAATAAAATAAAATAAGCAAAAAAAATAAAATAAAATAAACAGAAAAAAAATTTAAAAGTAAAATAAAATGAAATAAAAACGAATAAACTAAAAAATAAAATAAAATAAATAAAATTAAATAAAAGAAATTAAATAAAAAAATAAAAATAAAATTAAATAAAATAAAATAAAATAAAATAAAATAAAATACAGTTAAATAAAATAAAATAAAATTAAAAAAAAATTAATTTTTGTAAAGTAAAATAAAAAAAAATGAAATAAAAAAAAAAAAAATAAAAATTAAGTAAAATAAAATAAAGCGAAAAAAATGAGCCAAATAAATAAAAATTAAATATAATAATATAATAAAATAAATTAAAATAAAATAAAATCAAAAAAAATTAAAAAAAAAAGTAAACAAGAAAAAAATAAAATGAATAAAATTTATTTCATTTTTTTAATTAAAAAAATATAAAATAAAATAAAAAAAATTTAATTAAAATAAAATAAATCAAAATAAAAAAATTTAAAAAAATATAATTAAAAAAAATTAAAATTAAAATAAATGAAAAAAAATAAATGAAATGCAGCATTTTTCTCTTATTTCCAACCAAACATACTATTTTATATGACACTGCAATAAGATTGCATTGGCAACCCACACTCGCTACGGCTCACTGCCTCTAAACTAATACGCAAACAATAACAAATTATTCGCAGTACTTGAAAACTAAGCGGGACTTCTTCATGCAGGTAAGAAGGACGCTGCTTTATTGCAATCACCTTTTGGAACGCTCAAGTACCAACACAATGGTCAAGCACTCGAATGCACAGTAGGATTTAGAAGATTTTGTGTTAAGCGGCAAATGAAAGGATCCCATCTATTTATCTCTATGCATAATTTATGTGGCACAAAGTAATATATGTTGAACCTTTTTGTTTCTAATGCTACGCGGCTGCACTTTATGTTGTTATTGTTATGTTGCACTTTTCGTTTCGCATCAGCAACAGGTAGGTAAGGCGGGAATTTTTATTTTTTTCATAAATGAAACTAAGTGCACGTGTGAGAATGTCTAAGGGACGATAGTAAATCAAGTATGTCCTGTAAACAGGATTCCTTACAGTGTGACTCGAGCCACTGATACAAAATGACAAGCAACTCTAGTTATATACTTTGTTGCGCTTGTGTGCGTTTCTATATACACACTTGTATCTACAGTTTTTGCCTAAATAGTTATAGCTCGCTGGAAAAGCGCTCCTTTATTCGCGTATCTATGTATGTACATTGTTATAACTTTTATTTGTTTTATTGTTTTGTGAAACAAGAGTATTGTCTAAAATTATTTTGGGGGTTGTATGAATGCAGTTGTGATACGGTGTGCGTTGGCACGTATACTATTAAATCAATTTCAAGGTCACTGCTTTTAAAACATTTCAGACTTGCTTATGTGAGAACTATGTTCAACACATAAATCATTTTAATTGTAGGGAACATCATAGTGTTATCCTTTTGAAGGTATGCTGCACAGGTGTGGTACTCAATTTTAAGCGCAAGAAAATCTTACGCAGCTGCCAGTTTCATAATGTGGATAACTAGATACGAAACCTCCGCACTCTCAGAGTGCTTCCGGAAAAATGTGCTGAGAGAAATTTTTAGGTAACATTTTGTAAGTGATTTACTTAAGAAAAACATGTTTAAAATCATACTAGTTGGAAGCAAAGAAATATTAAAATAACAAAATAGAATGTTACCACCAAGCCTTATTCCAGGGTTGGGACACTTCGAATAAAAAATTATTCAAATTGATTCATCTTTACATATAATAAAATTGTAACAGGTCGATGTCTGTACATGGCAGATATCAAAGAAAAAAAAAATTGATTGCTGGAAGCATTATTAAGCGAGTAAAATCCAAATCAACCATTTTAAAATTTTTTGGGTGGCCGACTGTCTGTTTGTCCGTATGTTTGTGGCCGTATCATGCTGAATGTAGTGAATGGAATTGAATGAAACTTTTTTCGTTGAATTACTCGACGCTCAACTTAAAACTTAAGATATTATTTTTTTTTCGATATCTCAAACGGTTTTGAAGTTATCGCCCAATATGTGGACCAGGCTGACCAAAAATGTCTTAGTACAATATGGGTGTCCAACGAAAGGTGTCAATGAGTGCTATAATATGCGATGTGATTCATTGAAATATCTGAAATGGTTTGGGAGATATCTTGAAATTTCGATAGCTCGACCGGTTTCGGAGGTATCGACAAATATATCCACAAAAATGTGTTAAGTAGTACATTATGGGTATCAAACCAAAGGTGTTTATGATTTATTTCATTACCTAAGCTACGCATACGTAGTTGCGTGCACCAGCTAGTAATGAATAAAAATTATATTTTTTTTAATTTTTTCGTCATTTAAAAATAAAATAATGCCCATGCCCTGCCTTATTCGAATAGTATTGAACTCATGCTACTAAGATGTCGCTGTATCGTTTCGCTCTTTGAAATACACTTTTGTCTATAATTAAATGAATTTTACTTCAAAATTAAAAAAAATACTTTAAATAAAAACTGTATAAGTTGTCAGTGATATAATTTGTCAATTTATCTAATAGCTGGCTGGACCAAGAGGTTTCTTTTGAAAATTTTGGAAATTTTATAAATATTTTTTGGTAATTTTTTTTTTTTCACCAAACCAAAAACAAAACTTTATTCTTTGAGTGTGGGTTTCAAAAATGTTTTTTTTTTCGGGGTCATTTAAATTTCGAGACAACTGGCGAAACGTCTTCAAAAATGTCGGGAGAGGTATCAAATGCGATACGTGTTTTGGCTTCGATTTCAACAATCATAAAAATAAAAAATTCGATACAAACTGTCTGAATAGGAACTACCATTTTTTTCTTTTTGGAACAGATACATAAGTAAGAGTTCGAAAATAATTGTGTAAAATTTTCACGGCAATAGGAGCTATAGAAGTCATTTAAAAAATAATTTTTTTTGAAAAATTAATAATACCAAAAAAAAAATTTCGTCCATATACATATGTCAAACGAGTCGTGAGTTATGAATTTTTCTTTAAAATGGTACAAAATTCTATATTATTGAAAATCTTGAAAACCATGCGTAATTTCGAAGAAAGGCTAAAAGTTTTTTTTTGTTCAGTCTTAAGCTACACAAATTTATGGTTTTTAAAAATCATCAAAAAAAAAATTGTGACTCATATCCCAATGGCATTTTAAATTTTTAACAGCCTTTTTCTCAATGAGTAGCGTAGCTATTAGTAAATCGAGTATACAGATCGGTGGGTATTGAATGGGAGAGCGCGATAGTATGCATAACTCAAAATTTAAGATTTTGAATTAGCTCCTTTTGTGTGTGCGGTATGTAAAAATTAGATTTAGTTCGAATAGCAAATCGTATAGGCCAATTTTAATAATTTTTAACTGCACTGAGAGAAATGCATTGAATGTTGTGACAATATCACTATTGATAGCGACGAGTTTGATGCAATATTCATTCAGAATGAGCGAGTTATCAAATATTATTTGCTCCCAATTAAAAGTAAAATGGCATGTCAACCATTTCTATATGTTGTACTATTTTTTATATTTATGGATAGAATACTAATATATTTGAACGGCATGTCAATATCTATGGTCGTGATATGAATTTCTATTGTCGGTATATCCATATCCATATTTACTGCATAGTAATAATGGTAGAGACAGCATATTAATATATATGGGCGAAATGTAAATTTTTATGGGACGCATAATCATAATAGTTCAACAATTTTTACTATGGATTTTCTAACAATATTACAACTTGTTGGAGCGGTTTTTTTAAATTCAAAATTTTTTGAATTTCTTATGATTGAACATTTTTCTAAAAATTGTATAATATGCCGTAGCCGAATGGTAGAAAACTGGGCTAACGTGCCAGAGGAGCATGGTTCGAGTCCCACTGAAACCAAATGTCAAATTATATAAAATTTTGTTTTTTTTAAACTATTTAGAATTTATCAATAGTTTATATGGATACCATTTCAATAGTGATTTATCAAAAAAACATTGATGAAACATCCATATTCATTGATGGGACAGAAATATCAATTTTTATTTAATGTGATATCAATAATTATGGATGTTCCATCCATAGATTTCCCTCCGTGTGTGAACTTTTTCACCTCTACATATAACTTTATGAAACTAACAGGTTATCACAACCTCTAACTAGATTTTTGCGAGCTTCTGTTCCAACCGTCATCGTAACCGATTAAAACCGATTCATTTTTCGAAACCGAAACCGTAACCGTTATGTATTTTGGCGTGAAAAAGAACGAAACAGAAACCGTCTCAAAAGCCGGAACTGGTCCAAACGTTTTTGAATTTGTTTAATACTTTTTTAAATACCTCGCTTCTTTAAGTGAGCATATAGTTATTTTCTTTTACATGGAAGATTTTCGAGTAAGGTTACAAAAGACACGTTTTGACATCAGTAAGGGGATGTTTGACTATAGTTGAATAAAGCCATCGAAAAAAATGAAATGTTCAGGCTTGTCTTATTAAAGTTATTGACGATTTGCATATTCATTTAGTTTTCATTCTTATATTTCTCTAGAGTTCGTTTTTAGAATTTGTTTTGCAGAAATGTAATCCATACCTAGCGCCAATAAAATTTATTACACTATACAGCTGGCTAGGTGGTCCCATACCAACTTTTTTTAAGAGATTAAGACGTAATTAAAAAAATGGCGTTATCGTTTTTCGAAGTTAGCCTCCAAAATTTAGTTACGGGCTTTCGAAGTTCCATGTTCGAAAGTAGGTTTCTTATTGTTCGATAAAAATAAAAGCTGCATATTTTTAATTATCTAATTCGAAAAACGGGGTACGTAGTTTTTTTATGATGTCTCAATCCCTTCAAAAAAGTTGGTTAGATCCCAAGCGCAGAAAAAAGTTGATTTTGCTGTATAGTGTTTTAATATTGGAGAAATTCCATCATCGCCGCAGGAAAAAGGTTATGAAAATTCAGAGCTATTTTGAGGTCTCTAGTAGTTGTCTAAGCTGAAGTTAAATGGCGGGCGGCGAGCAGTTTATTATTATTGTTGTTGTGATATTATATGGTTGAGGGAGTTGGCCGGGGTTGCCGGTTCGAATCCCACCTCAACCAAAGCCTTTTTAATTTTATTTATTTTATTATTTTTATATACCATCAAGTCAAGTGGACTGTTTTTGGTTCTTTTTAATTATTGGTATGTACCATGAAGTCTAGTGGACTGTGTTTTGGTTTTGACACTCTGTATGTATTAATTGGGGCGAGCACTTTGTGGCTCTGAGAATGCATCGTTGGCTATTCTCCCTTCCTTAGAAAACCCTTCAAAATTGTTGGTGGTGAGCACTTGGGCTCTGAGGCATTGGCGGCTATTGGCTTACCCCATTTTGCTTGTGAAAACCCACGTTTTGTGACTGCGACTATAAGCTATGTATTCCAAATATTCCATAAATTATCTGCGAATTACATTAATATGTAATGTACATGAAATAAACGAAACCATGTTATGTAGCTTAAACAGTAGTTAAATCTATTGTGTTCGTGTTTTTATTTGGAAACCGAAACCGAAACGAAATAGTTATCGAAACAAAAATAAATGTTGAAGAACGTAACCAGAACCGAAACCGAAACACGTACAACCAATATTTTGATATTTTGATTTATCCCAACAAGAAAATATTTTTGATCTTACGGAAGTATCTACCGACGGAAAAATATTTGGTTGTGGACCTCTGGAGATCGGCATTTACGAGTAATTCTTATTCTTATTTGATAGAAATTCATCTTAGAAAGGGATTGAGCCCTTTGCTCTACGATTACATTGCTTCTTCGAAAAATATGCAACCGAGCGCAATAAAACTTAAATCCGATTCAATTTGCTGGTAGTGGTTATTTTTGTATAGCAAGGTTGGAAAATTTCAACTGTTTAAAGTTAACCTACCAACACTTGAGTTGAGATATTTCAAAGAGATTCTGTAACTCAATTCGATTAATCGTCTCGACTGAAAAAGTGTCGATTTGACGTCATAATGATGTCACATTCAATTATTTTTGTTTCTTCAAAAAAAAAAAACAAAAATAGATTTTGACGATTTTTTTTCTTACTTGATTTTGAGGGGAGAACAAAAAATTTTTTTTTTTCAATTTCGAATCGAGTCGAGTGTCACGAAAACAAAATCGAGAATATCTTCGAATTTTTTACAGAAACGGGATACAGAAAGCTTTAAACCTAAAATAAAGCTGGCAGGGGGATCTCGACCTTTGGGCAAATACTATTCAAGAATTTTTTGAAAATCGATTTAAATACACACTGACTATACCAGGGAACACAAAAAACAACGTGAAACATTGTGCTGTTGTTTTAACTGCAGTTGTTTTTTTAGAAATGCTCCGGCAATTTTTATACTAAAGGCTGGCTGGTATATTCAAAATGTAGGTACACAAAAGTAGTTCTATACCAAAAAGTTTATAAGAAAATATTTTTATGTACTAGTCTTATTGGGATTTCTCTTCGGATTGGAAAAATCGCTCTCATTAAAAAAAGCGAGTGTTTAACAAAAAATCAGTTCAATTTTATTTGAAGCCAACATTGGAATCAGCAACACCTAACCCCACAAAATTCCCAATTGAGGAGCGGAAATAATTGTTTGTGTCATAAAATTTATCAAATCTAGTTAGTCTCTTATTTTAAAAGCTATTACCCATTATCGTATTGGAATTAAGCTCCAAATTCCCTAAGCGAACATAATTTAAATTTAACATAATTCAAACATAAAAAAATTCGTCCACTCACCTATATGTGTAAAACTTCGTACCGTATTCGCTGTTCTACTAAGTAAACTCGGTCGTGATGTAGCCATAACTGTATCCCATTCTTGACCCATAATTTGTGCATACAATTTCTTCATCGCTTCGGGTATAATAATTTTGGAACGATCAATTTTTGGTGGCCTCTTCATATTGAATAACGACAATAAGCTATTCTCAATTTGGACTAGAGTTGATGGATCGGGTTTAAGTTTTTCACCGATTATCTCTTTATTACTATAGGTGGCGGGTTCAATTTCACTATTATTATCTTCAAAGCTGCTGTTGCTGCTGCTGCTACTATCATCATCGTCGTTGTCGACGTCGTGCGTCGTGGTAGAAGAAGAAGAAACATCAGTAGTCGTTCTACTGCTATCATCTAGCGTTAATGCTGATTTTTGCGCTAATCTCTCAGCAGCTTCTATATGCGTCACACTATTAGGTGTTGTTGTTGTTGTTGCTGTTGATGTTTCATCTGATTCTTTGATTGCTAAGCGTTCATTCGTCGCTTCTATCGTCGCAGTCTGTTTTTTTGTCGTTGAAGCGTTTGTTTCTTCTAGACGTTCTGCCGTCGCTAAAAACTTTTCTGTCGTTTCAACTGAAGGTATATTCTTATGTTGCTTGTTTTGATGATGATAATGATGATGATGATGATGCTTGCGTTGATGTTGCTTATGACGACTTTGCCGTTTGCTGATTTGCTCGCGCATTTCAATTGTATTATCATTAATAGCCATTTTGTTATTAAAACTTTTCTTGTTCGCTGCTGCTTTTTCTATTTCACTATTCACTATACTAACTGCTTCTAGCGTTTTAGTATATGTTGTTCTTGTTTTTTCTGTTTGTTGTATTTTTTTGTTAGTATTTTTTGAATGTTGCACTTTGTTTCTTTGTTGTTGTTGTTCTTGTGTCCGCACTATATTATTTTTATTAAGTGTTGCACTTTTTTCGTACACTTCGTTGAAGTTTTCAAATTTGTTTTTGTTATTTTCTTTATTCTTATTTTTTTCAGCACTCAATCTCACTTCACTACTGCTATTTGTTCTTTCGATTTTATTTATTCTATTATCCTTTGCGCTAATTTTAATTAGATTATTGTTATGATTGTTGTTGTTGTTGCGGTAAGTAACACTATCACTGTTTTTATTATAGCTGAAGATCGTTGTGATCGATGTGGTGCTTGCGCGCTTTGTTGAACGCGCTTGATTCGCACTTTTGTTGCTTGTTGTTGTTTTTGTCACTGATAACGATGTTATATCAATAACTGGACTTTTACTTTCTGTCTCTAATTGTTGTTGTTGCTGTTCAGTAACACGACGTCGTTGCACGCCCACGTCGTCCCTCGTCGCAACACCTTCTCTATCCGTCCAATCAAACACTTGCTGCTTTTGTTGCTCTATTGTTGGCGTTGATATAGCTTGATTGAATCTCGAAGTTATATCCTCGGTGCTAGCAACTTGAACGATCGGTTTAAAAGTCGCCAGCACTGCGAGGAGTAGAAGCCATGCGCGCATGGTCGCTTGCAACTCTGAAACGATATAAAACCATGGAAATTGCTCAACTTTTTTTTTGTGTGTGTAGTATTGAAAGGGTTAACGTTTTTTTTTTTTTAATTTTATTTAACTAGTTAGGTATATGCGTTGTTGTTTTTTATGATTAAATTTAAGAACGATATACGAGCCACGAACACGCCAACTAAAGTGTTGAGTGCCAAATGGCAAGCGCTGGGCATATGCTAACTAAGTATATACACGCAAGTCTAGAAACCAACAAGCGATTGAGCGCATATGGTGAGCAAATGAGTGGAAATTACGTGTGCGTTATGAAAGCAAGTGCAATGAAATTGTGAGTGTGTGTGAATGTTGCATATGTGCGTTAATGCTGTAGAAAAAAACGGCGCTCAATTTTGTGGTGAATAAAATTGGTTTTACTCTTGAGTAAGAGTTCAAAAGATCTTGAGTGAAGTTGTCTTAAAAAAATATAGCTCGCTTTCATATGCGCTAGAGCGATACCACTAGCTTACACAGCTCTCAAATATGACTCAATTACTATATTACACTCAATATTTTTTTGAGTAGAGTGCTCATTATTTTAACTCATCAACCAATTCACTCACTTTGTGTTTTATAAACTGAATTTTCTACTATAATCAATTTAATTATGTTACTTCATTAAACAAAAACACTCAATTTCTCCTCACACTCATTACGCTGCTCTTCTACTCTTCTCACTCAAATTTTACACGCTAGCTCACATAATCTCAACACTATCGCACTATCTCTCTTTCTCTCTCCCACTTCACAACATCACAATTTCGTTTACTGTGACTACCTATCTTAATTATAATACCAACAATTTTAAATCCCTTCTGCTGCAATGGTACCTGCTGCTGCTGCTGCTACAGCCATTGCACTTGCGCAGCTGCGTATTTACCCACACAATTTCATTTATACAAGTGCTATTACAGCTAGAAGGCAGGTATGAACTAACATGCATAGGAACTTAGTTATTTAAAAGGAGGAACAGCCTTTTTGAGTTGTTTGATTTGTATGTATTTAGGCGTATTTTGCTGAATGATTTTGCTTGCACACAAAAATATCCTTTCCGATTTTTTTTGGAATTTTTTTTTTTTTTTGCAATACAGGTATCTGCGTTTATGTATGTGTGTGTAGGTTTTGTATTCATAAGTAAAAATGTTGAGTACATAGGTAAACTAAGATTTTTTTGGGCGTAAGCGCTATAAATATGTTTACTTAGTACCTTTGATTTGTGGAATTTCCTAAGTGTTCTGGTCTTCAATACTTATTTCGTAAAAAAATTGTCAGTTATTAATAATTTCTTCCATATGTAGAGAAATGCGCGTAAGGTTTGTGAATAGGCAATGTATGTATATGGAAAGAATTATTACTTAACCCGGTCAATATAGACATTTGAAACAACAAAAACTCTCACAGAGCCTTGTATTATATCAAAAAATACTAGTCCGGTAAATTTAGTTTATCTTTTATAACAAAAATTCCCACAGAGCCAATTTTTTTGTCAGGACCTTAGGTTCGCGCCCAGGAAGAAAACTGCAAAAGTCGACATCGATCCCATTTGTGCCTAAAATGTGATTCGGGGTCAAATATCGAGAAAAATAAAGAACAAACCTCAAATTTCGATTTTGAATGAATTTTGTTTTATACTATTTTATATAATTATTTTTTTTAATATAATAATTTTTTTTTTATTATTTTTTTTTTTAGGGTTTATATCAGTTTTGTTTAATTTATTAACATATTATATTTTTATTTTTTTTTAGTTCTTATTTTTAATTTTTTTAAACAAAATTTAATTTTTTTAATTTTAATTTTTTATGTTATATTATTTTTTTGAAGCTTTTTAATGTTTTATTATATTTTTTTTATATTTTTATTTGTTTTTTTTTTTATTTTTTTTTTTAATTTTTTTTAAATTTCTTCTTTTAATCTTTTTTATATATTTTTTTTAATTAAAAAAAAAAAAAATTTGTATATATTTTTTTCAATTTTTTTTATTTTATTTTTATTTTTTTTTTTATATTTCATATTTATTAACTTCAAAAGTACAGTAAAACTTTAAAATTTTTTTTATATTTTTCCCATTTTTTTATATTTTTTTTTAATTTTTTTTCAGTTTTTTATATAGTTTTTATTTTTTTTATACATTTTTTTCAATTTTTTATATTTTTTTCAATTGCTTTTTATATTTTTGTTTTTAATTTTTTTATATTATTTTCAATATTTTTTTTTTTCTTAATTTTTGTTTCTTTCAATTTTATTTTGAGCTTTCAAAATTTTATTCTTCATTTTTTTTTGATACATCATTTTTTTTTAATTTTTTTTTTACTTTTTTGCCTTTTATTCACATATTTTTTGTAAATGTTTTTTAGTTTTTTAGTTTTATTTTTTTTCAATTACTCTTTCCCATTTTAAAATTTTTTCTTCTTTCCAGTTTTTTCGTTTTAATTTTTTTATTTATTTTTTTTTAAGACTCTTTCGTTTTTTTATTTTTACTTTTATTTTTCAAACTCATTTTTTATATTTTTTAAAATTCTTTTTAATATATTTTTTTAATTTTTTTATAATTTCTTTATATTTTTTTCAATTCTTGTTTCTTTCAATTTTATTTTGAGTTTTAAAATTTTATTCGTGTATTTTTAAAACATTTTTTTTTTATTTTTTTATTTTTTATATTTTTTCCAATTTTTGTTAATTTCTTATACTTTTTCAATTATTTTATATTTTTTTCAAATTTTTTTTATATTTTTTCAATTCTTTATATATTTTTTTCATTTTTTTATATTTTTATTTTATTTTTTTTTTTTTAATTTTTGTTTCTTTCAATATTATTTTGAGTTTTCAAAATTTTATTCTTCATATTTTTTTAATACATAATTTTCTTATATTTTTTTTTTTCAATTTTTTTTTATTTTTTTTTATTTATTTTAAAATTTTTTTTTCAGTTTTTATATAGTTTTTATTTTTTTTATATATTTTTTTCAATTTTTTATATTTTTTTCAATTGCTTTTTATATTTTTGTTTTTAATTTTTTTATATTATTTTCAATATTTTTATTTTTTTTTTCTTAATTTTTGTTTCTTTCAATTTTATTTTGAGCTTTCAAAATTGTATTCTTCATTTTTATTAAAATTTCATTATGTATTAAAAATTTTTTTTCTTAATTTTTTTTTTTTACTTTTTTGCCTTTTATACACATTTTTTTCTAAATATTTTTTAGTTTTTTTAGTTTTATTTTTTTTTTTGATCAATTATTCTTTACCATTTTAAATTTTTTTCTTCTTTCCAGTTTTTTCGTTTTAATTTTTTTTATTTTTTTTTTTAATACTCTTTGGTTTTTTTTTTACTTTTATTTTTCAAACTCATTTTTTATATTTTTTTAATTTTTTTTAATATATTTTTTTAATATATTTTTTTCATTTTTTTATATTTTTTTAAATTCTTGTTTCTTTTATTTTGAGTTTTAAAACTTTATTCGTGTATTTTTAAAACATAATTTTTTTTCTTTCCATTTTTTCTCTCTTTGTTTGGCTTTTTATACATATATATGTACATTTATTTTTCCTCAACTTTTTTACATTTTTTTTTTGTTTAATTTTCAAGTTTTTTATATTTTTTCCATTTTTAAATTTTTTTATATTTTTTCAATTTTTTTTATATATTTTTTAATTTTTTTTTATATTTTATTTATATTTTTTTTTTTTAATTTTTGTTCCTTTCAATTTTATTTTGAGTTTTCTTATATATTTTTTATATATTTTTTTTTAATTTTTTATATTTTTTTCAATTGTTTTTTATATTTTTGTTTTAATTTTTTTATATTATTTTCAAATATTTTAATTTTTTTTTTAATTTTGGTTTCTTTCAGTTTTATTTTGAGTTTTCAAAATTTTATTCTTCATTTTTTTTGAATACATAATTTTTTTTTTTCATTTTTTTTTTTACTTTTTGCCTTTTATATATACACCTATTTTTTCTAAATATTTTTTAGTTTTTTAGTCTTCTCTCTAAATTTTTTTCATAAAAACCACAAGTAATTAACACCTAGTGTCAAAACTGCACATTTTTTTGAAATTTTTTTTTTTCTAGGAGCATCAAAATATGTGTGATTTTTGATCTTGCTGGAAAAAAGTTTGACATTTTTTTTTGTTATTTTGACACTATTTACGAAAAAATGTTGACATGATGAGAAAGATATAAAAAATAAATACATATTCTTAAAATGAGTCAAATTGTGTAAAAAGGGCATTGATGTATTTTTTTCTTGCAGGTCTAGATGCCACAAAAACCCAAAAATTTAAATGGCCTAGAACTTGCGTCAAAATCAAATATTTTTCTATCTACATTGTGAGAAAATAATTGTTTTAAAATAGTTGTTATACTTAAATTTATGACTATTGTGCGTGTGTTCTACTTGTAATTTGTATAAAACAAAAAATGGGGTTCTTCAAAAAAAGTAACTTCAAGAACAGGATGTGACCTATGTAGTTTTTATGCACCTCAATTTTTATAGATTAAAATCTTATCGCATTAAGTATGCAGACGAAATCGATTCTAAGTGGAGAGAGGTAAATAATTCCAAAAAAAAACAACAAAAACAAAAATAAAAACTACTTACAATCTTGAAGAATTTCTAAAATATTTCTTTAGCACACGCTACAGGGGGTAATTGAGTAAAATTTCTTACGCCGATGAGGTATGAGCCCAAGCGTTTAACCCAAGATCATAAAGAACTGATAAGACGATTTTTAATACATTAAATTGTATGTACGTATTTATATACATATTTATGTGCTGAAGATGGTATATGCCTTAACGAAAGCGATTGCGCTCTCAAATTCGTAATAGAATATTAGGCGCTACATCTAAGCAGCAGTAAAATTATGAATAGATCATTGATAAAAAAAAAACACCAAGGGGAATGGAGGATAAGTAAAATTATGAATAGTCAGAGTATCACCTATCAAAGTCGACAATAGCGGCGAGTTAACAGTCTTTGGTTATGACAAAGATACATATCTTACTAGGGTGGGCCAAACAAATAATCGGTTTTTGTTATTTTCGAACGGCAAAGAGAAAGACCAGCTATACGCCAAATATCAAGCTAATCGAGCCATAAATACGATTGTTTAGAACAGATCGGTCTATGGTCCACTTCGCGGAAGAAAATTTACCCTATATGTTAATCTAAGCATATAACTACCTACACACAAGTTTTCGGGCAAATCGATCCATAAATACGATTGTTTAGAATAAGTGAGTCCTGGGTCCACTTTCCAGAAGAAAATTTATCCTATATTTTAATCTAAGCATATAGCTACCTACACACCAAGTTTCAATCAAATCGAGCCATAAATACGATGGTTTAGAATATATAAGTCCCTGGTCCACTTCCCGGAAGAAAAATTATCCCACACTTCAACCTAAG
>CAXKVI010000003.1:10250033-10255033 GCA_964058755.1 Campiglossa producta
TATTTTATTTTATTTTATTTTATTTTATTTTATTTTATTTTATTTTATTTTATTTTATTTTATTTTATTTTATTTTATTTTATTTTATTTTATTTTATTTTATTTATTTTCTTAATATTTTACTTTCGTTTTATTTAGTTTTATTTTATTGTATTTAATACAAATCTGGCTACAATATCAACTCCGGTGTTGATAATCTATCGGCTTGTTTAATTTGTATTGTTTCTGTTTTAAATTGCGTCACTACTACGTTGTGTATTTTGTTTACGTAGTTTTTGTGTAAAAATAGATCTATTAATAAACACAATTAATAATTATTGCAAAAATTGAGAAGAAAAAAATTATTTATGTAAATAGTATTCACCTCTGTAGAAAATATCACAGCCGGTCTTTTACGTAGCTGTGTCTTTTGCTAAAGCACTTAAAATCAGAGTATGACAAAAATATATAATAAAAAGTATAGGAACCCTGGAGTCAAATGTCCCACAAGTCACAATGTAAAGTCCCTTGTGTTAAAAAGTAAAAAAAAGATATATATATTTAAAGTTCAAATTTTATTTTAAAATTTGTCCTTTATTTCCCTCAGTCGAAATGTTTTTCAAACCGTTTAATGTAGTTTTAATGCTGAGTTTTTAAGACAGCATTTTCCATTTTCGGACGTACATTTCGAAGATGCGTGCGTGCTGCCGGATTTTGAAAATGCGCATTTAGCTAATTTTCGAATGCTTAAGGTGCGTTCCTACCTCGCAAGTAGAAGTATGCTTGCCTTTTTAGATAAACTCCATTTCTTTTAAAAAAGTGAATACGTGGGTAAAGAAACCGACTTTCTAAACAAACTTGTAAACTCTTCACTTCGAAAATTGCAACTTTTAACAGGAACATTTTTGCATAAGTACGTTGACTTTCTTAGTGAGAAGATATCCTAATATAAACAGCGTTTCGCCCAAAAGTATGCAACATTTTTTTTTCACTGTTTCTTCATACAAGGAAATTTTTGTTCGTACTGTATCTTCGAAGAAGCTAAAGCTAATGCAGAAATAAAGTAGCATTTAGTTGCGTTTAGCTTACAAAATTGTATGGAAAAAATGCTGCATTTTGGGCAAAATGCTAAAATGCAAAATGCAGGCTCAGCATGAAAAGCACATAAATCAAAGGATATATTTAAAATGTTACAAATGATAAAAAATTTTTAACAAATTTCAAATTTTGAGATATATTTTGGTTTTTCTTAAAAAATCATCAAACCGTTACGATCTCTGCAAAATTTGTTTTTACCATCTTTTGTTTACAATTAAAATGTTGCTATCAATAATTTCGAGTGAACAGCTGCTAGCGAAAAACTGTACAAAAATCATATTTCTCTTTAAGTGAAATTATGATGAATTGCCTGTATTTCGTTGTGTTGGTTGTTTCTTCTTCCTGGCATAAAGGTAAATACATTTTTTTACCAATCTCGATTTTGAAATTTTTCATTGCGATGCAGCCTTTGGAATAATTCCTAACCTGTATCCTAATAATAAATTAGGTATTTATATTTTTTTACTTTTCTTTTAATTGTTTTCATTTTGTTCACGTTTTGCTTTGATGCAGTCGCACATTTCCAACACTATTAGCACCTTCAATATGGGTAGAAAAGGAACCTCGCTAAACGAAATTCCCCACTTTTTTATCCTCTTTTTTGGTAAGCGTGACCCAGTTGTTTCCCAATATTTTATCCGCTGCAGGGTTGCTTGTAAATTCTTATAAACTTCTTGCATTCGATGCAAAAATATCTTTTTTTATTACCATGCACTGTATACGTTATGAAGTGGGTTGTAAACTCAATTCAATTGTTTATTTGTTTATTTAGCAATGCATTGCAATAAATTTTTTCGCAGTCGACATACAAACGCTTATCAAAATAATTAAGTAACATTGGAAAACGATGAAAGGTGCCACTTGCAGATTTAATCTAGGATATTATAAAAATATACACTGTCGTGCAAAGCAATAGCAGTTTGAAGGTGTGCCCGACTTAACATATCGTCCCTCGCTTGCCAGAAGCATGAATGTGAAAACTTTCCAGATTTGAGTTAATAAGCTCCTGTGACTAATCTCTCGTTTCTCTCAGATTCACGAAAATCCTGGCTTTCCAAAGTAAATGGAACCCCCTCGGAAATTTGCAATGCCATTTTCATGAATGTTTACTTCAATCTCTGAAAATTGTGCCCAGAAAAACGAATGAGCCACATATTTATGTTTCTGGCGCAACAAAAATATTTAAAAAACTGAATTTTTAATTTTTTTTTAATTTTTCGTTTTGCCAGAAACATGAATGTGTAGCAAAATTGTTACGTATGCGCCATGTGTCTCTGGTTGAGTGCAACACATTCATGTTTCTGGCGCAACGAAAATTTTTGGAAATTTAAAAAAATTTCTTTAGAAATTTTTAAAATATGAATGTACCGAATCTCGGAGAATTGAAAGAATATTGAAGTAAAAACTATATCAGTGGAAAAGAGTAGAATGATAATATAACCTGCTCGCAAAAAAGTTCCAAAATGATCCTAAAATGACCGCAAAACAATCCCAAAAAGATCCCCAAATAGACCCCAAAGTAATCCTCATATGATCCCAAAACGACCCAAAATTAATCCAAAAAAAGATCCCAATATGATCCCAAAATTTACCCCAAACTAAACCGAAAAAGATCCCAAAATGATCCCGCAATGATCAAAAAAGAATCCCAAAGTGATCCCAAAATGACCCCAAAGTAATCCCAAAAACATCCAAAAATTATCCCAAAATGATTCGAATATGCCCTAAAAAAAATATATCCCAAAGTGACACCGAAATGATCTACAATCCCAAAATAATCCCGCAAATGGTTCCAAATGACCCCAAAATGATCGACTTGGGAATAGTTCCAAAATTATACCAAAATGATTCCATAATGATTTCAACATGACCCCAAAATGATCCCAAAACAACGCCAAATTATTTCAAAATGATCCCAAAATTACCGCAAAATTATTCCAAAATTATTAAAAATAATTATTAAAAATGGTCCCAAAGTGGTCTCAAAATTACAACAAAATGATCGCAAAATGATACCGGAATATTCCGAAAATTATGCCAAAATGATTCCATAATGATTTCAACATGACCCCCAAAATGATCCCTTAATGACCCCGGAACGATACCAAAATGATCCCAAAACTAACCCCTAAATTATTTCAAAATGATCCCAAAATTACCGCAAAATGATCCTATGATGATTCCAAAATGCACCCGTAATGATCCCAAAGTTATACCAATATGTCCCCAAAATGATCCCAATATGATCCCAAAATTACCCCAAAATGATCCCAAAATTATCCAAAAATTATCCCAAAATGATTCGAATATGACTCTAAAATAACCAAAAAAATATCCCTAAATAACCCCGAAATGATCCCGAAACAATCCTAAAATAATCCGTAAAAAGTCCCAAAGTGGTCCCAAAATGACCCCAAAATGATTCCAAAATGATCGCAAAATTATACCGGAATAGTTCCAAAATTATACCGAAATGATTTCATAATGATTTCAACATGACCCCAAAATGATTCCAAAATTAGCCCCAAATTATTCCAAAATGATCGCAAAATTATACCGGAATAGTCCCAAAATTATACCAAAATGATTCCATAATGATTTTAACATGACCCCAAAATGATCCCAAAATTACCCCCAAATTATTCCAAAATGATCCCAAAATTACCGCAAAATGATCCCAAAAAGTTCCCAAAATGATCCCATTATAATTCTAAAATGACCTCGAAATGATCCCAAAACAGTCCCAAAATAATCCCGAAAATGATCTCAAAGTGATCAGTACCGAAAAGGTAGTGTTCGTTAGCTCGGGCTAGTTTGATTGGGTTCAATGTAGTAGTTTTTAATGCAACTAATTAAATTACCTGATAACAGTGTTTGCTACACCCAAATTTCTTATTTAGGTTGCGTTAATACCACTATTTCGATGTGTGCACGCTGTTTTTGAAATACAGGAACTTTTGAGAGATTGCAAAGATTTACGACGGTTTTGCTGCCGCTGCTGCCGCTTATGATGTTGTAGACTCTCTTTTTGTTGTTGTTGTTGCTGCTTCTGTTGCTTTAGCTGATGTACGTCCTTTAATTGCCTTGAAAGCAACTTTTTTTCGTCTTCTTCTTCTTCTGTAATATCTTTACAAGCTCTACTATTGGCTCTACTGGCTAACAATGCCGTCGCTGACGTTTCTCGCACTAAACGCTCAACTATTGGCAAATGTGCTATGAACTTTGATGACGGTAACAACATTTAGACAGCTGTAGTAACAATTGTTTTGATATAAAAGAAGAAGAGTATTTTCAAAGAGTTTCAATTTAATGCTTTCAAAGCAAACTCTCTAATTTACAAATTTACAGCAATGCATTTGCGTTGTTGGTAAGTTGCGGGGGGCTTGGTGTTGGTGCTGTTGGTATTGGTTACTCAAATGGCTTTTATGTTCCATTGGCTTTTATTGGTCAAAATTCATTTGATGAGATGGCACACAAAATGACACAAATATTTTAGTAGCGTTTGCTGACGATGGCACTGCAATTTAGTTCAGCTGATCGCTTTACAGTTTTTTGATTTTTTTTGTTTTTTGTTTGTGTTCTAGAATTTTTCGGCACCTTTGTGGCTGTTGCTGGTTTTTGGTTGAGTTACTTGAGGTTTTGTTTTTTTTTTTGCTTTGAACTTATTTCGTAAGTTTGCTTTGTTCATGTAATGTGAGCTGCTTTGGTGTCTTTTGCAACAAGTTGCATGCAATTTGACAAAGCTCGTTTAGTCATTTGAGGGTCGTTTTACTTTTTTATGTCATTGCAATATTTTTCACACAACTCAATTGTCTTTGACATGTTGAAGAATTTGTTTGACTCGAAGGCAATAACTTTACTTCATTGAGGGTTTTCTTACAGTTTATTTTGCAATCTGGAAATTTTTTTGAAGAGCAGGAAAA
>CAXKVI010000003.1:10264111-10276611 GCA_964058755.1 Campiglossa producta
GATATGGGCGTCCAAAATTTAGTTACAGGCTTTCGAAATTCGAAGTTCGAAAGTAGTTTTCTAAATATTTTGTTTAAAATTTAGAAAGGGAGAAATGTGGGCGTGGTCTGTTTGACTTCCTTGTTGGCTTGGTATCCACTTTTTGTTTTAAAACTTGTCAAAGGCGTCAAAAGTTAGATCTTCGAAAAAATTAAAAAGCGTATGTTTAAAAAAATTTTCGATTCATCTCGAAAAACTTCATGCCGTCTTAAAAAAAAAAAAAAAAGTAGACTATTCGAACAAGGAAGTCAAGCAGATCACGACTACATTTTGCCTTTTAACAACCTTTTATTTTTAATTTTTTAATTACAGCAATTGGAAAAGCAAGATTAAAAAAATAGTCTAATTTCGAACTTCGAATGCACATAACTAAATTTTGTAGGTTAACTTCGAAAAACTGGGTACGTAGTTTTTTTATGTACATATTTCTCAATCTCTTCAAAAAAAAGTTGGTTAGATCCCATGCCCAGAAAAAAAAACTGATTTTGCTGTATAGTGTAATCGAGTCTCGAATATTCTCGACTAGATATCTTAAGAGCTTTTTCGGAAGATAAGCTTTACAGTTCAGCCCGGACACAATGGCCGAAATTACATTTTTTTGGCATAAATTCTACATCGCTTGCCAGAAGCATGAATGTGCCAAAATTAAAGTTTTGGGAAATCGTCTTTGAAAGTATATTGCTCTCGCAAAATTTGAAATTTTAGTTTTTCACATTAAGATATATTTGTGCAGGTTAGGTATATTCTCATTCCACTCTTTCCACTGATATAGGTTTTAGGTTAATATTCCTTCAATTCCTCGCTTTAAAAATTCCGGAAACATTTTTTTTTTAAATTTCGTTGTGCCAGAAACACGAATGTGTAGCAGATTCATGTTTCTGGTGCAACGAAAATATATTAAAACTAAATTTTTTAATTTTTTAAATTTTTTGTTAAGCCAGAAATATGAATGTGCTGCACTCAACTACAGACACCATGGCGTATACGCAACAATTTTGCTACACATTCATATTTCTGGCAAAACGAAAATTTTAAAAAATTTAAAAATACAGTTTTTAAACATTTTAGTTGCGCCAGAAACAAGAATGTGTAGCACATTCGTTTTTCTGGCACAATCTTCAGAGATTGAACTACACATTCCGATTTTCGTGAATCGTAGAGAAACGTGAGCTCTTTCACGTGAGCCTATTAACTCAAATCTGGAAAATTGACACATTCATGCCTCTGGCAGGCGAGCGACGATATGTCACTTACAGGAAAACAATTAGTTTCACAAAAAATCTTGCCACTAAATTTCGACTATTGTGCAATGGACCAAGACCAAAAACATGCATCACTGGGTCAAGTGTTTTCATACGACAACTTAAATTTGAGAATCAAACACCTAGGCATGCTCAAATTTATACATTTACACTGATATCTTTCATGTAGTCTTTGTTTAAAACCATACAACATATTAGGGGAATTCATCAAACCATATAAGTGAACGGTTTGATGAATTCCCCTATTGTATTGAAAATGTGATATTAGGTAGCTCATTACAGGTTAATTTGGATTATAAAGGGCAGCCTAATGTATTTGTAATAGACAAGTACCTACTGTCCTAAGTAACAAAGCAAGCTGCATCGGTTACGATCACACTCTGTCACTACACACTACGCGTAAAAAAAAGTGATACACAAACAATTATTCAAATCAATAGAGGAACTAACGACGCGTTTCCGATAGTTTAATCTATATACCGCAAAAGAATTGATTTAAACTCGAGCAGTGCTGTAGAACGACTAACAACTAACGCCTTACTGTCTACCTGTGCCATAAAACCAACCGATTTGCCGATCAGTTGCTTGATCGCACATTATACATACAACGAAGCAAATTATTACGTATGTATATAGGAACTAAGTACATACGAAGGCAAAAAAAAAAAAAAAAAAAACAGACGAAAAAAATTTTTATATAAAAAAAGCAAAAAAAAAAAAAAAAAATCAGCACCTTCAAGCAACAACCAACAAACTGAGCTGAGCAAACAGCAACTCAGCCATAATCACGATCAACATCATTATTTTCGTTGCCATCACCACCAACCAAAGAGATCTTCATGATCAAGAGGCACTTGAGTTTGGTTGCTAGCGCAGTTATGGAGCATGAGTCGTTTGCGTGCGTTCAGATATGCTCAACTTGGTTGAGAGTTACGCATTGCTGGCGGGATTATGATTTGTATGCTTGAATAGAGCTGGGGAAATACATACATGTCAATTTCTTGGGGGTTTGAGTAGTAGCATAGTAACGCGCCTTACCCTATTAGCCGGCACTTTGTTGCGTGCACTTAACTCACTTGAAGAGGAAAAGTAGATATGCGATCGGATTTTGTCACTTTGTGATGATCATTGTGAATATTGATATCAAAAGCTTTTGGTTGAGAAATGCGACGACTTATTAAAATATAACTGGAAATGCCAGTTGACTTATTAAATTCGAATATATAAACTTATTTTGATATCAAGTGATTTGAAAGATGAGTCACGATCATCACAAGATCATTACGCTATCATTACCCCAATCAAGATTTTATTGTTAATAGTCCCTAATTATGAACATCATTTAACTTTACGCTCAAGACACTACGAGTTCAAGATGAGTGTGTAAATGAGTGATTTATGAAATTGAGTTGCCACGATCACTTGCTCCTACTCGTTCTCACAAATACATAGGTATATGCTCATCAACTCAAACGGTTTTTGATATTATTACTAAGGTACTCTGAGCCGAAAAAGTGTGGTGAATTTTGAATAGGTATGCGCTCTCAGCGCCACTCTCATTTCTATGTTTATACGAGTACCTACATATATGGGTATTTACTTCGCTTTGTTACCTGTTGGCTGCAAAAAACGTAACCACAAATGAGACAACTTAATTAAATCTGATAAAATCTCATTAATACATATCTAATGCAAATTATAGAAAAAAAATGTTTGAAGAATCAGACAAAGTAAGGAAATGATTTGCTGGTCATTGTTTATGTTAACTTTTTTTTTTTTGCTAGCTTAATTTGCAGAAATATTGATTGTTTACATTTTGGCAGTACTTAGCAAATAAATAAGTACGTACTAGCTACTTATAAACAAATATTGAAAAATTGCGCAATTTTTCGGAAAATTTGGTGCTATACGAAAATTTTGAAGAGGTTGGCGCTTAGCTCAGAAATTGTCTGGGTGGTGCGCCTTAACAATTTGATTATTTTTCTTGCTTGGAAGTGTAAAAAGTTATTACCAAGATAGATCTGACGAGTCCTTAATCTTATGACACTGGACATGGTTAGCGCCCGCCGTTGTATAGCGGTAGTTTGTTCGGTCTACTAGACCAAGTAGTCGGGTATCGATACCCGTCAAAAGAAACATCAAAAATTATTTAGAACAAGTAAGGAAGTCTAAGTTCGGCTAAACCGAACATTAAATACCTAGCATTAGTTTTCAGAAAGGGATAACAATTATATATGTAGGCCCTAGGAGGATTTACCTAAACATTTATACTAGTTTAGCTATTTACCTTACCGAATTATGTCGATTTATGTGATTTTTCGAAATATTCCATATCAAAAGTGGGCGTGTCCGGGAAGCGATTTCGTTCAATTTCACCAGGTATACTCCTTATAATGCTAGTATACCTTGTACCAAATTTGATGGTTCTAGCGTAAGCAGTTTAAGTTATGACCAGTCGAATTTTCAAAAATTCCTCCCTTACAAATTTATCAAAAAATCATAATAGAATGACCACGGGGACTCATCTATAAAATTATATCATTTTAGCCATTTCAGCTACCAAGATATGTCAATTTATGTGATTTTCGAAATTTTCGATATCGAAAAAGGGAGCGTGGTTATTATCCGATTTTGCCAATTTACTCAAGTTATCGTGTACACGAACGGACAGACGGACGGACATGCCTTAATCAACTTCTCTATTGAGCCTAAGAACTTTCATAGGTGGAATTCTATATCTATCTCGATTATTTTGTGCCGTTACGTGGTACCTTTATGTGGACAAAATTATAATACCCTTATACAAGTAGTGCCTTTCAGAGTCGGCAAAAATCTCGTTAACACGGGAATGAGGAGGTATTTGTTTGGAAAGGGTAAGAAAATAATTTAAAAATATGCAGAGCATAATTTTCTGCAATCTTTTGAAGAAAATTTTACTGTGTTTGCTAAATTATTTTTGTAATGGTAATATCTGCCAAAAAAATCTACAAATAAAGTGTGAATATATGTATATTCCACATAAGGAACGTGAAGTATAACTATCTAAAAAAATATCCGCTATGTGGCGCTATTGTGCCGATATTTACAAAATACGTATTTTTGGTCCATTTTGACTCATATTTACAACATAGGTCACCTCCTAACAAACCATGATGTTAGAAGAAGCCCCACTCTCCAATCTCTAACGTTAGAGGACGACTCGAGAAACACTCTATACTCAAACTATAGTTTTCATGCCGAATTCTAATGTCATTCTCTAATGGGATTATAATGTGAATTTGCAAATGGTGCAAAATGCTCACCCTTTGGCTAGTTCTTTAACCTATCTCGAATCGAGTTCTAGTGTAGTTGTTGTTATTGTAACGTTTCACGTATTGCCGGTTCTGCGAGAACGGTATTTGTACTTGTACATTGCCCTTCGTACCGAAACGACCCGGGTTGTTTTTTTTATAATGACACGGCCAAGAGCAATACATTTCGAAGTGACACTGTCTAACGCGTCACGATTCCCCTACCTTCTAGTGTAGTTCTCCACTGTTGCCTTCGAATAGAGAATAGTTAGAGAATTACCCTAGTTATTTAACGTAATGGCGAATATTTCTCTAACGTGAGAGACTGTGTTTGTTGGACTTATTTTATATGAAAAAAAAAAGTTTTTGAAGTGTACCGGCAAACTATGAATTTGTGTGTACATACATATATAATAGATTCCCTAAGCCTTCAAAGTTTCGGTGGCCCTAATACCCAAAATCGATAATACCATAGTCGAAGATATCACATATAAATTCTGTTTCCGACCGGAGACCGTTTAGGCATGTCGCAGTGGCGTCCAAAGTTCAGATTATTAGTTTTATGTTTTGTGTTTCCATTGGACAATCTGTACTTTGGGGGTCTCCGATCAGAACCACAATTTATAATTGACTAGCAGCAAAGAATAAAATCCAACAAAAAGACTGGAGTTCAGCACTTAAGGGTCGTGTTGTCATGTAAGCTTTAAAGATTGTCTGCTCGATAAACCCAAATTTCGGTCACAAAAAATCAGATATTTCAATTAATCACATCGCATATTATAGCACTCATTGACACCTTTCGTTTGACACCCATATTGTACTAAGACATTTCTGGTCACCCCTGGTCCACATATCAGGCGATAACCCCAAAACCTGTTGAGATATCGCAAAAAATAATATCTTAAACTTTAAGCTGAGCGTCTAGCATTCTAACGATTCAATTCCATTCAGTACTTTTAGAGTGTTACGACCACAAACAAAGAGACAGACATGGTCCACATATTGGGCGATAACTCCAAAACCGGTTGAGATATCGAAAAATTAGTATCTTAAATTTTAAATTGAGCGTCGAGCAATCCAACGAAAAATTTTTCATTCAATTCCATTCCTTACTTTAAGAGTGATACGGCCACAAACATACGGACAGACAGACAGACAGACACACACAAATTTTTAAAATGGTTGATTTGGATTCTACTCGCTTAATAATGCTTCCCCCAACCAATTTTTTGTTGATATCTGCCATGTACAGACATCGACCTGTTACAATGTTATTATATGTAGAGATACCTTCGACTATGCCATAGTCACCATGGTATTATCGATTTAAGGTATCATATAAAAAATTTTTTTTTTGTATCGGCGTCAGCTTACTAGTTCTAATTCATGGAATATAAAAACGTTTTGTATTATTTTCCCCCAAAGGCCCTACAACAAAAAATATTAAATAAGAATAAATAATAAAAACGCACTTGCTAACTTTTGTTAAACAAAAATATACCCTTAATATCGATATCCAATTTTTCTCTTTTACATAAGGCCAGCCGTTCAAAGGTTCACGAAACTACACTCGCCAAAATTCTGATAGAAAAAATATTTGACAAAACCTTAACTTTGGAAGCTCATAGAAAGCACAGGGTGGCAATACAAAAAATATATTGATATAAAAATGACGACTTTGGAGGGATTCATCAAACCTTATAAACACCTTATAAATTGTGTAAACGTATAAATTTAGCAAGTTTGTAAATGAACTGTCAAAACTTGTATGGAGCGATGTTTAGTCGATTTTCTGTCTTCCTCGCTTGGACTAATTAAAATTTGGACTCATTTTTTTTTCATACCTCTGACTGTATTGATAAACTTATACACATGTTATCCAGAAATATGACCTTAAAGTGGAAGAATAGCCACATTTGTTCTTGAGGAGAGCAAACATTTCATATTTGCAATAAAAACTTTTTTTATATAACTTCTCTTCCACGTGCCACAAAATCAATTAATACTGAAAAAAAAAAACATTTAATATTAATCATACTGCAATATTTTCTCGCATGAGTGAAATTTATGTTCGCCGCTATGTAGCAACATTATATAACATAGAACATTTTTATTTTGAAATATGCATGTTTGTTTAGACGTTTAGAGAACATTATTTACACAACAAATATGAACGTATCAATTACAACATCATAACGAAAAATCATAAAAGATTAATTTGACTTGAAATGTTTCATAAATTGATGTTGGCATAAATTCGTATTCGCTGTAGACATAGGTCATTTGTGTGTATTTCTATTTATGGAACATTTTATATTTGATTGCCCTTTTTTTTGGAAATTTGATCGTTCAAGATTTGAACTTAACCTACTATGGTAGTATATAACAATATAATTAAAGAGGAGGACAAGATGATGAACCCTGTATTTAAAAAAAAATAAAATAAGAAGAATAAAGAAAAAATAGAAGAAGAAGAAAACTTATTACATTTGGGAACACTTGATTGAATGTAGTGATGGATTAAAACTTAATCATGATTATTTTGTAGTAACCACCAAACTTACGAAAATCCGTGTTTTTGGCAGATATTGCTCCTATAAAATTGGATCTTTGTTGGTTACTGTGAAATGGAAGTTAGGAACGATATTATTAATACTTATAAACTAGAAGACGCTGCAGGTGATATCATGCCCAGAGTTAGACCTGTACAGACCTTCTCCATTTTCCTTTAACATTTTAGGGATATCTTCTGAAAATTTAACATAACTTACTTTTAAATTAACATGTCATTAACATTGCTGTGAAAATAACATATCGTTCTGTAAAAACAACATATCTTTTTGTAAAAATAACATTCTTTTTGTAAAAACAACACATTCTTCTGTAAAAATAACATATCTTTCTGTAAAAATAACATACCTTCCTGTAAACAAACATTTTTCTGTAAAAATAACATCTATTTCTGTAAAAATAACATCTATTTCTTTAAAATAACATGTTCTTCTGCAAAAGTAACACACTTTTCTGTAAAAATAACATCTTTATGTAAAATAACATGTCTTTCTGTAAAAATAGCATATCTTTCTGTTAAAGTAACTTTACTTTCTGTAAAAATAACATGTCTTTCTGTTAAAACAACATCTTTTCGTGTTAAAACAAAACTATCTGCATCGTCAAAGTAACATCATCCCATGTAAATTTAACAGTATATTTCTTGTTAATTTAACATGATTCATGTCTTGCTTCATACTGTTAAATTATTCGGTGTGAGTTTATAATATTTTCTATGTTTTCACATATGGTGAAAGAAAACGACTGCTGAAAAGGCCTATATTAATGAGGTTTCGACAATACTCCCCAAAGTCTCCAGATGGTCTCATAGATGGGACTCAAAAATGGATCCAGGCTGTGTGTGTTTTGATGGTAAAGCCTACACTTTTTAGCTCATTGTTTTTGTTGTAACCGTACTTCGCCCTGCCTAGTCGAAGGACGCACTTATAAAAAGTTTCGTGACGGACAAGACAATGTTGTACGGATGTTGACAATCCTTTGCCATTACGTTCCCGTAAATAGTACCTTGTAGTACTAGCCTGACTGTCTTTGGAACGACTTCGTTGAACCCATAGTCCGAGTCGAAGTGGATTTTAGTCTCCTATTATGACCGGCATATCTACCTCGGGCATATTCTAAACCCCTGACCCGCAGGAGCCTTGGAAGACCTACCAAAAATCGGGCGGATATACTTTTCATTCAAGGACAAAACGGGTTTGAGTTCCAAGCTCGAAACTGTGATATTGACAGCTGGAATAGAACTTCAAATTGACTCTACGTCTTGCGGAAATTATGTGTTTGCTATCACGGAGTTCAAAACAAGGACTGACACCGCAACCGAATCCGTAACCGAGACCGTAACCATAACCGATTAAATCAGATTAGTTTTTCAAAACCAAAACCGAAACCGTAACCGTTATTTTGATCTGAAAAAGAACGAAACCGAAATCGTTTCAAAAGCCGGAACCGGTTCCAAACGGTACCCTGAAAAATTTGCATGGAAGATTGTCGAGCAAGGTTAAAAAAAGACGCGTTTTGACATCAGTATCAAAATTCTGAAAGAGGAAATTTGGCTATAGTTGAATGAAACCACCAAAAAAATTTACGTGATCCGATAAAAAAAAGTTATGAAAATTCAGACCTATTTTGAAGCTACATACTTGATGTTTAGGAACGAAACCGGAACCGAAACCGAAATAAATGTTGAGGAACGAAACTGGAACCGAAACCGAAATAAATGTTGAGGAACGAAACCGGAAGCGAAACCGAAATAAAAGTTGAGGAACGAAACCGGAACCGAAACCGAAATAAATGTTGAGGAACGAAACTGGAACCGAAACCGAAATAAATATTGAGGGACGAAACCGGAACCGAAACCGAAATAAATGCTGAGGAACAAAACCGGAACCGGAACCGAAATAAATGCTGAGGAACGAAACCGTAACCGAAACCGAAATAAATGTTGAACGAAACCGACCCGAAACCGAAATAAATGTTGAGGAACGAAACCGGAACCGAAACCGAAATAAATGTTGAGGAACGAAACTGGAACCGAAACCGAAATAAATGTTGAGGAACGAAACCGGAAGCGAAACCGAAATAAAAGTTGAGTTACGAAACTGGAACCGAAACCGAAATAAATATTGAGGGACGAAACTGGAACCGAAACCGAAATAAATGCTGAGGAACGAAACCGTAACCGAAACCGAAATAAATGTTGAGGAACGAGACCGGAACCGAAACCGAAACACGTTACAAAACCGAAACCGAAACCGGAACTTTATCTTAATTTTTCAAATTGGTTCTGAGCCAAGGTGTTCTTAAAGTAACTACCGTTGTTATATATGTATTTTGTCGATTCGTCACCCAATTGAAAACTAGTTCAGCTAAAATCTCACTCAAATCAGCGGACGAGAAAATCCTTAAAAAAAATGGAGGTGATGCCTTGAGTGGTTGGCATAGTAGTAGCGACAATTGGACCTACGAACTGCGTTTACTTGCCCAAGGGTTTTCATTTTACCCCGAATCCATATGTGGGAGAGCAAAATGAATGATTTTTTGCAACGGATATTATGCATTATCGTTTGGACGACCTAGGCGGTAAGATGGCTATTTTAAGTAAGTAAGTATTATGCATTATCCTTACCAACAATATAATTTTTCAAAATCCAAATATTTTTTAATCACATTTACCCGTCGGCTTCACTTGATCATCTGTAAAAGGAAGTATTTTAAGTAGACCTACACACATCACTGTCTTTTGTCAACGTTAGACACTTTAACAAACACGCGTCAATTACAACCTTATCTAGTTCAAGTTTACACAACTATCAAAAGAGATTACAAAACAAAACTAGTTAAATATTAGTTTAATGTGCATGCACAACTTTATTGCCCGTTTTCTACACACATCCGTGTATGGGAGACCTTTTTGTGAGAAGAGATCTGGTTCGTGTCGTATGATGAACTAAATAATGCAACAGACTAAGAAAAGCACCAAACTGTCTCGAAGATTGAGCAACGCAAATGGAAGCCAATAAGTGAACTAAAGGAATACCAACAAATAAAACACTAATACTAACAAACAATAAAATAATTTAAAGTTGTATATGTGCGTCGTAATCAAAAATACAGGTAAAGAAGAATTCCAAACGAACACAATGAATGTACCCTCGAAAAAACCACTGGGTGGCCAGTCCATCGTAAGCTATGAAGCTAGTTAGCTTAAGTTTATTTTTTTTTGGGATCCTTAATGAGTGACCTTAAGGCGACTTGAGCGTATCCACACATACAGAACAGAAACTCATTCAATCTTCTAGTTAGGTAAGCTCCATACTTGACTGAGCAACATTTAAAGGTGGAGAAGAGCAATCATTCAAAAGTAGGTATATACAAATGTATGCGCAAGCGTACCTACGTCGTGAGTAGCAAGAAGAAACCTAAAATGAAAGCATGAATTAGGATAATTTTTATTGGTTAAAATCTGCTAGCCGTTGTGGCGCAATGTAAGGAAGTCAATAAATGGCCCCAGACAGACGTTGAAGCGGGAGGGCATCATTCACTGCTACATTCGCTCTGTTCTTATGAATCAGCCGCGCATAACGAGACCGTGCGCTGGTATGCGTGCGCAGTGCTTTTTTCAAGTCCACACCCGCATGCATGGGTGTACGTAGGGGTTTTTGTTTTAAAGGCGGAATACGATTACAAGCAAGTGATTTTAGTTTATTTTATTTTATGTTATTTTATTTTATTTTATTTTAATTTATTTTTTTTTTATTTTATTTTATTTTATTATTTTTTTATTTTATTTTATTTTATTTTATTATTTTTTTATTTTATTTTATTTTATTTTTTTTAATTTTATTTTAGTTTATTTTATTTTATTTTATTTTTTTATATTTTATTTTATTTTATTTTTTTTTTATTTTATTTTATTTTATTATTTTTTTATTTTATTTTATTTTATTTTATTATTTTTTTATTTTATTTTATTTTATTTTTTTTAATTTTATTTTAGTGTATTTTATTTTATTTTATTTTTTTTTTATTTTATTTTATTTTATTATTTTTTTATTTTATTTTATTTTATTTTATTATTTTTTTATTTTATTTTATTTTATTTTTTTTAATTTTATTTTAGTTTATTTTATTTTATTTTATTTTTTTATATTTTTTTTTATTTTATTTTATTTTATTTTATTTTATTTTATTTTATTTTATTTTATTTTATTTTATTTTATTTTATTTTATTTTATTTTATTTTATTTTATTTTATTTTATTTTATTTTATTTTATTTTATTTTATTTTATTTTATTTTATTTTATTTTATTTTATTTTATTTTATTTTATTTTATTTTATTTTATTTTATTTTATTTTATTTTATTTTGTTTTACTTTATTTTATTTTATTTTATTTTATTTTATTTTATTTTATTTTATTTTATTTTATTTTATTTTATTTTATTTTATTTTATTTTATTTTATTTTATTTTATTTTATTTTATTTTATTTTATTTTAATTTTTTATTTTTTTTTATTTTATATCATTTTTTTTATTTTTTTATATTTCTGTTATTTTATATTGTTTTATTTTATTTTTTTATTTATTTTACTTTATTTTATTTTATTTTATTTTATTTTATTTTATTTTATTTTATTTTATTTTATTTTATTTTATTTTATTTTATTTTATTTTATTTTATTTTATTTTATTTTATTTTATTTTATTTTATTTTATTTTATTTTATTTTATCTAATATCTTTAAACGAGTTAATCTTGTATATTTGTATTTTTGTATGTTCGGACTATCTCGAGAACCGCTTGACCGATTGGGATGAAATTTGGCAAAAAGATAGTATGATGGATTCTAAGACTACCCACTTTAGGGTTGCCACTTGGGGCGGTTTACAGGGTTGCCACCTAGCCCATTTTTTTTAAATTATGGAGCAAGATATGCCAATATGGGTATCATATGAAAGGTATTTTCGGCGAGATACCAACTAAAATATTTTCAAGTAGAGTTGCCACCTAGGGTTGCCACCTTACCACAATATATTTGTATATCCGGTACTATCTCGAGAATCGCTTGACCGAATTGGCTGAAATTTGGCATGGTGATAGCATGATCGATTTTAAGACTACCCACTTTAGGGTTGCCACTTGGGGCGGTTTACAGGGTTGCCACCTATCCCTTTTTTTTTTAATTATGGAACAAGATATGCCAATATGGGTATCATATGAAAGGTATTTTCGGCGAGATACCAACTAAAATATTTTCAAGTAGGGTTGCCACCTAGGGTTGCCACCTTACCACAATATATTTGTATATCCGTTACTATCTCGAGAATCGCTTGACC
>CAXKVI010000003.1:10279499-10314107 GCA_964058755.1 Campiglossa producta
TATGGAAGTATGTTAAGTAGCGATAACAAATTATTCTTCTTCTTCTTGTTTGGTTGCTGTCTGTCTGTTGCCAAGAAGAATTTGAGAGCGAAAACAATCAATACTTTGCATATATAAATAAATTTGGAATTTTGCTGAAACCCTTTGTGGATCTGTTTTGGACTACCAATAACATCAAGAGATGGCGTTTTTAAAGAATCTTTTTTTTTTTTTGGTTGGGTAAGGTTGCCTTTTCTTTGCGCTTTCTCTAGTACCTTCTTTAGCGGGACGTCATCTAGTTACCTACAGAAGCATACTGAAGATACAAATGCCTCGTGTTCCAGCAAGCGTAACCTCTGAGTGAAACTGTCTTTTCGGGAACTGATTAGAGCCAAAATACCTAGACAATTTTATATATATTATTTTACTTTATTTTATTTTCATTACTTACCTACTTACTTAAAACAACCTTTGACCGCCTATCAGATTTTGGCCGTCCAACATGTTACGCCAGTCGATTCTTTGTTGAGCCAACTGGCGCCAATTGGAACACTGCACCGCCATCGGAGTGGTGGCCTCCCTCTTCCTCTACTTCCACCGGCGAGTGCCGATAAGAATACCTTCTGGGCCGGAGCGTCTTCGTTCATTCGCACCACATGTCCTAGCCAGCGAAGCCACTGGGTTTTAATTCGCTGAACTATGTCGACGTCTGCGTAAAGCTCATACAGCTCATCATTAGATCTTCTTCGGTACTCGCCGTCGCCAACTTTTAGGAGTCCATAAATCTTTCGAAGAACTTTTCTCTCTCTCGAATACTTCCAGAGCCGCCTCATCAGACGCTGTCAGTGTCCATGCTTCTGCACCATATAGCAGGACGGGTACGATAAGTGATAAATGCGTCGCATTTGGCGAAGTTATTTCGAGAATGTTTGTCCGCAGAATGAATTTGTTTGCCAAATAAGATGAATTTAATTTAATTTGACCTAATTTGGTGATCAAATTCAATCTGCGGATGAACGGTCTCGAAAAAACTTGGCCAATAGTGACGCATTTGGTGCAGTGTAAACGTAGCTTTACATGCGTCGTCCTTTCTTTTCACTGCGTCTTTGCGCTCTCTGTCATCACACCAGCTGTTTTATTTTTGCACTTGCCGGAATCCAAAACTTCCGCGTCTGCGGTACGAAGTGCTATGTACCCACTGCTCGTGCACTCCGCTGTGTTGAATTGTGCTCTCAGAGAGAAGGTGTGCGAGTCGTTCTGCGAAATCATTGTGACTGCAGTTTTTCGACGTCCAGCTTTCCTTGCATTTTTTATTGCACCTGTTGTTGTTGTTGTTGTTGTTGTTAGCAGCAAAACACTCCCCGAAGGTTTTGAGGAGTGATGCCGAAGTTGACAGTGCTTGGCCGGATATGACCCCGGTACGCTGCGGTACTCCCTTGCGGTACTGCCCGACTGTCGTGGTAGCGATTTGGTATGACCAGTGGAACCTTCTAGGTCATGTCATCCCTCCATCCGTGAGGAAGAAGAAGATGGGTAATGAGAGGTGAGAGGAATCATATCCGTAGATCAACCATCGAGTAGCACGTCATTACCTATGTGCATATTAGTCGCCTCTTACGACCGGTATGCCTACCTCGGGCATATTCTAAACCCCTAACCCGCAGGGCACTTTATTGCACCTCTTTTGTTGTACTTGGGCGGGTACGAATCTTGGCTGCTACCAAGAAGTGATCGGAGTCGATGTTCGGACCCTTCGTCGTCCATACATACGTCCATAACGCTAGAAGCATGCCGCCCGATCGGGATCGATCTGGTTTTTTTTTTTATACCTTTCATGAACATGAAATGGTATTATAACTTTGGTCCGATGTTTGTAAATATGAGAAGAAGAAGAGATAGACCCATCAATAAGTATACCGAAATGATCAGGACGACGAGATAAGTTGATTTAGCCTTGCCCGTCTGTCCGTCTGTCTGTCTGTCTGTTTGAACGCAAACTAGTCCCTCAGTTTTTGAGATATTTGGCTGAAATTTGGTATGCGGCCACCATTTTCCAATATAGAAACCAGCAAGATCGGACCGATATTACATATAGCCCCCATACAACCGATTATTCCGATAAACGGATTTTGGGCTATAACTCCTGTAAGTAAACACGTAGGAATGTGAAATTTTGGAAGCGTCGCTATTTTTAGATGTTAAATATCGATGTTGAAAATCATTGAGATGGGATAAATATTTCACATAGCCCCCATACAATCGATTGTTCCGATAAACGGATTTTGGGCTATAACTCCTGTAAGTAAACACGTAGGAACGTGAAATTTTGGAAGCGTCGCTATTTTTAGATGTAAAATATCGATGTTGAAAATCATTGAGATGGGATAAATATTTGACATTGCCCCCATACAATCGATTGTTCCGATAAACGGATTTTGGTAGATAACTCCCGTAATTTAAGAGGTAGGAACGTGAAATTTTGGAGGCATCGCTGTTTTTATATGTGAAATATCGATGTTGAAAATCATCGAGATGGGATAAATATTTCACATAGCCCCCATACAATCGATTGTTCCGATAAACGGATTTTGGTAGATAACTCCTGTAATTATATCGGTAGGAACGTGAAATTACGTAGCTGTTGCTACTTTAGAATGTGGAATGTCGATGTTAAAAATCAATGAGATTGGACCAATATAATACATCGCCCACATATAAACGATAGTTCCGATAATTTCGGTATGAGCTAAAGTTAAATTCACACAGGCTGTACTGGGATTAAACAGTGAAAATCGTGACTCTTATTCATGAAAGGTATTTAGCCTTCGGCACAGCCGAAGACAGCTTTCCTTACTTGTTGAAAAAAGGTCGCTAAATACATAAAAAGGATAATTTGATAAAAAATTATTCGACTGGTCAAAAGTCCACAAAATTTTCAAAGTTCGTATTTAATTAAATTTTTTTTTTATATAAATCTCGTTTTTGTGTCCTTCAGCTAGTTCATTGGCCCTTCACTTTATAGACGAATATTTTAAAATACCAAAAAACGTTTTGAGGTTCGGTTCTTTTTCTTATTTTTACTTGCTATACTATTTCATGCGAATATGAACTCTATGAACTGTTTGCAATGTCAATCCGACCAAACAAACAAATCAACAAACAACATCAAGGCAAAACGAACAGCAACAACAACTTGAATTGTCGCCGCAAAATGCGGAACACATGGAATTTTGATTCAGCTCAGCTGGGCTCAAGCACAACTTAGATTAGCCCAACACATTGAAGCTTCGTTTTTTTGCTTGTTGTTGATGGAGTAAAATAGGGTATGAGCGCAGTCGCTTGTCAGCATCATATTTCCTTATCACTATGTTATTTTGTAGTATAAAAAAAAAGTAACCACAACACAGCGGACAGCCGCAGTAAAAGTACACAATAAAACATTGGACTTCGCGCACAACAACAACAACAATAACTCCAATGCCAGCGATATCATTGTAGAATGCGTTGTCTGGAATGATGGTCTTTGGGGGTAGAAGTGTAGCAGTGCTTCTTCTTTATGTTGTATATGCACCCGGATCTCTTAACCACCAACACCACAACCACTTAGTCGCTTCATCACCTCGACGTTTGGTAAAATTTTATTTCTACTTTTATTTGTGCTTTAGTTTTGTTGTTGTGGTCCATTCTTGTGCTAGCTAAGCTAAAGTTTCCATTCGCACTGCTTTTGCTAGACTCTTCTTTGCTTAATATGTTTTGTTCAGTTATTAATTTATTTATGACATGGAAATCTATATTCTTCAGTACATACACCAAGAATAATTTTTGTCAACATGAACCATGTTAAACTAACAAGAAAGATCCTGTGAAATTTTTGTATGAGATAATAAGGCAGATAGTGTTGTTTTAACAGGAATTAATGTTAATTTAACAGGGCTTCATCTTAATTTAACAGGAGTTCATGTTGATTTAATAGGAAGTCATGTTAATTTAACACGAAGTCAAGTTTTTCAACATGAGCTTCATGTTAACTTAACAGGAAGTCATGTTAATTTAACCCGAAGTGAAGTTATTCAACATGAAAAGGAGTTAAAAAAGTTTGGATTTCACATGAAAATTTTTCTGCGTGTAGTATTTCCACTTTTATAGTTGCTAATATGTAGCCACATTTCAAAAGCGTGTTCAGGTTTGTTCACTGAGTTGTCAGTTGAACTATTTTCTGTCATTTTGTCATTGCGGTTTGCCACGGCGGGCGGTTAGTTGTGGCGGTTTGGTACGCGCTGTCACCCTTTCTGAAGCTATATCTGTTTACCATTAGCCATCTGCTATTTTCATAGCATTTCTTTCTATATGTAGATACCTACTGTGGAATCTGTGACTGATTTTTTTTAATAGCCATACTGTCTATCTGTCTGCTTGTGTTATAATTCGTCTACTTCTTGTTATTCACTCAACCGTTGTTGCTCTTCGATTCGATTTACTATTATGTTATGGATCGTCTTGTTTATTGTTTGTTTTCCCCCCTTTTTTTCTGATGAAGTGAATGCTCTGAAGGATGTTGACTTATTCAGGGTATTCATTCAATGGGGGTATTCATTTAACCATATAAGTTTACGAAATGCGTAAATTTATGCATTTATCAACTCAGTTAGATAAATTCTCTAGATAAATCTACGTTTACTTGATGTCAAACAAAAACTTTTTATTTAAAAATTCTCATTAAAAAGTAATTTCGAACCATTTTTTGCATATTTTTCTATTTTTGTCTCGCCGTCATTAAATGCATTAAAAAATTACATGTTGAGCCACGTCTTTGAATGGCACTATTTTGGGACCATTTTGGAACTTTTTTGGGATAATTTCAGTACTTTTTTGGGATATGTATTTCGAAGTTTTTTGGGATCATTCGAGAAGGTTTTCAGGACCATTTTGAGACCATTTCGGGATGATTTTGGAATCACTTCTGGACTTTGTTGGGATCATATCGGTATGCTTTTCGAGACTGTTTTGGGATCATTTCGCGACTTTTTTGGGATAACTTCAGTACTTTTTTGGGATATGTATTTCGGAGTTTTTTGAGATCATTTCGAGATGGTTTTCAGTACTATTTTGGAATCACTTCTGGACTTTGTTGGGATCATTTCGGTATGCTTTTCGAGACTGTTTTGGGACCATTTCGGGAAATTTTTGGAATAATTTGACTGCTTTTTCAGGATATGTTTCGGACTTTTTTGGATCATTTCGGGACAGTTACGAAACAATTTTGTGGAACATTTCAGGACCATTTTTTGGGACAGTTTGTGGGAAAAGTCCCAAAAACTGTAGTACGGAAATGGTCCCTAAAAATTCCATAAGTTATCTAAAAAAAAGTTAGGAAATGATGCCGAAAAAGTCTAGACCATAATCCGAAAAATTATTGAAATTATTTCAAAAAAGTCACAAAATGGTCCCAAAACAGTGCCGAAAACCATCCCGAAAAGGTGCCAAAAAATTTCCAAAATTATCCCAAAAAAGTCCAGAATGGTCCCGAAAAATTACGAACAATATTCCGAAATGGTACCGAAAAAGTTAAAAAAAAAATAAAAACATTCTAAAAAGTCCAGAAGTTATCCCGGAAAAGTCCCCAAAGGAACCAAAATAGTCCAGAAGTTATCTCAGAAAAGTCCCCAAATAAACCAAAAAGTCCAGAAGTTATCTCAGAAAAGTCCGCAAATGAACCAAAAAAGTCCAGAAGTTATCCCGCAAAAGTCCCCAAATGAACCAAAAAATTCCAGAAATGAAACGAAATTTTCCGAGCCATGCTTTTGAGAAATGAAAAGCTGGCCTAGTATGCTTTGCCATTGGGCACTCATTTAACGGTAGTGGCAACTTTGTAAATGAATACCATTATTTTTGACAGTTCATTTACATAGTTATACCTTTACACGCTTTTTAAGGTGCTTATAAGGTTGGATGAATCCCCCTAATGCATCGGAGAAATAAACTCTGGCTTACTCTTTAATTTAAAGTACGAGCTGTACGAGTTTGACTCAGATGACCAAAGTTCAACGTATCAATTCCCAAAGGTTTCGCTGCCTAGACTATTTTGTGAGATGGAACAAAGATGTTCAACTACAGAAGGTATCCCCTATCGACTTCCAAGTTTGGTACTAGATAAGGTTGACCCTTCGCTGACTGAGTTTGGAGAACAGGCAAATAATAACTTAGCTTCTCTTGGTATATCCAACTGGCCTCAGTTAAGGATAGGCATGGTTGACTCAGATGCTTTCTTACGCAAGTGCCTATAGCAGCGCCAAGCAGTTAAGCGCAAATTAATCATGTCATATTTTTTTACTATTTTTTTATTGTTATTTAAATTCATATTGACATACATATAGAGACAAACAGATGTGTTGCATAATATTGTAAATATTTTAACTTTATTTGTATTGCAATTCAATGACTACATTTTGACCGGTTCAAACTAACTTATTGTAGCTTTAAGAGGAATATCCCGGTGATTAAGTTTTCAGTTTCAAGATACTTTTGTTTAATAACAATGCATGGATGCAAGCATACTTGAATGCATTTTTAAAATAGAAATCTATATATTTTACTGTCTTAGAGAAAGTATTAAATTTCACATATGGCATAATCACAAATACTTCAAATATTGAAAATATTACTGTGCATTTGTAAATTATGATGATAGATGACGACATGACATACAAATTTGCAGTGCAGGTTGCAGCCCTAGGTATCAACTCATCTTAAAGGCATCATGGTTAAAACGCAGCTGCAAGAAATATTTGAAAAAATGAGATAGCGGGGCCCTATATGATTAGACCCATATCTATACCAAATTTTATCGAAATCGGTCAAGTCGTGCAAAATCGTCCAAAAAGTCCCAAAATTACCCAAAAACCATCCCATAATGACCCCAAAATGATTCCAAAATTACCCTAAAACGATCCCATAAGGACCCCAATATGATTCCAAAACGACCCTAAAACGATCCCACAATGACCCCCCGAGAACGAAATTAAACACTGAAGATCGCGGATCGCCGAAACGGTTTGTTACAAAACCAAAATTGACACGGGATGACGAAAAATCGTTCCAATATACATTCCCCAAAATTACGCCAAAACGATCCCATAATGATCCGAAAATGACCGCAAAATGAGCCCTAAATAACTCCAAAATGATGGCAAAATTACTCCAAATTGATCCCAAAATGATTCCAAAAATGATGGTATGTCACCGCAGATATCTTGCTAAATATTTAAACAAAAATTGAGATAGGTGGGAACCTTGTAAACCGCCCAAGTGGTAACACACAAGTAAATGGTCTTAGAATCAAACAAACTACTTTATATGCCAAATTTCATCCAAATCGGTCAAGCGGCTCCGAAAGAAATTTTTTTTAAATGTGCTACCCATTCATGTTTCTGGCGCAACAAAAATGTTTAAAAAATGAATTTAAACATTTTTTTTTTAATGTTTGTTTTTCCAGAAGCATGAGATATACCATGGCGTATACGTAACAATTTTGCTACACATTCATGTTTCTGGCAAAAATAAAATTTAAAAAAATTAAAAATTTAACTTTTAAACATTTTTGTTGCGCCAGAAACAATAATATGTAGCACATTCATTTTTCTGGCACAATTTTCAAAGATTAAACTACACATTCATGAAAATGTCATTTCAAAGCTCTGGAGGTTTCTTGTACCTAGGAAACCCAGGATTTTCGTGAATCGTAGAGAAACGAAAGGTAAATCACGTAAGGCTATTAACTCACATCTGGAAAATTGGCACATTCACGCCTCTGGCTAGCGAGCGACGATATTAACAGTTAATGCTGGCAGTCATGGTGTTAACCCCTTCACTACTCCATCGCCTCTGTGCTGCGGAAATGCCCATATACATAGATAAGGCCTTGTTACAACGCGACCATTTTCACGGCCTATTGTGTATGACCTTTCGGTTTATTGCTCAATGCCGAGGCTCTTAACAAATTTTTGCACTTCCTCAGTTTTTATCCCATATTGCGAAGGAATTGAGAGTCACACCACCTATGTAGCAAACTTTTCTTCTTGCTAACGCAGTGCATTCGCAGAGAATATGGACCGACGTTTCATCGTCCAGTTCGCAGAGCCGATAGATTGTTGTATCTGACAGACTCATCTTACTCAGGTGATAACGAAGACTGCAAAGTCTTGTATAAAACCCCTCTGTGTAAAGAGTTTAGCCTGCCTCTGTACTAGGCTGACAACCCAATCCTGTCTAAACTGTTTGCCTTAAAATTTGCTTACATTCTCCCTGAAATGAGCCTTGGTGGACCTTGTTTTGCCGTTATGCCCTGCATGCCCTGGAACCCAATCTAACAATACTTTGTTCTTGGCTGCCAGACCATTAAGGATCTTATGCTTATACTACTTATTCTCTCTTTCTCTCATTTATTTTATTGGCACTCACTGAGTATTTCTCTTGCTGCCTTGCTTGAGCTCAACTCAGCTCATTCATGTTGTTTTACAACTTACGAATTTACAACACTGGATTTCCCCCTATTGCGAGCAAAAATGTTTACAAACCAAAAAAAAAAAAAAAAACAGAAAATGATAGCATGTAGTTGTAGCCAACAACAATAACTCGTTCAACAAGCAACTAACTATTTATCGACTCGATCTACAGCTGCGATAACGAGATGCGCAATAATTTTCAGTTGCGATTGCTACTGGTCATCAGCATTTAATAACTTACGTAAAAGTGTGAGTGTGTTTTAGGTGCTTAACAGACGCGGCTGCTGGTAGCAAAAACGGCAACTTTAACAGCAAACGAAATTGAGAGCAACAACAATTTTAACATCAACAGCAATCGCATCATCAATAAACGCAACACTAGTTTCGTTGGGCGCATTTGCAATCCAGTTATATGGCAGGTTCACGTTAGTCGTTTTTTTTTTTTGTAAATTGGCCAATGTCCATTAAACGGATTCACGGCAGGCGGCTGCGCATGCGCGTGACATATCGGATTACAAACTGAAGGCTAGTATATTAAATCATAATTGGGACACAAGAAAAGTTGAGAAATTTTTTTTTTTTTGTTGGTGGGCAACTTAACTGTAATCAGTTCAACTACGAAATTTGGGCCCAGCCCCGACTTTGCTTGATTGGTAACATATTTTGGTTTGTTAATATCGCCGCTATCGCGAGCATTATCTGATAAAGTTGCACAGTATCATTCAATACCAACATTTTCACTCATTCTCGTTAGCACATGCGACACACAAACAAAAAACAACAAAAAATTCAAATAAATTTAGAAAAAAAATCTTTAACAAATGTAAAAATATCTAACAAAAATGTTGTTTGATTAAGTTAACAACTACAACATTATCAAAATCGACAAAAATAAAACAACAGCAATACTCCAACAACAACTAAAACTCAAATCAACTTTGGCAATGTGTAAGCCAGTGGCGGATCCAGGATTTTGGGAAGGGGGCGTTCAAATTTTTTCTTTTAATTTCGGGAACATTTTTCATTCACAGTTTCTTAAAGCTGGCCTTTTATGCTAGTTTCTCACAAAAAATATTTAGCTATATTTGTTAATATGAGTAATGTCAAATTCAATTTATCACTTATGTAAATCCTTTAAAAAGTTACCGAATATGTATTACGTAAAGGTAAAACAAGTAAGGAAAGCTGTCTTCGGCTGTGCCGAAGGCTAAATACCTTTCATGAATAAGCGTCACGATTTTCACTGTTTGATCCCCAGTACAGCCTGTGTGAATTTAACATTAGCTCATACCGAAATTATCGGAGCTATCGATTATATGGGGACGATGTGTTATATTGGTCCAATCTCATTTTTCACATCGACATTCCAAATTCTAAAATAGCAACATTTACGAAATTTCACATTCCTACCGATATAATTACAGGAGTTATCTACCAAAATCCGTTTATCGGAACAATCGATTGTATGGGGGCTATGTGAAATATTTATCCCATTTCAATGATTTTCAACATCGATATTTTACATATAAAAATAGCGATGTTTCCAAAATTTCACGTTCCTACGTGTTTAATTACAGGAGTTATAGCCCAAAATCCGTTTATCGGAATAATCGATTGTATGGGAGCTATGTGAAATATTTATCCCATCTCTATGAGTTTCAACATCGATATTTCACATATAAAAATAGCAATACTTACAAAATTTCACGTTCCTACGTGTTTAATTACAGGAGTTATAGCCCAAAATCCGTTTATCGGAATAATCGGTTGTATGGGAGCTATATGTTATATTGGTCCGATCTTGCTGGTTCCGACAAATGATTCCTATATTGGAAAATGGTGGCCGCATACCAAATTTCAGCCAAATATCTCAAAAACTGAGGGACTAGTTTGCGTTCAAACAGACAGACAGACAGACAGACAGACAGACAGACAGACAGACGGACAGACGGACAGACGGACATGGCTAAATCAACTCATCTCGTCATCCTGATCATTTCGGTATACTTATTGATGGGTCTATCTCTTCTTCTTCTCATATTTACAAACATCGGACCAAAGTTATAATACCATTTCATGTTCATGAAAGGTATAAATATGAGTTGGCAGTTTGCTGGGCAATTTTACCATATTTTTTGTGTATTTTTTTTTTCTGTGTAATTCTTACTATATTTTTGGCGAAGTTTTTTTTTTTCTTTTTTTGGCTTAATTTTTTATCTTTTTTCCGTTATTTTTACCATATTTTTTGTATAATTTTTAAATTATTTTTTGCGTGTCTTATTACTATATTTTTTTGTAATTTTTATTATATTTTTTTCGTAATTTGTACTGTCTTTTTTGTGTAAGTTTTACTGTATTTTTTGTGTAATTTTGACTAAATTTTTGTGTAATTTTTACTTTGTTTTTTTTATGTAATTTTTACTTTGTTTTTTGCGTAATTTTTACTGTCTTTTTTGTGTAAGTTTTACTGTATTTTTATGTAACTATATTTTTTGCGTAATTTTTACTATATTTTTACTGTATTTTTTGTATAAGTTTTACTGTGTTTTTTATGTAACTATATTTTTTGCGTAATTTTTACTATATTTTTTGGGTAATTTTTTACGTAATTTTTATGTAATTTTTACTGTATTTTTTGCGTAAGTTCTACTGTATTTTTTATGTAACTATATTTTTTGCCTAACTTTTACTATATTTTCACTGTATTTTTTGTATAAGTTTTACTGTGTTTTTTATGTAACTATATTTTTTGCGTAATTTTTACTATATTTTTTGCGTAATTTTTTACGTAATTTTTATGTAACTATATTTTTTGCGTAATTTTTACTATATTTTTTGCGTAATTTTTTACGTAATTTTTATGTAACTATACTTTTGGCGTAATTTTTACTATATTTTTTTGGTAATTTTTTACGTAATTTTTATGTCATTTTTACTGTCTTTTTTGTGTAAGTTTTACTGTATTTTTTATGTAACTATATTTTTTGCCTAACTTTTACTATATTTTTACTGTATTTTTTGTATAAGTTTTACTGTATTTTTTATGTAACTATATTTTTTGCGTAATTTTTAGGGTATTTTTGTGTAAATTTTACTGTCTTTTTACTATATTGTTTGTGTAATTTTTGCTACATTTTTTTGGAATTTTTAATTTTTTCGTAATTTTTACTGTATTTTTGTGTAAATTTCACTTTTTTTTTGTAATTTTTTACTATATTATTTGCGCTACTTTTACTTTATTTTTACTTAATTTTTTGAAAACCACCCCCGTGGACCCGCCCCTGGTACAAGCAATATGCGCAATCAACTCGAACTCAAACTCTAATTTGCATTGCTGCAACATTGTCCACCAAGCAACATCGTTCGTTAGCTCGATTAGTAGACTGTATGTATGTGGCCAGCTACTGCTGCTAGAACATGATTACGTTTGTATGTGTTTAGCTTCAAATGAAATGTTGTTGCTACCGTTTTATGTTTGACACTATCGCATTTCCATGCAAATTAGGTCCCATCTTGGCTGCCGGTCTTGACGACAGCATCGTTTGCCAATTGAGTTGCCAATTCTTACTACATACATACAAACATATGTAAATGCATTTGTAGCTATATTGAGTTGTTGGTCAAGTGGTGCCTGGTCAAGTGATCAATAATGCAGAGTGCATGGTGGAATGTTTGTTCACGTGTGTGTATGTTTGACGAAATGTGGGTACATTGGCATACATACATACATACATACACGGCTTGCGATACACTTGGAGAAAAATTGTGTTATAGAAGAACAGATTTGTATACAAACGCCAAGTATGACGTATTTCAGACAGAAATATGGAGTCTGTGGAATTTTGACAAAACAACTTATTTCAGATTTGACAATTTTTTAGGAGAGCGAAAAAACTGTTTTACATAAATATTATTGATTTTGTACCAAAAAATTTAATTTTATTGATTTTTTCGGTACCATAACTTTTGAACTAAATTTCATAAAAACACACTTGTAGGACACAATTCTGCATAGCAAAGATGAAGTCCTATGCAATCAATAACTAAAAATGTGCTATGTCGAGATAAGTTATTTTGTCAAATCTCCACAGATTTTCTAAAAATGGTTAAGAATTGCATGACATGAAATGGCCCCAAAATCATCCCGAAATGGTTAAGGAAAATTTCCGAACACAAACCACTAAAAGTTCCTAAATGTTCCAAGAACAATCCCGAAAAAGTCCCAAAAAAAACTTAAATCAATCAAGAAACTTTCCGAAAACAATCCCAAAATAATCCCGAAATGATTGAAAAACAATCCCGAAAAAGTCCAAAAGTTATCCGAAAACAGTCCCGAAAAATCCCGATCACAATCTCTAAAGGTCCAGAAAACACTCTCGAAATGGTCTCGAAAAATTATTGAAATGGCCCCTAAAAAGTCCTTCATATCCCTGAACAAAACCTAGGACTTCTCATCAAACGATGTTTTTGGTTCACATTCCTGTCGGTATACTCGCAATAGCATTTGTAAAATTTTCTACTACAACCTACTAACGGATATGCCACTTAATCTTTAATTTCTTAAAAAAAATTGGTTTGGTCTAATACCCAGAAAAAAAGTTGATTTTGTAGTAAAGTGTTATCAAGCGACCCAAATATGGCAATGAAGAAATATGTTGCTCATACGCCATGTCTACCCTCACTTGAGAGTAGATAAGCTACCGTGCTGTTTAAAAGTTTGGATACACTTTCACGATACACTTTAAAGTAGTAAACTTTTTTGAAAATACTTTAACCCTTTCGGGAGTGAGTTTTATTTGGGAAATGGGATTAATGTCAAAAAAATTTTGCTCATACCTTGAGCTGAAAAATTATGTTCTGGATACTTAAAAATCGAAATAAAGCAAGGACTGAAAACGAAACCGTAACCGTATAAAACCGATTTATTTTTCAAAACCGAAACCGAAACCGTAGACGTTATTTTTAACTGAAAAAGAACGAAACCGAAACCGTTTCATAAAACCGAACCGGTTCCAAACGGTTTGGAATTTCTAATGTCTTCTTTTTATGGGCACATATGTTTTTTATTTTACGGAAGGCTACCCTGAATAATTTGCATGGAAGATGGTCGGTCTAGCAAGATTACCAAGGGCATGTTTTGAAATCAGTATCAAAATTCCGATAGAAATTGAACTAGTATGTATGTATGTATGTATGTATAAAGCTGAATGAAGAAATTGGAAACCGAAACCGGAATAAGTGCTGAAGGACAAACCGGAACCGAAACCGAAGAAATATTGAAGTGCTGAAGGCCGAAACCGGAACTGAAACCAAAATAAGTGTTGAAGGACGAAACCGGAACCGAAACCGAAACAAATATTTAAGGACGAAACCGGAACCGAAACCGAGATAAATATTGAAGGACGAAACCGAAACCCAAATAAGTGACATAACTGGAACCGAAACCGAACTAAATAATGAAGGACGAAACCTGAACCGAAGCCGGGACCGAAACTGGAACCGAAACCGAAATAAATAATGAAGGACGAAACCTGAACCAAAGCCGAAAGCGAAGCCGGCACCGAAACTGGAACCGGAACCTGAACCGAAGCCGAAACCGAAACTGGAACCGAAATGAATAATAAAGGACGAAACCTGAACTGACGCCGAAACCGAAGAAGGGACCGAAACCGTAACCGAAACTCAAACCGAAACCGAAATAAGTGTTGAAGGACGAAACCGAACCGAAACCGAAATATAAATAAATATTGAAGTACGAAACCGGAACCGGAACCGAAACCGAATAAATATTGAAGTGCTGAAGGCCGAAACCGGAACCGAAACCAAAATAAGTGTTGGAGGACGAAACCGGAACCGAAACCAAAATAAGTGTTGAAGGACGAAACCTGAACCGAAGCCGGGACCGAAACTGAAACCGAAACCGAAATAAATAATGAAGGACGAAACCTGAACCGAAGCCGGGACCGAAACCAAAACAGAAATAAGTGTTGAAGGACGAAACCGAACCGAAACCGAAACCGAAGCCGGACCGAAACCGGAACCGAAACCAAAATAAGTGCTGAAGGGCAAACTGGAACCGAAACCGAAATAAATATTGAAGGGAAAACTGGAACCGAAACCGAAATAAATATTGAAGGACGAAACCGGAACCGAAATGAATAATAAAGGACGAAACCTGAACTGAAGCCGAAACCGAAGAAGGGACCGAAACCGTAACCTAAACCCAAACCGAAACCGAAACCGAAACCGAAACCGAAACCGAAACCGAAACCGAAACCGAAACCGAAACCGAAACCGAAGCCGAAACCGAAGCCGAAGCCGAAGCCGAAACCGAAACCGAAACCGAAATAAGTGTTGAAGGACGAAACCGAACCGAAACGGAAACCGAAATAGAAATAAATATTGAAGGACGAAACCGGAACCGAAACCGAAGCCGGACCGAAACCGGAACCGAAACTTTTTAAAAATTGAAGAACATATATATGTATCTATGCTAACAATGGTATAAAATAAAGAGATTTAAATGCTTCTCCAATAAAAGTAGAAAGTGTTTCCAACGAATGCATCGATAAATAAAACAGTTTTAAAATAAAGTTTTACAGAACTCACCTTTTTTACGAATGAAGCGATTAGATCGATTACTGCATTCAAATGAATTTCACAATTTTCCAAAGGTACTAATTTCAAATTTAGCTTTACGGGTGGCATCCCTCTTTATTTCATATAAAAAAGGCCTCACGAAATTATTAAAAAAATGCAATAATTAAATTCATAATATTTAAAAAAAAAAATTGCCGAAAATGTTGATCATGGCAAACCTTGGTTTAAGCATCAACAATTCAATATTAACATTTTAGAAAAAATATTAAAAAAATTTCAATTATCCAAGATAATTTATGGTTATTAGTATTTATTTATATGTTTTTTTTTATTATCGTTGCACATGGTTAAATCGCACATTTATGAACTTAGTTGGCGGCTCCTTGACATTTCGCACCCGCGCGCACAAACACATACCTATCTAACACATATATAAATATATACCGATACAAACACTTATGAGCACAGACACTTGACAATGTGACAGCTTGACAGCGTAACTAAATGTTGACAGCATTTGCTGAATGTGAAATCAATTGAACTTTTAAATTTATTACTTTATTAATTTACCACTCATATGCATAAACACATACATATGTACATACATACTTACATATGCATGTACATGAATGTATGGATGTGTAACAAATAAATTTACTTGTTTTCATTAATTTTTATTGTAATATGTATGCCTGTATATTAAATAAATGAATTTATAAATTTACATTCTGTTGTGTTGATCTACTGCACTTTCGACCACAGCCAACCACAAAAGTGGGGGTATTCACGATGTAGATAGCACTGAAATGAAAACAAGTGAAAATAGATTTTTATTAGAAGTTGTTTGTTATAAAATGTAGTATGTAATTATAAATTTATGTATAGACATACAAATAACTATGAATTAACCTTAAAAATACTTTAACTCTGTAAAATTTTCAAAAATGGAAAAACTCTGTCTCCGATTTTAATGAGTTTCCTTTTATTATAAAACGAGGTTTGATTCTACCAAAAATTTATTTTAGAAAAAAAAACAAAGTTGAAAAACTTAATAAAAAAATATTTCGAGAAAATGGTTGTGATTACTGTTATGGTTACGTTTCTGGTAAAGCTTGTGGTTACGGTTACGGTTATGGTAAAGGTTTTAGTGACGGTTTCAGTAACGGTTATGGCAAAGGTTGTGGTTAGGGTAGTGGTTACGGTTATGGTAAATGCTGTGGTTAATGTTGTGGTTATGGTTATGGTAAATGTTGTGGTTAATGTTGTGGTTACGGTTATGGTTACGGATGTGATTACGGATATGGTTACGATTATGGTTACGGTTAATGTTATGGTTATGGTTACGGTTATGGTTATGGTTACGGTTATGGTTACTGCTATGGTTACGGTAATGGTTACGGTTATGGTTGCGGTTATGGTTACGGTTATGGTTACGGTTATTGTTACGGTTATGGTTACGGTTATGGTTACTGCTATGGTTACGGTTATGGTTACGGTTATTGTTACGGTTATGGTTACGGTTATGGTTACGGTTGAAACTCGACTAAAAAATTAAAAACAAAAATTTGAAAAAAAATGGGAAAAGTAACAAAATTTATAGTTTCGAAAAAAAAAACCTGGCTTAAAATGTAGGATATCTTTAGATACCAGAGTCTCGCTACAATAGAACCTAGAACATACTCCCAATATCCCTAATATGTTTGTTGTTTTGTCTTAGAAACTGATTCAAAAACTTCTCAGGGAGTGCTAAACGCCAGAAAAGCTCCCTTCACCGGGTGTGAAAGCACATTAACAACAGATAATCGGATTTGAAGCACATGCCAAACTATTTAACTTAGTAAATAACAATCTGTAATAATCAACAAATAATAATAAATAATATCATCAAAGCACGACACCAGCTATGGAATGTCATAACCTCTCATGGGATCAAGCGCCGGTTTTAACCGGGTTTCTAACTCATAAATATTTAACCGCAATTGAGATTACGTTTTAGTTATTTGTTTTTTTTTTTATTAGTTTGTTATTTATTAATTTGTTATTAGCTTGGTCGCACCCATTGTTTTTCTAATGCCTTTGGAAGTGTGAAATATCTACATGAAATAGCTTAGAATTATTAGCTTAATTGTTTTTAAAATTAATTAAGTTGAGCGAAGTGTCGTTGCAGTAAAAGGGCTGTCCTATCAAGTGATACAGGTGATGTGAATGTGTGATGACTCAACAGCAGGCTTTAGAAGCTAAAAAAAAAGAAAACCGACAACGGAAAATGTTATGGCTATGGTTACGTTAACGGTTGCAGTTATGTTTAGGCTTATGGTCACGGTAATGGTAACGGTTAGCAGTTCAGACTTAACTATGATTGCGGTTATGAGTACGCTTCTGGTTACTGTTGTTAAAAATCAATTATGGTTATGATTAGAGTTACGTTTATGGTTATGGTTTTGGCAAAATTCCCATTAAATTAAGGGTTTGTAAATGTTGTTGGTATGCTTACTTTCGTCCTTCGTCTTCGCGCTTATGAATACGGTGATGATTGCGCGTATGGCTACCATTATGGTTGTGGTTACGGTTATTGTAACATGTTTCCTACGTTTATGGTTACGATTATAGTTTAAAACAAAGTTCATTTTGAAGCTAGAATTTGTAAATGTTGCTCCTATGATTACTTTCGCAATTTAGGGCGTGATCATAGATACGGTTATGGTTACTTGTATGAGCACGGTAATGATTAGGGATGTGGTTATGGTATATGGTTACGGCTATGGTTACTTGTATATGGTAACGGTTATCATTACGGTCACGATTAATGTAATGTGATTATGTAATTAAAAATTTAAGCATGGGCTTAAAAATAAATATAAATTAACCTTAAAAACTCCTGTAAAATTATCAAAACTGAGAAAATTAGGCCTTCGACTTACTGAGTTTAAATTTATTATAGAACGAGTTCGATTTTACAAAAATTTTATTTTCGAAAAAAACAAAGTTGAAAGATTAATAAAAAAAATTCGAGAAAATGGTTGCGATTAACGTTACGGTCATGGTTGCGGTTACGGTTATGGTTACGGTTATGGTTACGGTTATGGTTACGGTTATGGTTACGGTTATGGTTACGGTTACGGTTACGGTTACGGTTATGGTTACGGTTATGGTTACGGTTATGGTTACGGTTATGGTTACGGTTATGGTTACGGTTATGGTTACGGTTATGGTTACGGTAATGGTTACGGTTATGGTTACGGTTATGGTTACGGTTATGGTTACGGTTATGGTTACGGTTATGGTTACGGTTATGGTTACGGTTATGGTTACGGTTATGGTTACGGTTATGGTTACGGTTATGGTTACGGTTATGGTTACTTTTATGATTACCTATATGGTTACGGTTATGATTACGGTCACTTATATGGCTACGGTTACGGTAAGGTATATGATTATGGTTTAGTATATGGTTACGGTTATGATTTCGATCACGTATATGGTTACGGTTACGTTTATGGTTACTGTTACGTTAACATCTATGGTTATGGTTACGTTTATAGCTATGGTTACGGTTACGTTTTTGGTCACATTTGCGGTTACGTTTATGGTCACATTTACGGTTACGTTTTTGGTCACATTTGCGGTTACGTTTATGTTTACGGTTACTGTTACGTTAACATCTATGGTTATGGTTACGTTTATAGCTATGGTTACGGTTACGTTTTTGGTCACATTTGCGGTTACGTTTATGGTCACATTTACGGTTACGTTTTTGGTCACATTGAGAGACATGGTTCTCTGGTGACATACCTGACTTCAACTATTCGCTTAATGGGTACAATCTATTACGACATGATCGTAATCATAAAAAAGGAGGGGGAGTTGCAGTGTACTGTAAAAAAGCCTATAAATTTAGACTTCTACAAAACTCTAACTCTTCCGAAGTTGAATATATTTTTACAGAGGTGTCTGACGGCGTTAATAAAGTCTTAGTAATCTGTGTCTACAACCCCAAAAAATGCGTATCTATGGACTCATTTTTTGAAGACCTATCTGAATTTGTAATTGACTACGAACGTATTTTAATTAGTGGCGATTTTAATGTTAATCTGCTAGTCAATGACCACCACAGTAGTAAATTGCTTGATCAGATAACAACTGCTGGACTTAGTGTTGTTAATCGAAGCTTTCCAACGAGATTTGAGAATAATTCTGTACCCAGTCTACTTGATTACTTTATAACTTGTGATCCCTCACACGTCCTTAAATTTGAGCAAATGTCTTTTGTTTCCGACCATGACTTAATTTACTGTGCCCTAGATGTTGAGATGAACAGCTCGAATATTGGCTGTTCATTTTTATTTCGTGACTTCAAATCCCTAAATCGCAATTTGTTGTATTCTAATCTATGTGAGGTTGATTGGACTGATTGTTGGTTCCTAGACACTGTAGATAGTAAGTTGGAATTCCTAAATAAAAATATAACTAGATTGTATGATGCGCATGTTCCTGTTCGTTCTGCTAGTGTCATCAATCGCTCGTGTCCCTGGTATACATCAAGAGTTCGTTCTTCTATTAAGAAACGAAATCAATTCTATAGAAAGTGGCGTAAAAATATGACTGATATCACCTGGCGTCGTTATAAAGAGGTAAGAAATGAAACAACAGCTATTATCAGGCAGGCAAAGCGTTGGTATAGCAGTTCAAAGCTAAATCCTTTACTCCCATCCAAAGAGTTATGGAGAAATTTAAAAAAGTTTAAAATACATGGGAAGGAAAATTCGGAGTGTGAAATTGATGTGGATGAGCTTAACGAATTTTTCGTTAGTGCCAACAATAATACCAGTTGCTCTGCTTTGTTAAAAGATTACTCGTCGTATGTAGGTCCTAATTGTGAGTTTCAGTTTGCTGGAGTAGAAGAGGCTGATGTTATGAAGTCTGTGTTAAGTGTTAAGTCGGGTGCTATGGGTGAGGATGGAATCTCTCTTCGATTTATCAAGTTAATTTTAGAGTTTGTCATAAGACCTCTTACCCACATCATCAATTTTTGCTTTACCAGCTCAAGTTTTCCAGCAGTGTGGAAGAGAGCAATTATACTCCCAGTCGCAAAAAAAACAAATGCTATGTGTGTTGGTGACTATAGGCCTATTAGCATTTTGCCTACTTTCTCGAAAGTATGTGAAAATTTAATGGCAGCTCAAATCTCCACCTATATACAACAAAATCGCCTACTTTCTCCATTTCAATCTGGCTTCAGACCTAAGCACAGTTGTACCACGGCAATGCTTAAAATTTTGGATGATGTTAGAATTAATTTTGATGCTGGCGACCTAACACTACTTTGCTTACTTGATTTCTCCAAGGCATTCGATTCTGTTAACCATAACCTTTTATGCATGAAACTCAAGTACTATTTCGGTTTTGCAGAGAACTCAGTAATGCTTATTGCTAATTATCTTAAGGATAGGTCGCAGAAAGTAAAATCTGGCCATGCATTATCGCAATCTAAGCCGTTATTGGCAGGCGTTCCGCAAGGGTCTGTCCTAGGCCCACTCTTATTTAGTTTGTTTGTAAATGATATATTTTCTGTGTGCCAATTTGTTAATGTGCATGCGTATGCTGATGACATACAGTTGTACATGTCAAGTCGTATTGGTCTCATTGAGGATTTAAGTTTTAAAATAAATAGTGATCTGCTCGCAATATCTGATTGGGCTAGTGAAAATTCGTTATGCTTAAATGCGTCCAAATCCTATGTTCTGCCCATAAGTCATGGTGCAGTATATTTTGGTGACATTCCGGAATTGTATATTGGAACTATTCCTCTTAGATTTGTGGATAAAGTCAAAAGTCTAGGTTTTATTTTGAACTCAAAACTTACCTGCTGTGACCATGTTAATAAGGTGGTTTCGATTGTGTATGCTATACTGCGGAAACTGCGAATATCGGCCCCTTTCACCCCTGTTGAAACCAGACGAAAGCTTGTAATGCAGTTGGTTATGCCTATCATAACCTACTTTGAGAATGTATATGGTAAAATGGATTCAGTATCATATAATAAAGTGGCTGTGGCATTTAACAATGCTACACGTTATGTTTATGGGATTGGTAAATATGAACATATCTCTGTTTGGCGAGCCAGAATTATTGGTTGCAGTCTAGAAAATTATTTGGCTGCTAGGAATTGTATCTTTATGTACAAGTTATTAACGTGGAAGACACCAAATTATTTATTTGAAAAGTTGAAGCCAGTAAGGTCATTAAGGCATCATAGTCTTGCTCTTCCATCATATCATTACCTAAACTCATCTAGACTATTTTTCATTAGCGCTGTTAGGTTGTGGAATTCAATCCCTAATTCCATAAAAGCCGAACTAAATCAATCCAACTACCAGGCAAAAATATGCAAATATTTTGAATCACTATAATGATACCAGATCAAGACTTTGAATTCTCATCTCTTCTACTATCTTCCTACTACTTTTCTCAAGAAGTTTAAACACTTTTTCTACTCACTACTAAGTAATTAAGTTATTTTCTGTTATGGTGTTTTTTAGACTTAAGTTTAATGTTATATCTTCTTTTTATTTTATTTTATTTTTATATATATATTTGAAATAATGTCTAAGTTGAAGTACTTTTAAAAGACTATATGTTGTCTTATCCTGTACTACATTGATGAAATAATAATAAATAATAATAATAAATTTGCGGTTACGTTTATGTTTACGGTTACAGTTACGTTTATTTTTATGGTTACGGTTACGGTTATGGTTATGATTACGGTTACGGTATTGGTTAAAGTTGCCGTTAAAGTTTGGTTTTATAAATGTTTTTCCCATTTGGTAATTTGTGGATACGGTTTTAGTAAATTCCGGTTACAGATTATGTTCACAAATCAACTTTAAATTTTTGTTGTTGCTTGGCCTTTTGTGGAAAATGTCCATAAACAAACTTTCATTTCGCGCCTTCACTTACCACTTAATCCACTTGCTAAAAACCGCAAATCCTTCAGCGTTAAAAATTTCCATATATGTAAGCGATTAAAATGAAATTTTTATCTATGATACCGTACGCGTACGAATGCGAAGCATTTCATAGATTTTTAAAACACTTTAGTATATATATGCATGTTGTATATATGTATTACACATGTGCATATTTACTTATAAGGGAAACTATATAATAAAAAAAATAATTACACAAATTGATGATTATGTTTTCCTGCAAAAGGAAACGATAATTTTTTTATATACTTTGTTTTGTTTTTTTTTTTTTATACCAAGCGCACGTTTACGATAATTTTTTTTTATCGCAAAATTTTTGTTTTACATAATAGCTTTACGCATTCGGCAAAAGTTGAAGCGAACGCGCCAACTACATGAAAACAATAACACGAAACCTAAACGACTGAAATGGATGATAGAAAATGTAGTAAGTCGTATATTTCCTTATTTTGCAAAATGTTGACGAAGTCAACAGAAGATTACATATCAATTAAAGGCATGCGCCGAGCTAATGATCGTACAACAATAATAACAAAAACAAAAAACCATAATCGTAAACGAAAGTGTAAGAGAAATATGAGAAAAGCGGCAAAGAAAAAAAAAAAAAAAAACAAAGAGAAAAAATTAAAGCGTGAGAGAAAAAAAATAAATTTTTTTAACTTAAATTTTAAATTTTTTTCTTATTCGAAAAATAATTAAAAAAAAAATAATTTTTTTACAAACGATCTCTCGCTGCCGATCGTATGGCTTTCTACATCCGAACAAGAGCTTCAAAGTAAACGGTGAGCGCTTAATAAAAGGCTAGCGCGCCGTGCGCTACAGAGCGGCGCTAAGCATTAATTTTAACGCCGCGGCGCTATGTAATCAACACGCTAGCGTATTAAAAAAAAATAATAAACGCGCGACATGTAAATAGAAAACGAATGACCGAACGGAGCAAGCGAACGCCGAGCGCTCTTACACTGAGCCGATTCAAAAAAAAAAAATATTGATGGCGGCTACGAATATACAACGAACGCTTTCGGTGAGCGCTGGTGCTGCGATGCGACTATGTATGTGTGAGCGCATAGCCTATTGACAAACTGTAGAGCAATATGATTAAAGCACATGACAGCTAGATGTCGCTTAAAGCACAAGCGTTTTCCACAAATGAGTGCGCGTAAATGTGCGCGTCGCTTACAGCAATGGCGCGCGTTCTCCGTATGTATGTGTGCGCGCGCTCGAACTGCGTATGTGCGCGTATTGGCAAAGTTCCCATGCGCATTGGAAAAACCGCAAAAGATGCGAAATTGATATGCACTTTGAGGCGCCGCGCCTTGCGCCACATCAAATTATTAGCGTAAATATGCAGTATGCTTGCGGTGCGTATTGAGACCTTTTGTCAACCGCAGACTATAACCGTTTCGAGGCGAATTGCACAATACAAAAGCATTTGACTGAAGATCAAATGGCAAGCGCGTAACCTAAATTCAAATCGAGACTTAACGCTAATCTACAAAGAGCATGCGCCGCCTTTAACACAAAACATGATTTACTCGTTTGCGCTCAGCTGATTTTTATAAAAATAAAGTTTTTTCTTTCAACTAATTCAAGCGTTTAGCGGTCAGCTGTTGCACTACTATGCGCACTTGTCTGATATTTTATACTACATAATTTTGTAATATTTCATTTTAATTTGCTTTTCTTTGAGTCGTTCGTTTTGGCTTTGTGTTGATTATTTGATTTCTGAAGCGCGGTTGCGTGTTTTTATCACTCTTTGTGCGCGACCGTCCGTCTGTTGTGGCTGGCAGTTCAGGCGACAACTAATTAAAACCTTGCCCGTTGACTTTAAGTCTGCCACACTCAACGCTAATCAACATTCGTATATATTGTAGTTTAAAACAGCATCTCTTATTATTTTGAGCTTAATAATAAAAAGATGATAAAAAATGGTTTAAGACTACGTTTATATGTTCATATATGGGTCTTTCCATGTCAAATTGTCAGATAGTTTGAATCGACACCTCCCTATTTTCATTAACGAAGTGAAGAATTTAATTTCAGATATTTTTCCATGCCTCTTACTTCTTCTTTTTCGATTCTATTGCTGTTAGGGCTATGGTGACGTTACGGTTAAGCTTACGATTATTTTTATGGTTACGGTTATGGTAATAGATATTGTTATGGTTATGAAAACAGTTATGGCTACTATTATGAGTATGATTACCGTTACGGTTATGGTAACAGTTATTGTTATTGAGAAGTTATGATTACAGTTATGGTTACGGTTATGGTTACAATTATGTTTACGGTTATGGTTACGGTTATGGTTACGGTTATGGTTACGGTTATGGTTACGGTTATGGTTACGGTTATGGTTACGGTTATGGTTACGGTTATGGTTACGGTTATGGTTACGGTCATGGTTACGGTTATGGTTACGGTTATGGTTACGGTTATGGTTACGGTTATGGTTACGGTTATGGTTACGGTTATGGTTACGGTTATGGTTACGGTTATGGTTACGGTTATGGTTACGGTTATGGTTACGGTTATGGTTATGGTTACGGTTATGGTTACGGTTATGGTTACGGTTATGGCTACGGTTATGGTTACGGTTATGGTTATGGTTATGATAACGATTACGCTTGCGGGTATGGTAAAACTTATGGTTACGGTTTTGATTACGATTATGGTTACAGTTATGGTAACACTTATGGTTAGGCCAAGACTACTTCTATTTAGTTTCTATATAAATTGACTAGACGAAATATGCCCCCAGAACACACGAAACTGTACAAAAAGTACATTCACAAATATTCATAAACTACTAGGTTATATAACAAGCATCAAGTCCGATAAGTGGTTTAAATTAAAAATTTTATGTGAATACAATTGCTATTGCCCTGGCCTTCGTTCTTTTGTTGTTTTCTTATCATCGGAATTTTATGTTTTGTATATATTTTAAGCTCTTACATATCGAGGCTATTAAATTTACTTATAATTTTAACTAGAATCTACTACTAGCGCTCCTGTATGTGAAATTATTAGGGCCGTTTTCACAAGTAAACTATAAAATTTGTCTGCCGATAAAATTGTGTTTGAAAAAAAAAAAATTCCTTTCCTTTCCTTTCCTTTCCTTTCCTTTCCTTTCCTTTCCTTTCCTTTCCTTTCCTTTCCTTTCCTTTCCTTTCCTTTCCCTTCCTTTCCTTTCCTTTCCTTTCCTTTCCTTTCCTTTCCTTTATTTTCCTTTCCTTTCCTTTCCTTTCCTTTCCTTTCCTTTCCTTTCCTTTCCTTTCCTTTCCTTTCCTTTCCTTTCCTTTCCTTTCCTTTCCTTTCCTTTCCTTTCCTTTCCTTTCCTTTCCTTTCCTTTCCTTTCCTTTCCTTTCCTTTCCTTTCCTTTCCTTTCCTTTCCTTTCCTTTCCTTTCCTTTCCTTTCCTTTTCTTTCCTTTCCTTTCCTTTCCTTTCCTTTCCTTTCCTTTCCTTTCCTTTCCTTTCCTTTCCTTTCCTTTCCTTTCCTTTCCTTTCCTTTCCTTTCCTTCCCTTTCCTTCCCTTTCCTTCCCTTTCTTTTTTTTCATTCCTCTTCTTTCCTTACCTGGCCTTTCCTTTCCTTCCCTTTTATTTCCTCCCCTTTCCTTCTCTTTCCTTTCATTTCCATTCCTTTCCTTTAAGTTGAGCTAAAAAGAGATAAATGTATTCATATAAAAACGAAAAATTAGTTCTACGAGAGTTAGGTGCCTCATAGATGAATGTATCGGCTCTGGTTGCGGTTTCGAAAATTGAAACGGCGAAATAGTCATTGCTACGGTTTATTTTTTTTCACATCAAAACACCCGATTTTGGTTTCGGTTACTTGCTTCCATTTTTAGATTAAAAAAAACCTATTCGAGGTTCCTATTGTTTCGAAAAAATTTAGTTTGGAATAGTTATGCTTAGATTCCGTTCTTCGTTTCTTTAATATCCAACTGCCTATTTCAAAGTTTCGATACGCTAATCGGTTCAAATCGGTTATTGTTGGTTTACTTCTCTTTGTCTTTCTTATACATATAACCAAAACCAAATCATAACCGTTTCAACCCGATTAATTTTTGATAGTTAAAAAATCTTAGTATTACATTTTTTGTCTAATTAAGAAACCGAGCCATAACCGTTTTGAACCGATTCAGTTTTTGAAACTTAAAATAATTAGTAGTATACATATGTAATGGTTGAAACGGTTATGATTTGGTTTTGGTTTCTTTCTTTCGAAAAATAAAACGTTTTAAATCGGTTATGGCACGGTTTTGGTTTCCTTTTTATTCTTTTTTCAAATCAAGTAACCTGATTGGGCATTCGATCTTCAAATATGATAGGGGGCTCTGTGTCTATTTTTGTTTTTCAGGTCAAAATAGCAACTTTTGGTTCGGAAGGTAAACCGTTTCGAAACTGGTACCGTTGCCGTGTTGGTTTCCTTAGAAAAAATTCATATTTTTATCATTATTGAAACTGCTCTCTAGCTACGGTCGCTAGTTTATTTTTGTTGTGTCACACTTTTGCTTATTTTTTTTTTTGTTCACTTATTTTTCATTTTCCATCGCTCTATATGCCAATCTCTCGATTTTGCTACAAGGCATTCCCCAGCCAGCCACCTCTTTACCGACAGCAAGTTTTTGCTGCCATTTGTTGTTGCCATTATTACTATGATTGCAACAAGTTACTCTCGTAATTAAAATATTGCACTTGTTTTTCCGATCCTCAATCATCGTTACAAGTCAAACATTGAACAAGCAAAAAACTACAAACTTTCAGCAAAAAGCAGCGCACAGCGAACATTGCTAAACAGCGCACCACAGTCAGTTTTGTAGATATCTTTGTTGTTGTTGTTGTTGTTTGGTATGTTGCAACAAACTTGTAGATGCAAAAAAATGCTGACAGCAAAATGCCGCTGGTGCAACGGCTGCAACAACAAAAAAATCAACTCAATAATTCAACATTGCAAGATAGCTTAGTTGGTGTTGTTGTTGTTGTTGTTGTTAAAAATCGAAAACTCGTTCATCGGAATTTTCTAATAAATGGCAGACGATAGGTAGGTAAGAGGTGAGGGATGTCGTCCAGCAATCGAGAGCATTGAGTTTGAGGATTGTTGTATAGTGTAGTTGTTATTGTTGTTGGGTGTTTGTTGCTATTTTTTACCTTTGGTGCTAAGATAGTGTTTATGTGTAACTACTTAGAAATATACGTTTGAACAAGTGTAGCTAGAGCAGCTGAAGCGTGGAGTGCGTGGCACATTCCACAGCACGCAATAATTTTAATAAGCACCTGTTTGTTTGCTCTGTTGTTTGTTGTTGTTGTTTTTTTTGTTATTCTTATACTGTTCTGGCTGTTGCTAAGCGTCGCATGTACAACTTGCTGTCAAATAATTGTATGTTTGTTGCTGGTTAACTCTAAGATATTTTTGACGTTCTCGTGTTTGAGATAGTAGAAACATTTGTGGCATAAAATTTTGCTCAAGGCCGTGCAAGATAAATATATATTTTTTTTTAATATTTAATATTTTTTTATTTTATTTAACTTAATTTTTGGTGTTTTATTTTAATTTTATTTTATTTTAATTTTGTTTTTTTTTTTATTTAATTTTTTTTTTATTTTATTTTATTTTTTTGTTTTTTTTTTATTTTATTTTTTTTTTTAATTTCTATTTTATTTATTATTATTTCTATTTATTTTTATTTTATTTTTATTTTATTTTTATTTTATTTTTATTTTATTTTTATTTTATTTTTATTTTATTTTTATTTTATTTTTATTTTATTTTTATTTTATTTTTATTTTATTTTTATTTTTATTTTATTTTTATTTTATTTTTATTTTATTTTATTTTATTTTTATTTTATTTTTATTTTATTTTATTTTTATTTTATTTTTATTTTATTTTTATTTTTATTTTATTTTATTTTATTTTTATTTTATTTTTATTTTATATTTATTTTAATTTTATTTTGTTTTTATTTTATTTTATTTTTATTTTATTTTTTTAAATTTTTTTTTTAATTAAATTTTATTATTTTATTTCATTTTTATTTTATTTTTTTATTTCTATTTTATTTTATTTTATTTTTATTTTATTTTATTTTATTTTATTTTTTTTATTTTATTTTTTTTTATTTTATTTTTTTTATTTTATTTTATTTTTTTTTCTTTTATTTTATTTTATTTTTATTTTATTTTTATTTTATTTTTAATTTTTTTTATTTTTTTTTATTTTATTTTTATTTTATTTTTATTTTTGTTTTATTTTTATTTTATTTTTATTTTATTTTATTTTATTTTATTTTACTTTTTTATTTTAATTTTATTTTATTTTATTTTATTTTATTTTATTTTATTTTATTTTATTTTATTTTATTTTATTTTATTTTATTTTATTTTATTTTATTTTATTTTATTTTATTTTATTTTATTTTATTTTATTTTATTTTATTTTATTTTATTTTATTTTATTTTATTTTATTTTATTTTATTTTATTTTATTTTATTTTATTTTATTTTATTTTATTTTATTTTATTTTATTTTATTTTATTTTATTTTATTTTATTTTATTTTATTTTATTTTATTTTATTTTATTTTATTTTATTTTATTTTATTTTATTTTATTTTATTTTATTTTATTTTATTTTATTTTATTTTATTTTATTTTATTTTATTTTATTTTATTTTATTTTATTTTATTTTATTTTATTTTATTTTATTTTATTTTATTTTATTTTATTTTATTTTATTTTATTTTATTTTATTTTATTTTATTTTATTTTATTTTATTTTATTTTATTTTATTTTATTTTATTTTATTTTATGTTATTTTATTTTATTTTATTTTATTTTATTTTATTTTATTTTTTTTTTTATTGCTGCTAAATACAGTGGTGTCCATAAAAGTAGTTTCGACATTTTTTTATTAGTATAGTAAAATTATAGCAGGTCAATGTCTCCACTTTAAGAACATTCTAAAAGCAGGGGTCTTCACTAGTGGTAACAGTGGTCAAAAGTACGGTTTATAAAATTTTTGTCTGTCTGTCTATATGTTTGTATGCGCATCATTCAAAAACTGCTGAACAGAATTGAATGGAATATTCATCGATATATTGCTAGACATCTAACTTGAAATTAGGGTCACATTTTAGAGCAGGGACATCTTTTTTGATTAATACAGTGTAGAGATATACGCCGCCGGCAAACGCCGCCGCCGCCGCCGACAAAAGTCATTTTCGACGCGCCGCCGCCGAATAGCCTTTTTAGCGGCGCGGCGGCGGCGGCGGCGCGTTTAACATTTTTTTGTGATAATTTTCTAAAGTTACAATTTTTTTTTTTTTAATTTACAACACACTAATGGCCGTGCCCTAAATGTGTTAAAAGTGCAGGTATTTGTTTCCTTTAGGGGTCAACTGTTAATAAATTAGCTAAAATTGTGCGGGAGGGCTTAAAAGACGGGATTTGGCCTCAGGATCACGAATCCGGAAGCGCTTTTTTTTTATTATTTTGAGTTACATATTTGCGATCAAAGTTGTAAGTTTTCATGTGATTGTAATTTATTTAGGCCGTCCCTAAAAAGCAGTTGACCCCTGAAAGAAACAAATACCAAAGTGCAAAAGATGATGGATCTAGCAGCTGTATTTCACACAGCAAGAACGTCTCAACAGGGAATTTAACACGTCATTTAAAAAACGAGCACAATATACGTCACTTTGATGCAGAAAATACTTCTTCATCTACACTGACAAATTTTTTTCAAAAATGTCCAAAAAAAAGTTCAACTGATTCTAAATGGATGTTGGGAAGGGACTTAGCCTTATGGATGGCACGTGATTTATTACCGTTCCATACAATTGCACACAATGGAATAAAAGACTTTTTAAAAAAATACCATGTAGTAGTAAACGATAATGATATACCACATTATAAAACAATTGCAACAACAGCATTAGATGATGTTTATGAAACGATGACACTGATTTAAATCAGAATAATTTCAGCTTTTGTCACGATCATTTATTGCAACAAATAAAAAAAAATATAAAGAGTAAACTTGACTATAGATTTCCAATAACTGATATTTTAGTATGCGCAACGCTGCTGGATCCGCGTTTTAACACATTAGATTGTGTTACAGAATACTGCAAAAGCAAATGTAAGACAGAAGTACAGTTTTTGATAGAGATGTATAAAAGACTTGTTGGTGATTCATCAAAAAACGGAAATAGTGTAAACGATTCTGAAGAAACTTGACCTTCTTCTAAAATATTGAAACTTGCCAAGCGGTATTCTTCGAGTTTGAAAAACTCTAATTTAGAAGCAGAATGTCATTTGCTGGTAACTCTGTCCTCCAATCAGAATGTTTTAGAGTTTTGGAGGGAAAAGGCGGCTGCAATGCCCTTGCTATCCAAGCTGGCAAAAAAAGTTTTATGCATACCTGCAACAAGTACGCCGAGTGAGCGAGTTTTTTCTATAGCTGGTCTGACAGTCACAAATAAGCGGTCACAGCTAAGCCCTCACAACATTAACAAACCAATTTTTATCCATGACAACTACGAGTCTTTTGTAGAATATTTAAAATGATTATTTTTCGCTATGAAAAGAGACACATACAACTTTATAAACATAAGATATACACAACAACAACTTTACAAAGAAGTGAAATGGTACACATTTTTTTTTTTTAACTAAATAAGTAAATTTCTATCAATGTAAGCATTACAATAGCTTTACTTTTATGTTAACAATGTATACAAAGACTGAATTGATATAATATTACACTATAAACATATATTTTAAATCACACATGCATATTGTAGTGATCATAACAAAGCCTTCGGTTAATGTACATAATTTTAGTCCTAGACTCAATATGTAACATAGTTATTTCAGTGTAAGAATTTAGTATTCTTCTATATTATATTATAAAATGTGAAACATTTGAAGTTACGTTCATTTACATTACATAAAAAATGTACCCAAAATTTTTTGTCAGTTCAATAAAAATCCCAACAATTGAAATTATGGTTTTTAAATTCAACATGCGATTTTTTTATACCACCACGCCGGCGCACGCCGGCGGCGCGCCGCGCCGGCGTATCCGCCGCCGCCGCCGACAAATTTTACGGCGTATACCTCTAATACAGTGGTGGCAATAAAATTTTATTTTATTTTATTTTATTTTTATTTATTTTATTTTATTTTATTTTATTTTATTTTATTTTATTTTATTTTATTTTATTTTATTTCATTTTAGTTTATTTTATTTTATTGTATTTTATTTTATTTTATTTTTATTTTTATTTTATTTGTTTTTTGTAATTTTTTTTATTTTTTTATTCTTTTATTTTATTTAATTTTTATTTTTTGTTTTTATTTTATTTAAATTTAATTTTTTTTTATTTATATTGTTCATTTTATCTTTATTTTATTTTTAATTTATTTTTCAGAAGTAGTTTTAGTTTTTTAAGCTTTTTTTCTTTCTTTATTTTTATTTTATTTTATTTTATTTTTATTTTATTTTATTTTTATTTTTATTTTATTTTATTCTTTTTTCTTTCTATTTTTATTTTTATTTATTTCATTTTATTTTATTCTTTTTTATATTTTTTTTATATATTCTTTTATTAAAATATTTGCGAATAGCTTCATCCCAAAAGACATTCTGCCTTCCCTTGTACTCGCACTACTTTTCGTTATGTTTGCGTTAAGCTCGCGACCTGAAAAAATAAACACAAAGTTTTAACCAAGTTTTTTTGGTGGTCAAATAACAACAAACAAAGGACGGATCAAAATATAACGGCAAATTCTATAGCTTTAAGAAAGCTGAATGCTTGTTTCTGTTGTTGTTTATAAAGCGTGATTTGGGTTTGTTATTGTTGTTTTAAGCTCGTTTCATTTGTGTGCTTGGTATTTGCAATTTAATATTTTTAAATTTATTGTTTTGAATTTTTTTTTTAGTTATTTACTACTTTTTGTTTGATGTGTTAGATTTCTTGTGGCTAAAGTTATTTTTGGATTTTTATGTTGAGCGAAGATTATCGAATGTTTGGCTATATAATTTTTTTTATTTATTACTTCTTGTAGTTATATTTTTTTGTTTCTTTGTTATTTACGCTCTTTGGACGAGTTTTTGGTTTGCCTTGCCATTTTGCTGTTTGTTGTTGTTTAGCTAGTAACTCATACTGGTTGGTGAATAAATATTAACACATACTATCACACACACACACACTCACACTGTCGCTGATTATTTGACGTTTTAACTTGATTTGCTAGGCAAATAAACTAAGTTGACAAACAACTTTTTTTTAATTAATGCCTTAATTTAATTATTATTTATTTATGCTTCTGCTGCGCATTTTGACAAAATATTTCAGTTCAATTTTGCATAAAATTTTTACACATCTTTATTGGTGATCTCATTTGTTTTATTATTTCGAAAAACAACTTTCATTTAACATTTTTAAAGGAAATTTTTATTACATTTTTTTTTGTAAATTAAATTTTATCTATTTTCGACCAGAGCTGGGCATTTTTATTTTTTTATTTTATTTTTTACATATTTTTATTAGATAAACTATCAAAATTAAAACATGCGCATTTTTTCTTATAGAAAAAAGTGCAAAAAAAGTTTTCATAAACCCACACCATAGCTTTTTAGAGTTTTGTCTGTCTGTTTGTAACAGCATCACTCAAAAACTAGTACATACAACTGACTAAACTTTTGTACAGATTTTTTGGCAACATTTTATAGCGAGATAATATATATTGCTGCTAAATACAGTGGTGTCCATAAAAGTAGTTTCGACATTTTTTTATTAGTATAGTAAAATTATAGCAGGTCAATGTCTTCACTTTAAGAACATTCTAAAAGCAGTGGTCTTCATTAGTGGTAACAGTGGTCAAAAGTACGGTTTTTAAAATTTTTGTCTGTCTGTCTATATGTTTGTATGCGCATCATTCAAAAACTGCTGAACAGAATTTAATGGAATATTTGTCGATATATTGCCAGACATCTAACTTGAAATTAGGGTCACATTTTAGAGCAGGGACATCTTTTTTGATTAATACAGTGGTGGCAATAAAATAAGACTCGATTTTTTTTTTTTCAATTTTAGCAAGGCTTAGTGGGCCGACGTTTGCACGTCACATACACTATTTAAAGCAAATAAAATCATACGATATTTTTTTAATTTTCTGATGTTTATATGTATATCTGTTTGTACGCTTACCCACCGAAAACTGCTTGGCGCAATTGAAAGAAATTTCAACGCTGTGTGATTAGCAGTCTTACTTAAGGTTAAGGAAACATTTCATAGTAGGTATTTTGTATTTATTTCGTAAAATATTATATACAACCGCAGAGATAAACTTAGTTTTAGTTGTCTACAGTCAAGGCATATAAAGAATGTATTATTAAATATTTTCTGCTGGAATCAAATTCTACAAAAAAAAAAATATATCAAAAATAAGTTTTTTTTTTACTTTTTTTAACTAAAAAACAAAAAAAAATTTTTTTTAACTTTTTTAGTTAAAAAATTTTTTTTTCTATTCAAGGTAAATTTGTTTAGATAAAAAGTACATGAAAAATGTTGAAACTTGAAAAAAAAAAATATAATATTAAAAATTTGCCAACCCCTGCCCAATACAAGTTTTAAATTTAAAAAAAACTTCTTACATTTACCTTAACTTTTTACTGTAAATAATTCTTTTCTATTTCTATACTTTATTAATTTTTTCATATTTTTTATCATTTTTATTACCTTCACACACACACTAAAACACCAATATTTATCGTTATTTATTTCTTTGATTCGTAGTTTCCGTTTTCACCAAAAAAAAAAAAAACGAAACCGAAAAAATAATCTTCCGCGTTCATAATTTTTGCTTCGGTTGACGCGATGCCAACTATTCAACACACACTTTCTTCTATTCAAGCCAAGGAGGCTTAGGCTACTCGTGTCCGTATCGCAACATTCGATCGATCGTTAGTAAATATGTAGTTAAAAGTTACAGCGATTTTAATCGGCCAATATGTTTGGCAAGATTACTATGCTGCTCTTCACGCATGCACGCACGCAGCTATCCACTTTTTATTAATACAACTATTTGTTGTTTGTAAATTTCTTCGTTTTTTTTTGTGGTTTGTTGGGTTTTGTTTTTCTTCGTTTTAATATATTTATTTTTATCACTACATTTTCGCCTCTTTTCAAAAAATAAGCTCTCGAGCGTGTTTCACATACACACTTTGTGTGCTTTGTTTTACTACTAAACTTGGACCAGCCCCGTTTCGTATTGACGACCAGCGCGACGCCGTTAACCGCTCGCTTAAACGCTTGCTTTTAATTCCAGCTTTAAAAGTTACCACAACACACTCTCAACACATCGTTGCTCATTTGTTTAGTAACGACAGCGAATTGTTGTCGATTTTTGTTGTTGTTGCTTCTGATCGACGACGACGACGACGACAGCAGCAACAACAGTTTGATTGTGTTGTTGGCATCAGCATACATAGCAACAAGTATTTCACGAGCAACAAGTGATGTGG
>CAXKVI010000003.1:10314307-10359307 GCA_964058755.1 Campiglossa producta
TTTTATTTTATTTTATTTTATTTTATTTTATTTTATTTTATTTTATATTATTTTATTTTATTTTATTTTATTTTATTTTATTTTATTTTATTTTATTTTATTTAATTTTATTTTATTTTATTTTATTTTATTTTATTTTATTTTATTTTATTTTATTTTATTTTATTTTATTTTATTTTATTTTATTTTATTTTATTTTATTTTATTTTATTTTATTTTATTTTATTTTATTTTATTTTATTTTATTTTATTTTATTTTATTTTATTTTATTTTATTTTATTTTATTTTATTTTATTTTATTTTATTTTATTTTATTTTATTTTATTTTATTTTATTTTATTTTATTTTATTTTATTTTATTTTATTTTATTTTATTTTATTTTATTTATTTTATTTTATTTTATTTTATTTTATTTTATTTTATTTTATTTTATTTTATTTTATTTTATTTTATTTTATTTTATTTTATTTTATTTTATTTTATTTTGTTTGATTTTATTTTATTTTATTTTATTTTATTTTATTTTATTTTATTTTATTTTATTTTATTTTATTTTATTTGATTTTATTTTATTTTATTTTATTTTATTTTATTTTATTTTATTTTATTTTTATTTTATTTTATTTTATTTTATTTTATTTTATTTTATTTTATTTTATTTTATTTTATTTTATTTTATTTTATATTATTTTATTTTATTTTATTTTATTTTATTTTATTTAATTTTATTTTATTTTATTTTATTTTATTTTATTTTATTTTTTTATTTTTTTTTTATTTTATTTAATTTTTTTTTTTTTTTTTTCATTTTTTTCCCTACTAGGTGTTGTATGTGAACATGCCCTCATATAACTAATTACCGTCTTTCCATATAACTGAGCGATTGAGCGCGTGAAAACCATAATTGGGGTTGTCGGTTACGCCACATTCAACCGATCGTTGGTGGGGTCATAGGTTTCGTGCACCGCTCACAAAACATACGAATAACCATAAGCACCACATCTGGATGTTGTAGACAAATTGACGCTACAGTAAATAATTGGACCAGCGCGATACGAGGACTCAGAATAATTTAAATTTAGACTCTGACCAAAGACAAGCGAACTGGCATGTGTAGTAAGAGCGAATAAGTATAGCGCGCATATGTCGTAGATGTCCACAAATGTGCCACACGCGCAACATAAAAATAATGAACAACAGCATTATGACCAATTAGTGGCACCATATTCATTTCATATTGAGCTACGAGTTTGTATGGATATGTACTACATAAAAGCTTGAAGGAATGCTATAAAATTAAAATTAAAACTATTTTGCTCATTAAACGATTATACAAACATACATACATACATACATACTACGTCGTACGCAAAAACTTATGTTAGTCTAATTTGATTACTTTATGTTTTTTATTGCTCCTGTTTTTTAATAACTTCAATGGCATTGCTGCTAGTTTATGTCATCCATTGCATTTCCTTTGCTGTGACATTTTGCCGCAACTTGAAACGTTCTCTTTCTTCATAACGCGCAGACGTGAAAGTTGTTGTGAAAATACGGAAACGGAAATACTTGAATGCATGTTGGATTCGTAGGCGTTGTAGGCCTACGCAAAAAGTGATTCGAGATCATAAAATTAGCAACATTTACATATATATTACAGCTATGAGTTAATTAATTATATTTTGATTTTGTGATAATTGTACCACTTCCTGAATGTTGTAATCTTTGATAAAATTGTTCTTGTAGGCAAGACCGTTGTGATATAGCGAATTAAAAAGTATACCATATTAGATATGGAGGAAAAATTCGGTACTTTCTCGGCATAGTAGATGGATGTTATTTGTCATAAAGATAGTATGCTTTATTCTAAGACTATCTACATGGGTGCTGCCACTTAAGGTAGTTTACAGGGCTGCCACCTATCTAATTTTTCAAAGGTTTAGCAAAATATGACAATATAGGTATCAAATGAAAGGTATTTTCGGCGACATACGACCTTAAATATTTTCATGTAGAGTTGCCAACTAGGGTTGTCACCTTATCGCTGTATATTTATTTATCCGGTACTATCTCGAGCACAACTTGACGGATTTCGATGAAATTTGGCATATATGTAGATAGTATGCGATTTCTAAGACTATCCTCTTGGGTGTTGCTACTGAAGTTTTTTACAGGGTTGTCACCTATTTCATTTTTTTTTAAATTATTTAGCAAGATATGCCATTATGGGTATCAAATGAAAGGTATTTTCGGCGACATAACTACCAACTAAAATATTTTCAAGTCGCGTTTCCGGTAAGGGTTACCATTTTACCGTATTGGGTATGAATATTTTGGGGTCATTTTGGAATGATATTTGGATTATTTTAAGATCGTTTTGGGATAATTTAGGGCTGATTTTGGGATAATTTTAGGTTAAGTTTTGGATCATTTTGGGATAAATTTCGGGTTATTTTCGGACCATTTTGGGATCATTTAAGGGTATTTTTGGGATCGTTTTGGGATCATTTTAGGGTAGTTTTGAGATTATTTTTGTATAATTTAGGGATCACCGCTTGTCCGCTTTCAATGCAATTTGCAATTTTTTTGTGGATGGTATACTTTATTCTAATAGTACATTTACACCGCACCAAATTTGGTGAATTTAAATGAGCCAGTTCGACACCATTTAAAAGAATCTTCTACCAGGACGAAAATCCACCGAAAGAAAATTCATTATCGTGATAATTTGTACACCTGCAGAGTAATAATACAAGAAGAGTCAAGAAGGCTTCTGTGTTTTCCTGGTAGAATTTTCTTTAAAAAAAAGTATTCGAAATTGTTATTTACAGCTGTGCATAGTGCAAATGTTATCACACGTCAATTGCCCATTAATGTTCTTGCTGGGCGATTCTAGATGTTGAACAGCCGCAGGGTTGCTATTTTGAGGACCTGTGGATTGTATTGTTCGGCAAATGAGTTCAAATACAATGGAATTCCAAATTTGGAAAATGAGAATTGTATGGAAAAAAGCGCCAAATTTGCCAAATTTGGTGCGGTGTAAATGTACTATAAGATTTTCTTCTTGGATTTGCCACTTGAGGCGATTTACAAAGTTGTCACATATTTGACTTTTGGTTTTTCAGTGCAAGTTTAAACCATAGACAAAGTTGACTAGAGTTTATCTCATACAAATTGGCCATTTAAACTAAGTTTAAACTCGCACAGAAGTTTAAACTTGCACTGAAAAACCGGGCCTAAGTAAGATGATTGGAAAAAATGTAGGTATGACTATGGGAGTGCATTGAGTGCTTTGAGTGCTTTAGGGTTGTCGGATCGGCTGATTTATATGGTTTGTGTTGCTGCCAGCGTTTGGAGAGGGCTTTCTAACATATCTGGGACCGTGAGGTGAGTAGAGACCGTATAGGGTATCACAATGGGCATATTTTAATGGCCTAAGTGTCGGACGGAGTCCAGTTAATCTGTCCTGCCCTTGTAACCCAACATAACCCAAGACTATTGGACGAAATCGAAAACACCGAGCAAGCTTCCAGTCACTCAGATACTAATAATTTAATTTTAAAAAAATCGTATTTATTTTTTTTTTAATTAGGTGGACAAAGATAAATGTAGTTTAAAAAAATGTCTCAAAAGCAAGTTAAATCAGGAAAAAAATGTATGTCACCAATTAAAATTATTGCAGCAATTAATAATCTAATGCGTCCGCGCAACCATCCAGCAATACTTGAGGTTACCATAGAAACCGGTGGCAATCGGCTCACACATACTTGTTGTCGGCTTTTCGTTGATGAAAATAAAAAATTTTAGATTTTTTCGCTTGATCGTTGCCGGAATGATTGACAAGCATTAGTGTGTTAGTTTTGTGAGAACGTGAAATGAGCAAGTTCGCGGAAAAAAAAGATTTTACGTTGAAACGCATTATTCAATTACGAATAAAATAAAATAAAATAAAATGAAATAAAATAAAGTAAAATAAAATAAAATAAAATAAAATAAAGTAAAATAAAATAAAATAAAATAAAGTAAAATAAAATAAAAAAGCAAAAAAAAACATTCATCCGATGACTTCCGCACGCTACGAATTTTCAGTACAAATGGTGATTGATGCTTTCTGATTGTGTGTGGCGTGGCAAGCGACAATCACGCGACACGCACACAAGCACGCGTTGCTATGGTAACCTCAAGCAGATTGATCGTTGCGCGGACGCATAACAGCTTTAATTGTTTTTACATCGCTCTTTGCATACAAATGTCTGTCCTGGAAAAATACTAATGAAAGTCTAATAAATGTACCAGAGTTGGTCCAATTCGAATAAAAAATTATTCAAATAAAAAATAAAAAATTATGAAATTTTGAGTGAGTATTCAAAAATAACATGTTACCAAAAATATCCCAAAAAGAGCTCCGAAATGATCCCGAAATTAGTCCAGAAGTGATCCCAAAACATTTCCGAAATTTTCCGGAAACAGTACCGAAATTATCACGAAACAGTTGCGAAATAATCCCGAAACAGTTTCAAAATAGTGCCGAAAATGTTTATTTGATTTTTTTGAATAACCAATAACCGATCACTCATCACTCATTTTTTTTTTTTTTAATAGTGAATAAAAATTTATTTTTTATTTTTTGTCGCTCGTAACTCAAAAATAAAATAATGCCCATCCCTGAAATGTGCGCATGCAAGGGCGTAGTCAGTTTATAATAGAGTGGCGAAAAATTTTCTGGAGTTTGTCATTTTTATCTATAACTTTTAATGACAAAATGAAAATATTCCGAACATATTTTTTGCTGGTTCCAAATACTGAAGGGGGCAATGACCCCCTCTTTTCCGCAACCCCCTTAGCTACGCCTTTGTACGCATACATTAAACAATTAATTATCATCTTTTTGAACAGACATACAAACATTTTCATGCATACCAATAGGCGCTTAACCCAACACTCAAACACAAATTATGGCACAATTTATTGAATCTAATAAATTATATGGCAATAACAATCAAGCTGTAAAAAAACAGTGAAATAAAAAAAATAAATTAAAAAAAAAATAATAATAAATAAATGACAAACAGACAGATGGGTGGGTGAAGACATCATCGAAAACTGTAGAACAGGGTAGACAGCGCATAGACGCAATTCTAATGGGGTCACATAGTAACAGTACATCTGTTAGTTTTGTTGTTATCTCTAATAGCACAAAAGTGATGCCAAACTGGCTACTGCGATTTGTTATTGTCTACGTCAAGCTGACTGTTGGTGGCCTCAGTGTCAGTCTGACAGATTGTACTCAATTTCGCTGATGCGAAAAAAAATTAAAAAAAAAAATTGATGGTTTCAATTATAATAAAAACAAGTAAGGAAGTCTATGTTCGGGCAAAACGAACATTAAATATCCACCGATAGTTTTCCGAAAGGGATAACAATGAAAAATACCCTAGGAGGATTTACCTAAAAGTTTATACTAGTTTTGTCGAAAAGCGATTTCTTCCAACCACGCCGTAAGCGTTGCCTTCTCTGGACTGGATAAGGAAGCGAAAAAAGTGGGTCTTGCGGTCAACGAGGACAAGACGAAGTATTTGCTGTCATCAAAGAAATAATCGGCGCACCTGCGCCTTGGGAGCCATGTCACTGTTGATAGTTACAAATTTGAAACTGTGAGGGACTTCGTCTGCTTGGGAAGCAGCATTAACACCGAAAATAATATCAGTCTAGAAATCCAGCGGAGAATCACTCTTGCCAACAAGTGCTACTTTGGACTGAGTAGGCAATTTACTTCTCTCTCGAAGAACAAAGATCACGATATATAAGTGTCTCATCATACCTGTCCTGATGCATGGCTTAGATTCATGGACAATGTCAAGAGAAGATGAGATGGTCCCTTGGAGAATTTGAGAGAAAAGTTCTCCAGGAGATCTGTGGTCCTTCCCGTGATGCCAACGGCGAGTATCGAAGGAAATTTGATGATGAGCTGTGCGAGACTTACGCAGATCTGACCATCTATTCTAATCTGGGCTTGCGTCATTTATTGACGCTTAACCGCCTAGGCGATTTTGGCCGTTTCGTATCAAAGCACGCCAGTCATTCCTTTTTTTCCTAAGGTTGTTCAAGTCATCCTCCACTTGTGGTTTCCATCTCAATCGAGGCCTCCCCCGTCCTCTGTTGCTAAATTCGGGTGTCGATGAAAACTTCGCATAACATGACCCAGCCAGCGAAGCCTTTGGGCTTTAATTTGCTGCACTATGATCAGGTCTGCTTAAAGCTCGTACAGCTCATCGTTAGATCTAACGTTAGTCCAGCGAATTAAAGCCCAAAGGCTCCGATGGCTGGATCATATCATGCGAATGGACAAAGAAGCTCCAGCTCAGAAGGTTTTCCTATTCTCAACCGAATTCGGCAGCAGGGGGAGGGGGAGGCCTCGACTGAGATGGAAAAAACGGGTGGAGGATGACTTGAACTCCCTTGGGGTTTCCAATTGGCGTCAGTTATCGCTAAAAAGGAATGACTGGCAACGGCCAAAATAGCTTAGGTGGTTAAGCGCCAATAAATGATGATGATGATGGAACAATTCATACAGTAATCGTCATAGAACATGAATTGACCCTCTGTTAAGTTTGTATTTTCCTTACGATCATTTCAAAAATTTTATTTCGTTTTGTAAACTCACACCGCAACCCATTCAATTCGGAAGGGGTCGTTTCCAACTAATTGTCGATCTGACATCGAATGACCCATGGGTATTTTTAGATATTTTGAGATAGGGTGTTCTACAACCAAATTCTACAAAGATCACCCCTCCACTGCCCAAACATGTAGCTCCCGAAGCGCCCTTCTATCCATAAGGGAGCTTGTTGTTGGGCAAACATCTACCACTAATGATCAATGAAACATCATCTTCGTACGATCTTATGCAGTGTGAGTTTTTGTTTCAGAAAATTCAATTGATCTTTGTCTTAATTGAAAGTCATAAATGACGGGACTCAATTCTCATGTGATGTGGGTACAATGGAGCGCGCTTAAACGATAAACAAACATTCTATGAGCTTTTATGTCGACAACTATTCAGCACCACAGCACGATCATATTTATGGATTTGACACTAATTGCCTCTTATGGAATTTCGAGTCTTCGGTATGCAAATGCATATTCCCATTCATTTCTTGAATTGGAAGATTTTGTCCATCTTGAATAAAAAAAAACGGTCGGGGTGAATAGCGTCCATTTCGGACCAGCAGATTTGCGCGACCTATCGAGCCTGGGTCCCATATTCCGCTTGGGGGTGAGCCAGAGTCCATTCAGCTTTCTGATAGAGAGTTTGAGCCCTTCTTTCAATGGGGTCTATCAGCTATTGCAGCGGAGCTTCCGACGGAGGAAAATGTGGGGTATAAGAGTAGATCGCCTCCCCGTTGGTGACCCTGTGTGACACTTGGGCAGGGCTACACCTCGTTACAACAACAAAACAACAACAACTGGGCATATCAAATCGGTCTACCGTAACGTGCCGGGTCCATAACTGACAAAGGACTGGAGGATGCAGTATAAGCTGTCGGCTATGAGAGCTTATCGTTGTACTTGGCAAGGGCTCTCGAGCTTTACAAATGCTTGACTGTAGACCAAATTTGGCCGGCACCGCCTGAGAGGTTGCATGTCTCAAGCTGTTGTTTCAATTAAGATATCTCATTTGGAGGATTAGCCCACATAGTGGACATAAACCAAAGAGAGATCATGGGCCTGTTGTTGTTAGTGTTGTAACGGAGTGTAGACCTGCCCAACGTTTATTTATCCTTGGTCAAAATTGTCATCAATGTCTTCTAACGGGAGTCCTAGGAAACCAGCAGTTTCTATAGGGTTGGACCAAGAGGAGATGGGTGTTATAGTAGTGGGCTCCGCAGAGCAAGTGAATATGTGGTTGATGTTATGAGGGGACGAGCCGCATGTCGGACATTCATTTGGAACGTCGGGATTCAGTCTGAGTGACCCTTGTCTCTCGAGGAAGATTACGTTGCTCTTCAGCAATGTGAAGAGGTGAAGTAGACAATAGCTATTCAGTTGCATTAAAATACATATTTATATTAAACATAATTTGATACATACATAAATAGAATCAACTTTCACAGCTTTCAACTGAGTAAATGTACAAAACATTTGATTTATCTATGCCTAAATCTACTTCATAATCATGCTACACTGGCGCTAAGCAATCAATAACAATTGCAAATCCATTACATTTGTACCCGTATGACCTGTGATCACATGATATTCACCATCATTCAAGTTCTTATAAAAGTTATATGAATCGCTATTTTCCAAAAATGCCAATACATCATCCAAACTCTTGCAGGAATCTTTAAGGAACTTATTTATAACTAAATCACAACCAATTGCGCCAGCAGCAGGTGTTGGACCATCAATGCCATCTGTGCCAGCGCTAAGAAATACAAAATTCTTGAATTCAGCATTTTCGTGCAAAGACAGCGCCATGCGTAAAGCTAATTCTTGATTGCGACCGCCCAAGCCAGTGCCGGTAACCTGAAGAAAAGAAGGTTATTAGTTGGGTACACCAAATTGAACTATTGTTACTTACCTTCACCGTTGGTTCACCAGCTAATATCAGCAGCAATGGTTTTTTTGTGCGCTCACACATTTGTAAAGTTTTTAGAAAATGTTGAAATATGCGCGCATCAAAAGGAAAACGTTTCTTTAGCTCCTGCTCATCTAGCACGCCCTTGCGGTAATCGCAAATGCTTTGTAGGAAGTTCTTATACTGCACAACCAACTGTTGCACCTCACCCTCCACTGTGGTGCTGACTATAAAAGGATTGTAACCGCAGTCCAAAGCTGCCTGCACTGCTTTTGCGGTGGCTACACGGTTGTCACCAACCACATAAATGGAGTTATTGCTTCCAGGCTCATGTAGTGCCTTGTCCTCCGGTTGTTCCACTAGCACGCTTATATGTTCAGGCAAATCTGCCCACAGCTCATACCTTTCCAGCACTTCCTTGGCTGTGCGACGCTTTGAGGTTGCCGCACAAGTTGGACCGCTTGCTATGAGGTCGACAGGATCACCAACAATATCGCTTATTACAAATGATATTACAGCGAATGCGTTACGCGCCGCCGCCGCCAAGCGTCCACCTTTGATGGCGGACAAAGCGATGCGCACCACATTCATTTCATCAATGCTTGCACCGCTATTGGCCAGCCGGCGTACAAGCTGCATCTTCTCTGAGAGGGTAAGTGGTGGGCGGGGCAGCGGTAGCAATGCTGAGCCACCTCCTGATATTAGCACAAAAAGTATATCATTTTCAGTCATACTAGCAGCTAAAGCTTTAATGTGTTTCGCAGCATCCAGCGCCTGCTTGTCTGGCTGATTGTTGGGTGCACCTTCGATTACCTCTATAACAGTGTCTGGCGGTAATTGCATTTCAGCTACATCACAAAATTGTTGACGTGTTCCTACAGGTATACTTAGTAGACCACTTTTTAGACGTTTATTGAGTGCCCGCTCCAGTTGCACTGCCATGCCGAGCACTGCTTTGCCGAAGCCGACCACATGACAGTGCTTGCGCGTGATATCCAATGTTTTACCTTGTATTTGTATGCTTAAACGGTGTCCATCCTCACTAGCCTGCGGTCGTAGCGCATACTGATTGGCTTCACTTAGCAGTTGCGTTGGGCGCACCGACTCCACTGCACGTTGAAAGATTTGACGCAGATTTTGTATGTGCTGCAACTTGGCTGACATTATTTTTTGACTTTGTGCACTGATGGTAAGATAAATTGAAATTGTACGAAAATGCTTGTAAAATGAAAAATATTCTTATCACCTTTTTTGTTTCGTGATTTCATCTCGCTTTTTGATAAAGCTTTCGGCAGAATCAGTCCGCCAATACGTCAGCTGCGTCACGTACGTCAATTTTAGAGCAATTTCTACTTTGACGTATCCGTCTTATCTGGCGTTACGCATACAAACATCCGCAGTCTACTTTGCTGTCAGTTATTTCGACGTACGTGACGTACGTCACGGATTGATTCTGCTGAACGCTTAAGGCACCAAATTGCAAACAGCCATAGAAAATGAAAACAAATAACATCAGCTGTTTTACGATGTCAAGCATAAGCGGATAGTTGTCAATCATATGAAGACTTCAAAAACAGATGGCGCAACAACCAATAACCACGTAGTGTGGTGGAGTGGGTCACACGATTACTTGCGACATCTCGACGTCAGATTTTCACATCTTACATCACACTGGGCTGTTTTAATTATTTTGCTGGTCAAAACTCCATTTATGAAATAATCATACAGTTGCGAAAAAAAAGTATACCACAGGTAATTTTTTTACTTTTCTCAATAGTTTTGGCTCAGACAAAATTGTCTCAACTAATTTCTGACAAAATATATGAGAATTTGTTTAAGACAGCCACCGAGTGCTAAAAAAGTAGACTTGGGTAGTTCATGAACTAATTAGTTCATTGAACTAGGTCGTGGAAGTGATCGCTGAACTAGTTCAAATTTTCAAATGAACTACTTGAACTATGGAAAATTTTCGTAAATTTTATAGAATTTATTGAGAATTAGAAAATACCGAGAAACCAAAACGAGTGCTAAAGTAAAGTCTCTGCCAACCAGGGCTAGCCATGGTGCTGTGCAATACCAAAAATGACTGTGAGTTAGAGTAGGCATCGAAATAACAACGCATAATTCGACATAATTCGATCATTTTCGACACGAATTAGCAACTCCAACATGGATAGAAAAAGAACCTCGCTGAACACAATTGACCACTCTTTTATCCTCGTTTTTGGTAAGCGGGATCCAGTGATTTCCCAAAGTTTTATCCGCTGCTGGTTAGCAGGGTTTGTACTAGCGTACATAACGGGGTATCTGTTTTCTTCAAGAGTGAACTGCAAAAGTACGTTGAAAAGTGTAGGAGGAGGCCAAAAGGCATGGATATTGATACCCAAGATTTTTGGAAGTGTTTTAGCAGTTATTTCCTAAGGGAAACTAATACAAATAATTGGACTAAAAACGAACTACATGAACTAGTTCGTTTTAGTGAGCTAGTTCGAAATATCTGATCACTTTAATGAGCTAAAACTCCCAACACTATAAAACAGGTCCACTTATGTCGGGTGAGGTATCAAGTAACTCGTCTCATTCCCAGGTATATGACTTCGCCTTCGGAGAACAATCTCACAGTACAACAAAATTTACGTTTTTGAAAGTCCCAACGGTTTCTAAAGCTTATGGGTGTGTTGAATCCGCATCTGATGTCAGATTTCTCGGGTCACCTTATTTAATATTATCTTTTTATTTAGTAAATAAAAGTCTATAGGTACTGTTATGCAGGTAATCAAAAGGCGAGTTGGCCATACCCACTATTGGGATCATTTTGGAGTCATTTCATATTACGGGCATTTTGGGTCATTTTAGGATCATTCTGGGGTCAATTAGGGATGAAAACCTGGGTGACCGAGCTTTTTCGGTGCTATCAATTATGCGCCAACTTTACTTACCCAAAATTAACCCAAACTGACCCTAAAATAATCTCAAAATAATCCTAAAATGATCACAAAACGACCCCAAAAAGACCCTTAAATGTTTCCAAAAAGATTCAAAAATGATTCCAAAATGACACCAAAAAGACCCTTGAATGATCCCAAAATGACCCCAAAATTATCCAAAAATGTTCCGAAAATGACCCTAAAATAATCCCAAAACGACACCAAAAAGACCTTCAAATGTTCCCAAAATGAACCAAAAGTTAACCCAAAAATGATCTCAAAATTACCTACTTCAAAATGATACGAAAATTACACCAAAATTCTCCCAAATTAATCCAAAATTGAACCCAAAATGATCTTAAAATAGCCCCAAAATGATCCCAAAGTGACCCCTAAATGATTCCAAAATGACCCTTATGCTATGGATACACACACGGAGATTATCCCTAATAAATCTTATGTATCAGCCCTATAAGATTATATACATGGGTGTTGCATTCAAGGGCTCTTTACAGACTTGCCACCTATTTCAATCTTTTTTAAATACTGAGTAAGATATGTCAATATAGGTGTCAAATTAATGGTTTTTTCAGCTCTATTTCAAATATGACAATTTTAAACAGGGTTGCCACCTAGGGCTGGCACCTTTCCACATTTTACATATTTTTTTCTGGAACCGTTTATCAACCCTTATGCTATGGATACATACACGGAGATTATCACCAATAAATCTTCTTTAATCAGATCCTAATTTTACCCTGAAACACACAAAATTGAAGGTTAACAATCGGCGCACTAGATGGCTTTGGTTGTAGTACTTCCGGTTTAAAACTAGATGTCGCTATTTTTTGGCGACTCTAGTGTCCAGCAGCGGTAAACTCGTAATTTTGGTAGTTGTCTTTGCTATTTTTGTGTATTTATCGATGACAGTAGCGGTCAAATCGTTAGCTCGTTTCCTGATATCTGCTCAAATCATCTTCATTCTTGGGAGTTTATAATGAAGATTATGCTGAAGTTAACTCCCAAAAGCGGAGTTAATTCGGAATTTGCGCTAATGTATCAGTCGTATTATATACCGTATCCATTGCCGACAGATTTCCTCTTGTTTATTTAATATTGGAATGTGATTCATTTAAATGTAACAAATCATAAACTGTGTTAACATGGTTTACAATAGTGGCGTTCATATCAATTTTTATTTAAAATAATCGACATGATAGTACGGTGTCTCCACCAGACACAAGCATCGTGGTGTTGTCAACTTTTCCACTGCGTGTTTGATATTAATCTTGTTGGTCTATTAGTTACTCGCTTTTTTATTGTTTTTGCTGGCGGAAAATGGCAAGCATTCAGACATGGCGATCGTCATGACGGTGACAATTTTTCGTCACCGTTTTTTCTCGCCGTCATTTTCATAGTAGCTTTGTTTCTTGAAATCTCCAGCAAAGAACTGTCAGTAGAAGAGAGTCTTGTAAAAAGCTGTCAAAATCTCATTTCTGCTAATTTTACGTCGAACAGGGTTCAGCAGAAACTTGCAGACAAAACGGCAGTTACGTTTATGATTGACCGATCAGCTGTTCCTGCTTGCTAGTTTCTGCTGGACGAAAAATCTCCAGCAATAACTAGCAGCGAATTGGCGCTCTCTCTCTCAATTAAATATCAAAAAGCTGTTGAATTCGCTGCTATTTTTGTTCAAGAAACGTTTTTTCAGGAATAATTATTCATAATTAGGAGGAAAGAAACGAAGCTAGTGGTGACATATCAATAAAATTTTTGAAATTTTTTTACAAAAACAACAATTACGATTTTTCAATTGTTTTCAAAACAAATATTTTAAAAATATATAAAAGAAAAAAAAGAAAACTGGCTGCAAATTTGCAATTCCAAATGGACTGAATTGTATGTAAGTTTACAAAAAAGCGGTGCCGCTAATGACGGTGTAGCGGGTGCTATATAGCGAACGTTACATGGCGGCAGCACTTATAGATATATGACAGTACGTATTTTCTCTGATTTTTTCCCTGTATTTTTCTTGTATTTTTTCTATTTATTGTGCGAAAGAAACGGTCCTATGCAACTATCATATTTGTGCAAGCGGCCGAGCTATGTTAAAAATAAAAAACAACGAAAAAATAAAGAAAATACAAACTTGACTGTAAAAAACAAATGAAAAAGTTTGTATTTTTTTATATTTTTCCGGTTTGTTTGTAAAATAAATAAATCCAATGGACACTTAAACAGTTTTCTGCTTCATTTTCGTATGTTTCTTGTGAAAAACAGAGTCCAGAAAAAATGAACAATTTTCATGTACTTAAACAAAAATATGCCAAACGGACTCCATTGTGCGCATGCGTGCACTCTTTGTCTCTCTTCTTCCTAGACAAAAAATTGTAGGAAAAAACTCTTGAAAATATTACTGAAAATACACAGTGTCATATATGTAGCTATTAAGACCTTTTTGAAAAATTGGTGCGCAAATACCTAGAAGTGGGGAATCCACGTATCGAATTTCCTTCCTAAACTGCTACGCATTAGGTACTAAGTTTTGAAATTATCTAATGCAGTGTTTTTCCGAACGCGTAATAGGTTGTTTATTCAAATTTGGAAATGATTTATTACAACTTTCTGTAGGTATGTATGTTAATTCACCTGTTTTTAATTTTACTCATTATATCCCATTTACACGCTAATTGCAAGTATTTACAGGGGAAGTTTTTGAACAAATAGGTAGCTCCATTAACACATGTGTAACATCTAGATTCATGAACCATTAGATGGTCATTCTATTATAATTTTTTGATCAATTTTTTAAAGTGGGCGTGGCACCACACACGTGGCAGGGAGGCATTTTTGCAAAGCGATTGGTCGTAACTTTTAGGGCCGCTTGCATAAAAGCTGATAACGACTAACCGGAGTTTAATTGACGTATTTTGTATGGTTAGCTGTCAAATTAATCACCGATTAGGCGTTATCGGCTTTTATGCAAGTGACCCTTAAACTGATTACGGTAGAACAATTAAATTTGGCACAAAGCATAATAAATAGCATCTTTGGGAATATACCTGAAGAAATTAAACGAAATCGCTTCCCGACCACGCCCATTTCAAAGTTCACTAAAATTTGTCATCTATATCTATATATATAATAGTACATTTACACTGCACCAAATTTGGCGAATTTGAATGAGTCATTTCGAACCTGTTTACACTGGCAAATTTGCAATTGGATTTACCTTCCCTGCAAGAATCTTCTACCAGAACACAAAGCCACCGCAAGAAAATGCGACACCGTGATGTCTAAAAACACCTGTAGAGTAATAATAAATGAAGAGTCAAGAAGGCTTCTGCCTTTTCTTGATAGAATTAGTCCATTTTCTTAAGAAAAACTAGGTGAAATTGTTATTTACAGCTGTTCATAATGCAAAAGTTATCACACGTTAATTACCATTAAGGTTCTTGCTGGGCAATTCTGAATGTGGATAGTATTGTTCGGGCGAATGAGGTCAAATGTGATGGAATTACAAATTTGGAAAATGAGATTTGTATGGAAAAAAGCGCTAAATTTGCAGTTTTTCGCCAAATTTGCCAAATTTGGTGCGGTGTAAATGTATTTTAAAAGAAAGTGACGTTAGTTCAAACGCTCATAACTCAAGAACGCCTGCACCGATTTGAATGGTTGACATCAATTCAGATCGCCCTCTGGCCAGAATAGGAGAATACCCGCCAGTTTTTGCCATATTGCTTAGGGGTAGATATAGCGTTAAGAAAAGGGATATGGATAGTGATAGTGATAGTAATACTGATAGTGGTAGTGATAGTGATAGAGGTAGTGATAGTCTTAGTCATAGTAACAGTCATAGTCATAGTAACAGTCATAGTCATAATCATATTCATAGTCATAGTCAAAGTCATAGTCATAGTCATGGTCATAGTCATAGTGATAGTCAAAGTCATATTGATAGTAATAGGGATAGGGATATGGACAGAGAAACACAAAGGCATATAACTATTTGGCAGGGTAACGCCTGCCGGGTCAGCTAGTTTAAATCAAAAAGAGAACGAAGTGTCAAATAGAGGAGAAAACGGAACTTAGAGCACTTTTTCGCCATCATATAATAAATGTTATTAAAAAAAAAAATATTTGATCCAGCCTAAGGTACACCTTGACATGTCTAACTAACATATTGGTCCTATTACATAAATTTGAATTTAAAGCTATACCCGCATACGACCAACAGTTTGACATCCGTCACAAAACTAACTTGACAGTGAACTACCTACATGCATGATTAAACCACACCATATATGTATATCGAAACTAAGTTGACAGTGAGCTACTTAAGATTATCCCTGATGACGCGATGGGCTCTTGCAGCATACAACATATTGCAACATCACGAGCATGTTGATGCTTTAACACTGCCAAATAATTGTCAAACAATTTGAAATCTATTTTTTTAAGCACCCAACGGCGATTTAAATATCTGCACATGTTTATTAATTTTAGATACATAGATAAAAGTGGTTTTTTTTTGCAACTTAATTAGCCTACAAAGCACGACGTTACAAGTTACAGATAACAGAAATTGCGCCAAATGCGCTGAATTTATTCACATATAAAAAAGGGCGGGTGCAAATGTTTATCAGACATTTTGAAAACTATCGTGCGCGCTGATGACATTAGATTTGCTAACGGTAAAATGCGAAGTGTTTACATTTTACTAACGGTTTTGCTGTGCAAAAGTAAGCGAAATGAAATTTGAAAAAAATTTTCAAGGTTGAAAAAGTTAAAAAAATTATTTTTTCCCCAGTTCAACAGATTTTGAGCGCCAACGCCATACAAGGCGCCATCGAAGGTATTTTCGATCCCAGCTGTGTTGTTGTGACAGGAGAATGTCCCAACAAAAATGTGACATTTTGGTTATACACCAAGTGAGTGTGATCGAAACAAAAATCAAATAAAACATTCTTTTCTAACCTCAAAAAAAAAAAAAAAAAAAAAATTACAGCGCAACTGCTAACGAGCCGCTACTACTCGATCCCCTCAACTTGAAAAAATCCGACTTCGCCGTACGTCGTCCCGTTAAAATACTCATACACGGCTATACAGGCTATCGTGATTATGCGCCGAATTCATATATAAGACCGGTGTTACTCGAACACGAAGATGTTTATGTCATCTCAATCGATTACGGTCCTTTGGTGCGTGAACCTTGCTATACACAGGCTGTGCAAAATTTACCCTTGGTTAGCCGTTGCCTAGCACAATTGATTAATAATCTTGTGGATGAAGATATTGTGCCGATTGAAGATTTTCATGTAATTGGATTTAGTTTGGGCGGACAGGTCGCTGGTCAGTTATCAAATTATGTGACACATCGTCTCAGGCACATAACAGGTAAGATAGGTGAAATAATGACTGCTTGTAAAACAAACTCAATTGTTGTCTCCATCTAGGTTTGGATCCTGCGAAACCTCTTTTCATTACGGCTAATAAAGAGCACAGGTTGAGTCCAGATGATGCAGATTTTGTTGATGTAATACATACAGATGTTTTTGCACGCGGTTTGTTGAGTCCAGTAGGTCATATCGACTTTTATCCGAATATTGGGCCCGTGCAGCCTGGCTGTGAAAATGCACCAGGTAAGTGTTTTAATTCGAAGGGTAAGACGTTTTCCCTACTGAGGTCTGAAGCTCATGGGACTAGCATTAAATTTTAAATAAAATTTTTTATGGAGGTCAGTTGGGTAAGGTTGATCTGGCCGGTCTATTACAAAGACGGGAAAAGTCTTTCCCACGACCAGCATATAAAACCCTATCAACCCTAGAATCTATGCTAAAAAACAAAAATCGTCCTCATAGACTAGAAGCCAGCCTTTTTGCTGAGTCGAGATGAACCAGCTGTGGAGCCTAACAGTCAGTGCTGTGGAACTCCTTATATGTAGGTCAATGTAGTTGAGTTGGAGTGAAATGGGCTGTGCTTGTGGCCGATCGTACTTCCAAGTACATCTAGGAAACAATGAAGATGGAGAATAGCGACGTCAAACGCCCGGGCCTTTGGTGTTCAGTAAGGACTAGAAGCTTACTAAGATCAAGTCTAATTACTGCTTCTAGATCTAATAGTTTCCGACTGGGAACTCCTGGTAAGGACGTCAATGTAGTTGAGTTGGAGTGTAGTGGGATGTTCTTGTGGCTGATCGTACTTCCGAGTGCATCTAGGCAAAATGACTGAGGGAAACAATGAACATGGAAGATATCTACGTCCAATGCCAGGGGGTTGCGTGTTCAGTAAGAACTAGAAGCTTGCTAAGACCAAGTCTAATTACTGTTTCGAGATAAGATAGTTGTGGAACTCCTAATAGTCGCAGATTGGGAACTTCTAGTAAGGAGGTCAATGTAGTTGACTTGGAGTGTGATGGGCTGTGCTTGTGACCGATCGCCCAAAGGAAATGCGATGGAGGGGCAGGTCTGTAAGGATGTTGTTGTTCGGACTTTCCTGAGTAGCATGTCTAAGATCGACTTGGTACTCTAAAACTTTCGTAGATTTTCAAAAAGATCACTCTCCACCTATGAATCTAATTTTTTTCTTCCAGACACCGGCAGTTGTAATCATGATCGTGCGCCTGAATTCTATGCTGAATCAATCATACCGACAAATGAATTTTGGGCCAGTGAGTGTTCGAATTGGTTTTCGTACGCGTTCAATATTTGCAATCTAAACAAAAATGATGCAAAAATGGGTTATTATGTTGATCCCAGGTAGGCGATATCACAATATGTAAATCTAAACTTCGTTAATCGCATGAAAATCTCTTCCTATATAGCCTCACTGGTATGTATTTTTTGAAAACTTCTAACACGCCGCCATTCGCGCTCGGTCGCAAAACAGAAAGACAATCGCAGACAACGGGGCCGAATTTCGATTACGGTACGCTGCTTGAAGTATTGCGAAATGAAACTGGAAATGTTCTCAAAGTGGGTTAAGGAAGAAATGATGATAGTTAAATTTGTGTAAATATGTAAATATATATGTATTATTGATATTAGTTAAAATTATTTTTGTGAATATTTATTGGCTAGCTTTTTTCTAAATTAAAAAAAAAAAAAATTATTTATTATAAAAAATAAAATAAATTTTTAGCTGCAAAAAATTTGTAAGCATTTTTTGTGGGAAATAGTAGAAAAAAGTAGTTATTGAATACAAATCAAATCGACACAAATTAGACGTGGGTACATAGTTCATGAACTAATTAGTTCATTGCACTAGATCACGGAAGTGATCGCGAGAACTAGTTCCAAACTCCCAATGAACTACTTAAACTATGTGCAATTTTCGTCACATTTATAGAATTTATTGAAAATGAGAAAATACCGAGACATCAAACGCGTGCCAACCAGAGCAAGCCATAGTGAAAAGGAAATCACAAATTAGTGCTGTGCAATACCAAAAATGACTGTGGGTAAGAGTAGGTATTGAAATAACAACGCTTAATCCGACATAATTCGATAATTTTCTCCAATATGGGTATAAAAAGAACCTCGCCAAAAAAAATTGCCCACTTTTTTGGTAAGTGCGGGCCAGTAATTTCCCAAAATGTTATCCGCTGCTGGATAGCAGTGTTGAAAAGTCTAAAAGGAGCTATTAAAATATGCGTTTCTGGATTATTGAGGCCAAAATGCATCTTTTGATACTCGTCCCAACATTTATAAATACAAATAATTGAACTAAATAAACTAAAAATGAACTGCATGAACTAGTTCATTTTAGTGAGCTAACTAGAAATCTCTGATCACTTAAATGAACTAAAATTTTCAACTCTTACACAAATCGTTAGAAAATAACAATCGACGCAGGCTTTTTGAAATCGGTAATATATCGATTAAAAAGGAATCAAATTATCAGGACCTGTAACTATAACTGTCGTATGCTATAAAAATCAGTTCTGGCGGTAGGTTCAAAATTCAAAATACTAATAGGCAAAGGTCGAATAAATAAATTTTGAAGTTGTCTTTATGATGGCGAACCTAAGCTCTCTACCAAAATTTAGCTCTGTGGGAATTATTGTTATTTCACCACTATTTTTTTGTCTATTTTGACCGGACTACTTGTTGATTTTCCGACAGAGCTAACTAGATGGCTTTGGTTGTAGTACTTCCGGTTTAAAACTAGATGTCGCTATTTTTTGGTGACTCTAGTGTCCAGTAGCGGTAAATTCGTAATTTTGGTAGTTGTCTTTGCTATTTTTGTGTATTTATCGATGACAGAGCGGTCAAATCGTTAGCTCGTTTCCTGATATCTGCTCAAATCATCGTCATTCTTGGGAGTTTATAATGAAGATTATGCTGAAGTTAACTCCCAAAAGCGGAGTTAATTCGGAATTTGCGCTAATGTATCAGTCGTATTATATACCGTATCCATTGCCGACAGATTTCCTCTTGTTTATTTAATATTGGAATGTGATTCATTTAAATGTAACAAATCATAAACTGTGTTAACATGGTTTACAATAGTGGCGTTCATATCAATTTTTATTTAAAATAATCGACATGATAGTGTGGTGTCTCCACCAGACACAAGCATCGTGGTGTTGTCAACTTTTCCACTACGTGTTTGATATTAATCTTGTTGGTCTATTTGCTACTCGCTTTTTTATTGTTTCATGACGGTGACAATTTTTCGTCACCGTTTTTTCTTGTCGTCATTGTCATAGTAGCTTTGTTTCTTGAAATCTCCAGCAAAGAACTGTCAGCAGAAGAGAGTCTTTTAAAAAGCTGTCAAAATCTCATTTCTGCTAATTTTTCGTCGAACAGGGTTCAGCAGAAACTTGCAGACAAAACGGCAGTTACGTTTCTGATTGGCTAACAATTTGAATTTACATTTTTTGTTGTTGTTTTGCTGTCACCGATCAGCTGTTCCTGCTTGCTAGTTTCTGCTGGACGAAAAATCTCCTATTTTTGTTCAAGAAACGCTTTTTCAGGAATAATTATTCATAATTAGCAGGAAAGAAATAAAGCTAGTGGTGACATATCAATAAAATTTTTGAAATTTTTTTACAAAAACAACAATTACGATTTTTCAATTGTTTTCAAAACAAATATTTTAAAAATATATAAAAGAATAAAAGAAAACTGGCTGCAAATTTGCAATTCCAAATGGACTGAATTCACCGCTACTTGTATGTAAGTTTACAAAAAAGCGGTGCCGCTAATGACGGTGTAGCGGGTGCTATATAGCGAACGTTACATGGCGGCAGCACTTATAGATATATGACAGTACGTATTTTCTCTGATTTTTTTCATGTATTTTTCTTGTATTTTTTCTATTTATTGTGCGAAAGAAACGGTCCTATACAACTATCATATTGGTGCAAGCGGCCGAGCTATGTTAAAAAAAAAAACAACGAAAAAATAAAGAAAATACAAACTTGACTGTAAAAAACAAATGAAAAAGTTTGTATTTTTTTTATATTTTTCCGTTTTGTTTGTAAAATAAATAAACCCAATGGACACTTAAACAGTTTTCTGCTTCATTTTCGTGTGTTTCTTGTGAAAAACAGAGTCCAGAAAAAATTAACAATTTTCATGTACTTAAACAAAAATATGCCAAACGGACTCCATTGTGCGCATACGTGCACTCTTTGTCTCTCTTCTTCCTAGACAAAAAATTGTAGGAAAAAACTCTTGTAAATATTACTGAAAATACACAGTGTCATATATGTCGCTATTAAGACCTTTTTGAAAAATTGGTGCGCAAATACCTAGAAGTGGGGAATCCACGTGTCGAATTTCCTTCCTAAACTGCTACGCATTAGGTACTAAGTTTTGAAATTATCTAATGCAGTGTTTTTCCGAACGCGTAATAGGTTGTTTATTCAAATTTGGAAATGATTTATTACAACTGTTGGTATGTTAATTGACCTGTTTTTAATTTTACTCATTATATCCCATTTACACGCTAATTGCAAGTATTTACAGGGGAAGTTTTTGAACAAATGGGTAGCTCCATTAACACGCGTGTAACATCTAGATTCATGAACCAATAGATGGTCATTCTATTATAATTTTTTGATCAATTTTTTAAAGTGGGCGTGGCACCACACACGTGGCAGGGAGGCATTTTTGAAAAGCGATTGGTCGTAACTTTTAGGGCCGCTTGCATAAAAGCTGATAATGACTAACCGGAGTTTAATTGACGTATTTTGTATGGTTAGCTGTCAAGTTAATCACCGATTAGGCGTTATCGGCTTTTATACAAGTGGCCCTTAAACTGATTACGGTAAAACAATGAAATTTGGCACAAAGCATACTAAATAGCATCTTTGGGCGTATACCTGAAGAAATTAAACGAAATCGCTTCCCGACCACGCCCATTTCAAAGTTCACTAAAATTTGCCATCTATATCTATATATATAATAGTACATTTACACTGCACCAAATTTGGCGAATTTGAATGAGTCATTTCGAGCCTGTTTACTCTGGCAAATTTGCAATTGGATTCACCTTCCCTGCAAGAATCTTCTACCAGAACACAAAGCCACCGCAAGAAAATGCGACACCGTGATGTTTTAAACACCTGTAGAGTAATAATAAATGAAGAGTCAAGAAGGCTTCTTCTGCCTTGTCTTGGTAGAATTAGTCCATTTTCTTAAGAAAAGCTAGGCGAAATTGTTATTTACAGCTGTTCATAATGCAAAAGTTATCACACGTTAATTACCATTAAGGTTCTTGCTGGGCAATTCTGAATGTGGAACACAGGCAGGGTTGCTATTTTGAGGAACTGTGGATAGTATTGTTCGGCGAATGAGGCCAAATGTGATGGAATTACAAATTTGGAAAATGAGATTTGTATGGAAAAAAGCGCTAAATTTGCAGTTTTTCGCCAAATTTGGTGCGGTGTAGATGTACTTTAAAAGAAAGTGACGTTAGTTCAAACGCTCATAACTCAAGAACGCCTGCACCGATTTGAATGGTTGACATCAATTCAGATCGCCCTCTGGCCAGAATAGGAGAATACCCGCCAGTTTTTGTCATATTGCTTAGGGGTAGATATAGCGTTAGGAAACGGGATAGGGATAGTGATGGTGTTAGTAATACTGACAGTGGTAGTGATAGTGATAGAGGTAGTGATAGTCATAGTCATAGTAACAGTCATAGCCATAATCATATTCATAGTCATAGTCAAAGTCATAGTCATAGTCATGGTCATAGTCATAGTGATAGTCAAAGTAATATTGATAGTAATAGGGATAGGGATATGGACAGAGAAACACAAAGGCAAATAACTATTTGGCAGGGTAACGCCTGCCGGGTCAGCTAGTTTAAATCAAAAAGAGAACGAAGTGTCAAATAGAGGAGAAAACGGAACTTACGAGTACTTTTTCGCCATTATATAATTAAAGTTTATTAAAAAAAAAATATTTGATCCAGCCTAAGGTACACCTTGACATGTCTAACTGACATATTGGTCCTATTACATAAATTTGAATTTAAAGCTATACCCGCATACGACCAATAGTTTGACATCCGTCACAATACATATACCCCTTTTACATTATTCAAGTCTTGAATTCAATTCTGCCGCGACATAGGCGAAGGGAGTGAGAAGTGAGGGGAAGAGTACACTTGAAAGCGTACCGTCAACTCGTTTCAAGTTTTTCTTGCTATCTCTTTCACTCCTCCTTGTACCCCCATATTTTGTTTCATAATTGCTTTCAAGAAAAATTGACAAGTGTAGACACGAATAGAAAACACAAAAGAGAACGCCAGCAGAGTTGAAAGCAATACTTGACAAATGTAAAACCGGAGCAGAGAACGTTGATTATAGAGAAGCACCAGAGAACTTTGATTATATATATAATTATATATATAATCAACGTTCTCTGACCGGAGATACTTGACAGTGAACTACCTACATACATGCATGATTAAACCACACCATATTTATCGAAACTAATACTACATTTATACTGCACCAAATTTGGCGAATTTGAATGTGTCATTTCGAACCTGTTTACACTGGCAAATTTGCATTTGGATTCACCTTCCCTGCAAGAATCTTCTACCAGAATACAAAGCCACCGAAAGAAAATGCACCACCTTGATGTTTTAAACACATGTAGAGTAATAATAAATGAAGAATCAAGCAGACTTCTCTCTTTTCTTAGTGGAACTGGTCCAATATCATAAATAAAATAGTTGAAATTGTTATTTACAGCTGTTCATAATGCAAAAGTTTTCACACGTTAATTACCCATTAAGGTTCTTGCTGGGCAATTCTAAATGTGGAACACAGGCAGGGTTGCTATTTTGAGGAATTGTGGATTGTATTGTTCAGCGAATGAGGCCAAATGCGATGGAATTCCAAATTTGGAAAATGAAATTTGTATGGAAAAAAGCGCCAAATTTGCAATTTTTCGCCAAATTTACCAAATTTGGTGCTGTGTAAATGTACTATAAGTTGAGAGTGAGCTACTTAAAATTATCCCAACGGCGATTTAAATATTTGCACATGTTTATTAATTTTACATACATAGATAAAAGTGGTTTTTTTTTGCAACTTAATTAGCCTACAAAGCATGACGTTACAAGTTACATATAACAGAAATTGCGCCAAATGCGCTGAATTTATTCACATATAAAAAGGGCGAGTGCAAATGTTTATCAGACATTTTGAAAACTATCGTGCTCGCTGATGACATTAGATTTGCTAACGGTAAAATGCGAAGTGTTTACATTTTACTAACGGTTTTGCTGTGCAAAAGTAAGCGAAATAAAATTTGAAGAAGATTTTCAAGGTTGAAAAAGGTAAAAAAATAATAATTTTTTCTCAGTTCAACAGATTTTGAGCGCCAACGCCATACAAGGCGCCATCGAAGGTATTTTCGATCCCAGCTGTGTTGTTGTGACAGGAGAATGTCCCAACAAAAATGTGACCTTTTGGTTATACACCAAGTGAGTGTGATCGAAACAAAAATCAAATAAAATATTCCTTTCTAACCTCAAAAAAAAATTTACAGCGCAACTGCTAACGAGCCGCTACTACTCGATCCCCTCAACTTGAAAAAATCCGACTTCGCCGTACGTCGTCCCGTTAAAATACTCATACACGGCTATACAGGCTATCGTGATTATGCGCCGAATTCATATATAAGACCGGTATTACTCGAACACGAAGATGTTTATGTCATCTCAATCGATTACGGTCCTTTGGTGCGTGAACCTTGCTATACACAGGCTGTGCAAAATTTACCCTTGGTTAGCCGTTGCCTAGCACAATTGATTAATAATCTTGTGGATGAAGATATTGTGCCGATTGAAGATTTTCATGTAATTGGATTTAGTTTGGGCGGACAGGTCGCTGGTCAGTTATCAAATTATGTGACACATCGTCTCAGGCACATAACAGGTAAGAGAGGTGAAATAATGACTGCTTGTAAAACAGACTCAATTGTTGTCTTCATCTAGGTTTGGATCCTGCGAAACCTCTTTTCATTACGGCTAATAAAGAGCACAGGTTGAGTCCAGATGATGCAGATTTTGTTGATGTAATACATACAGATGTTTTTGCACGCGGTTTGTTGAGTCCAGTAGGTCATATCGACTTTTATCCGAATATTGGGCCCGTGCAGCCTGGCTGTGAAAATGCACCAGGTAAGTGTTTTAATTCGAAGGGTAAGACGTTTTCCCTACTGACGTCTAAAGCTCATAGCACAAGCATTAAATTTTAAATAAAATTTTTTGTGGTGGTCAGTTGGGTAAGGTTGATCTGGCCGGTCTATTACAAAGACTGGAAAAGATTTTTCCACGACCAGCATATAAAACCCTATCAACCCTAGAATCTGTGCTAAAAAACAAAAATTGTCCTCATAGACTAGAAGCCAGCCTTTTTGCTGAGTCGAGATGAACCAGCTGTGGACCTCCTAACAGTCAGTGCTGTGGAAGTCCTTATATGTAGGTCAATGTAGTTGAGTTGGAGTGAAATGGGCTGTGCTTGTGGCCGATCGTACTTCCAAGTGCATCTAGGCAAAAGTACTGAGGGAAACAATGAAGATGGAGAATAGCGACGTCAAAAGCCTGGGCCTTTGGTGATCAGTAAGGACTAGAAGCTTCCTAAGATCAAGTCTAATTACTGCTTCTAGATTTAATAGTTGCCGACTGGGAACTCCTGGTAAGGACGTCAATGTAGTTGAGTTGGAGTGTAGTGGGATGTTCTTGTGGCCGATCGTACTTCCGAGTGCATCTAGGCAAAAGGACTGAGGGAAACAATGAACATGGAAGATATCTACGTCCAATGCCAGGGGGTTACGTGCTCAGTAAGAACTAGAAGCTTGCTAAGACCAAGTCGAATTACTGTTTCGAGATAAGATAGTTGTGGAACTCCTAATAGTCGCAGATTTGGAACTTCTAGTAAGGAGGTCAATGTAGTTGACTTAAAGTGTATTGGGTTGTGGCCTGTTGGCCGATCTCGTGCTTCCGAGGACATCTAGGCAGAGGGACAGAAGGTATGACTGAAGACTGAAAGTAGCTTCGTCCGATGTCCGGGGCTTAGGGGCTCGAACGTCCGAAGAATGAATGAAGAGCATTCTCGTAGGTTTAAATCCGACCCAAAGGAAATGCGATGGATGAGGCAGGTTTGTAAGGATGTTGTTGTTGTAGTAGTGCTTCCCTCTGCTTAGTCGGCGCATCCATTAGATGTTTGACTTTGATCGGTTTGAAGGAGATCTTTTTGTTCATCGCAAAAGAGATCTGAACTGGCTTATCCAAACGAACAAGACAATGGGGCATAGTCATAGTCGGAATAAAGTAAGTACTATGGTTACTGTCAACTTTTTTGACAGATAGGCCATTGGAAATGATGTCAAAAAGCTGACGTTAACTTTAGTACCTATTTTATGTGGACTATGACTATACCCCGATACATCGAACCTCCGTAGATGGACTTCCCTTGGCAATATAAAACTTTCGTAGATTTTCAAAAAGATCACTCTCCACCTATGAATCTAATTTTTTTCTTCCAGACACCAGCAAGTGTAATCATGATCGTGCGCCTGAATTCTATGCTGAATCAATCATACCGACAAATGAATTTTGGGCCAGTGAGTGTTCGAATTGGTTTTCGTACGCGTTCAATATTTGCAATCTAAACAAAAATGATGCAAAAATGGGTTATTATGTCGATCCCAGGTAGGCGATACCACAATATGTAAATCTAAAGTTCGTTAATCGCATGAAAATCTCTTCCTATATAGCCTCACTGGTATGTATTTTTTGAAAACGTCAAACACGCCGCCTTACGCGCTCGGTCGCAAAACAGAAAGACAACCGCAGACAACGGGGCCGAATTTCGATTACGGTACGCTGCTTGAAGTATTGCAAAATGAAACTGGAAATGTTCTCAAAGTGGCTTAAGGAAGAAATGATGATAGTTAAATTTGTGTAAATATGTAAATATATATGTATTATTGATATTAGTTAAAATTATTTTTGTGAATATTTATTGGCTAGCTTTTTTCTAAATTAAAAAAAAAAAAATTATTTATTATAAAAAATAAAATAAATTTTTAGCTGCAAAAAATTTGTAAGCATTTTTTGTGGGAAATAGTAGAAAAAAGTAGTTATTGAATACAAATCAAATCGACACAAATTAGACGTGGGTACATAGTTCATGAACTAATTAGTTCATTGAACTAGATCACGGAAGTGATCGCGAGAACTAGTTCCAAACTCCAAATGAACTACTTAAACTATGTGCAATTTTCGTCACATTTATAGAATTTATTGAAAATGAGAAAACACCGAGAAACCAAACGCGTGCTAAAATAAAGTCCCTGCCAACCAGGGCAAGCCATAGTGAAAAGAAAATCACAATTAGTGCTGTGCAATACCAAAAATGACTGTGGGTAAGAGTAGGTATTGAAATAACAACGTATAATTCGACAATTTTCTCCAATATGGGTACACTGAAATAAAAAGGTTGAAAGTGCACATTGAAAGTAACATATCAAAACCACTTTCAAAGCAATTATGGAAATACTGTAAATATTAGCTTTGTTTCTTGAAATCTCCAGCAAAGAACTGTCAGCAGAAGAGAGTTTTGTAAAAAGCAGTCAAAATCTCATTCCTGCTAATTTTTCGTCGAACAGGGTTCAGCAGAAACTTGTAGACAAAACAGCAGTTACGTTTCTGATTGGCTAACAATTTGAATTTACATTTTTTGTTTTTGTTTTGCTATGTCACCGATCAGCTGTTCCTGCTTGCTAGTTTCTGCTGGACGAAAAATCTCCAGCAATAACTTGCAGCGAATTGGCGCTCTCACTCTCAATTAAATGTCAAAAAGCTGTTGAATTCGCTGCTAGTTTTGTTCAAGAAACGCTTTTACAGGAATAATTATTCATAATTATTCATAATTATTCATAATTAGCAGGAAAGAAACGAAGCTATTACAGTATTTACTGTAAAATTGGCAGTAAAAACATGTAATTTTTGAAAAATATCAATTAATGATATGAGTCCACTTTCAAATTTACAGTAATTCATGTCAATATGATAGTATATTCGAAGAATGATAGGGGGTCACTTTCAAAATTGATATTACCCACTGTTTGACGAAAAATGACAGGGTTTACTGTTAATTTGACGGCCGTTTCTTGTAGATTTTTTTTTTCAGTGTATAAAAAGAACCTCGCCAAAAAAAATTGCCCACTTTTTTGGTAAGTGCGACCCAGTAATTTCCCAAGATTTTATCCGCTGCTGGATAGCAGGGTTGAAAAGTGTAGGAGGAGCTATTAAAAGATGCGTTTCTGGATTATTGAGGTCAAAGGCATCTTTTGATACCCCTCCCAACATTTATAAATACAAAAAATTGAACTAAATGAACTACATGAACTAGTTCATTTTAGTGACCTAACTAGAAATCTCTGATCACTTTAATGAACTATAATTTTCAACTCTGACACAAATCGATAGAAAATAATAATCGACACAGGTTTTTTGAAATCGGTAATATATCGATTGAAAAAAGGAATACAATTTTCAGGACCTGTAACTGTAACTATCGTAGGCTATAAAAATCAGTTCAGGCGGTAAGATCAAAATTCAAAATACTAATAGGCAAAGGTCGAATAAATAAATTTTGAAGTTTTCTTTATGGTGGCGAACCTAAGCTGTCTACCAAATTTTAGCTCTGTGGGAATTATTGTTATTTCACCACTATTTTTTTGTCTATTTTGACCGGACTATTTGTTGATTTTCCGACAGAGAGAAGGAATTAAGGTGTATTGACGAAAGATCGTTCTAAAAAATCGATACGCATAGCGAAACAGTCAAAAAAAGAAACATACAGTGGCGGAAAAAATAATAGGGACAAATTTCAAGATGGATTCATTCGTAGTATATACTTAATAAGGTGTGCTTAATAATTTTCGTTTAAAATATAGCTAATTCTATAGCAGAAACCACATTATTAAATTTTTCAAAGTTTGCACAATGCTCAAAATAATTGAACAAACTTTCAAAAACGGACATCAAAATTTTCAATTTTTTTGGAAGAGTTTTCTGATAATTTTTGAGTATGCAGGTTTGTAGACAATTGAATTTTACTATAACAAAGTGCAAGTTAGAGCTCGCTAAACATTTTCCCTGAATATACAGAATTTTTTCTGAGCTTTTTTTTTAGATAACTTTTGGACTTTTTCGGTACCATTTCGGAATATGTTCTGAGATTTGTTTAGGACCATTCTGGACTTTTCTGGGATCATTTTGTAACTTTATCCATTTCGGGACTTTTTTTTTATAATATCGGGCTTTTTTTCGCAACTATTTTGGAATAATTTCAGTACTTTTACGGGATATGGTCCAGAAATTTTCGGAATCATTTCCTAATCATTTTCGTATTACTGTTTTTGCGACCACTTTTCCCAAAACTGTCTCGAAAAAGTTCTAAAATGTTACCTAAAATCATTGCGCAATGGTCTTGAAAAATCCCGAAAACGTCCCGAAATGATGCCAGAAAAATCAAAAACATATTCCGAGGAAGTACTAAAATTATCTCAAAAAAGTCCCATAATGGTCCCAACACAGTCCCGAAAATCATCCCGAAAGGATCTCAGCAAAGTCCAGAAATGATCTCAAAATAGTACCCAACTTTTTTTTAGATCATTTATGGAATTTTTAGGAACCATTTTCTTATTACTGTTTTCGGGAGAAGTACTAAAATTATCCCAAAAAAATTCCAGAAATGGTCCGAAAAATAGTCCCGAAAGCCATCGCGAAATGATCTCAACAAAGTCAGAAATGAAACCGAAAACCATCCAAAAATGATCACAAAAAAAGTTCAGAAATTATCGCTAAAGGTACCGAAATGAGCCGAAAAAATTGTAAAATTGTTTTTAAAAACACTAGCAATGAAAGACCTCTAAAAATTACACTGTACAACAACCAAAAAATCCCAGAGTTTTTCTCGTCGGTTTCTAAAGGTTTTGGGTGTGCTGAATCCGAGTCTGAAGTCAGATTTTCGGGTCACCCTAGGTTTTCTCTCCAGAGGGTAGTTGGTTCAGATCTCGGAGGCTGTCAAAAGATTCAATTTCAAATTTCAAAAGAGTCAATTTATTACACTATGGAACATTTGTAAGCCGCCAAATATAAAAATCAAATTAAATTATGGTTCCTTGACCCCAGAAAAATTATTTAAAATTATAAAAAAAAATATTTTTTTACATCTAACGTTTTTTTTACCCACTAACTTTTGGAGTGCAAACCTATGGTGAGCCGAAAAATCTGGCTTCAGTTTCGGATTCACACACTGTATTGAGTATGTGAACTAGGTGTAAGCCACATAAGATATTTCTATTATGTTACATCTTAAAAGTGAACGCATCTGTATAATATTACCATTGTATTATTAGTCTGCAGTTCGATAGCTCGATAACTTTTGTACACCAATTGTAATATATCGTCACTTCCGATTTGAGCAATTGAGCTGTGCAGACACGCTTTGTTATAAAATAAACTTGATCTTTAAATATCAGATCAATAGTTTTATTGATCGATACATGGTGACAGAAGTGGGCCAAAACACATCATATTTTATACATAAACAATATAATTACCACCGATAATTGCCGTAATGGCTGAAAATCGACTACCGCCTGAATTGGACTGCAGTAATCTCGCTAAAGACTGGCCAACATGGAAAGGAACTTTTTGTATGTACCTACATGCCAATGGAAAACTAAAGGAAAAAGAAGACGTCAAAATTGCAACATTTTTATGGCTTGTAGGACCAAAAGCAGTGGAAATATATAACACGCTGTTCCCAAATGATGGGTCAACTGACCAATTGCTTGGCATACCTGCAAGTACCAGCACTGGCGGTGAGGGCGCACGGATGGATGCTTTTGACAATTACTGCATTCCAAAAAAGAACGTGGCAATGGAATCGTTCAAATTTAATACGCTAACGCAAAAAGAAAAACAGCCTTTTTCTGAATTTGAAACGGAACTGCGCACTCAAATACGTTATTGCGAATACAGCTGTAATTGCGGCCAGTCGTACGGCGATCGTATGTTACGAGACCGAATCATCTTGGGCGTATATGACAAAACACTTCAATTGAAATTGCTTGATGGGAAAGATGACCCACTAGCAAAGATAATTGAGAAGTGTAAGGTATACGAAGCTGCAAATTCTCACAAAATGCTACTGGAACAGGGAAATTCCAAAACCATCAACGCAATCGAGGAATCTGTGCACGCAATTACACGTTTTTGCTACAATTGCGGGCAACAATTTACAACTGGGCACTTAAATACGTGCAAAGCAAAGGAAGTGACCTGCCGAGGTTGCGGAAAAAAGGGTCATTTTGTCAAAATGTGTCGCGGAAAGAAAAATCAGCAATCAACGGATAAGAAGACAATAAACAACGGACAGAGAGCAAATCCCGGATTAAGCAAGCAGCATGGACAGGTACACTCAGTAGGAGATCACTATAATTGGAACGATGAAGGTAAAGCTTGTAATAAAACAAATATATCAACCAGTTTAGTAGGAAATGTTCATATTTATAGAATAAATACCAGTAATAATGGAACATGCAAATGGACCAAGAAATATTATATACAAAACACCCCAATTTCATTCAAAATAGACTCCGGATCCGATGTCAATTGCATTCCTGTCAAATATCTCTCAAAATTTAAAACTAATTTCATTAATAAATGTAATGATTATCCCTTGTATGATTATAGTGGGAATAAAATAAAAACTATTGGCACAGTAATACTAAAATGCACTGATCCTGTCTTGAATACGGAACAAGAGGCAGAGTTTGTTGTTGTGGATAATACGAGCGTACCAATTTTAGGGTTAGAGACTAGTGTGAACTTTAAAATCATAAAAAGGATGGATATCAATACTATTCAGTCTAAAATGACACCGTTTCCAAAAAGTAAGAGTGATTTTATTAAGCAATATAGTACTGTTTTCAGTGGATTAGGTAAATTTCCAGGAACTGTTTCAATAACACTAAAGGAAGGGTCTACACCTTGTCTGCATTATAAGAAAAGAATACCATTAAGTTTGTTAGAGCGTTTTAAATGCAAAATTGAGGAGATGGTGGGGAATAAAGTTATCACTCCAGTCAATCACCCTACGGACTGGGTACATAATGTACAGTTAGTGGAAAAGAAAAATGACATTCGAGTGTGTTTGGATCCAAAGCCATTAAATAAGTGTATAAAACGAGAGCATTTTCTGATCCCGACTTTCGATGATGTTACTAGTCAATTAGCAAACAAATGTATATTTACTGTACTCGATCTCAGTAGTGGGTTTTGGCAAATGGAGTTGGATGAACCAAGCTCGAATTTAACCACGTTTATGACACCGTTTGGTCGCTATAAGTTCAATCGCGTACCCTTCGGCTTAAACTGTGCGCCAGAAATGTTTCAGAAAGAAATGGTCAAACATTTCGGCGATATTCCCGGTGTCATAATATACTTTGATGATATGGCAATAGTGGCGGAAACTGTGGAGCAGCATGATGAGATTCTCGCAACAGTCTTGAAGCGAGCAATTGACAAAGGTATAAGATTCAATCCAGATAAAATTCAATACCGTCAAACGGAAATGAAATTCATGGGTCGTGTAGTGTCAAAAGGTACAATCAAACCACTTGACAAATATCGTGAAGCTATAGTCAAGCTGAAGAAGCCAGAAAATAAAAGCGACGTAATGCGATTCTTGGGTATGCTTAAGTTTCTGGCGGCATATATTCCGCACTTATCAAAACAATCGGCAAAGTTACGTGAACTAACACATAACAATGCTAAGTTTCAGTGGACTGATGCTCATGAAGAAGAATTTCAAAATCTCATTACTATCATTACATCTGACCCAGTACTAGCTATATATGACAAAGAAAAACCGGTTGTGGTGCAGACAGATGCATCAAAAGATGGTTTAGGTTGCGTTTTACTTCAAGAGGGACATCCTGTAGCTTATGCGTCCCGAACTCTCAGTAAATCAGAACAAAAATGGGCACAAATAGAGAAAGAGTTGCTAGCTATAGTATTTTCCTGCATTAAGTTTCATTATTTTCTCTACGGTCGTGAATTTTTGGTACAGAGTGATCATAAGCCGCTCGAATCCCTTCTGAGGAAAGAAATTGATGAGGTCACGCCTAGGCTGCAGGCTATGTTCATGTTTTTGCTCAAATATCCAAAGATGGAGGTAGTTTATACTCCCGGTAAGCAAATGTTGGTTGCTGATTGCCTTTCTCGGGCTCCTTTAGGTGAAACGGCTGAAATTGCCGAACTTAAGGGAGTTATTCATACGCTGTCGAGGAAAGTTTGCATATCTAAATTTAATTATGATTTATATTGCAAGCATATTGAGCAGGATGAGGATTACAGGAAAATATGTCAATACGTGGAACAGGGATGGCCCAGTTATCACCAATTGAATGAGCTAAGCAAAAAGTTTCACAAATACAAGTCTGAAATCCACTACGAAAATAAAATGTTGCTTAAAAATCATAGACTAATAATTCCGACCGCGTTACAACCAGTTGTATGCAGGTGGTTGCACAGGCCACACCTCGGAATAGAGAAAACGTTAGCCAAAGCCAGATCATTGTATTTTTGGCCAAACATGACGGAGCAGATTAAAGAACTAATCCTGGGATGTGTTGTGTGTGAAACTTTCAGACGTAATAATGCAAAAGAGCCATTGAGACAAGACGACGTCCCTGAATATCCTTTTCAAGTAATAGGAATTGATATTTTTGAATACGCGGGCCGATATTATATCTCCCTGATCGACGCATACTCTAACCTTGTGTTGTCGGAGAATCTTGCACATAAAACCGCTGGCTGTGTTATTGACACGTTAAAAAAAATTTTCACAAAAGTAGGATATCCCACAACAATCCGCTGCGACAACAATCCATTTAACTCGTTAGAAATGGAAAACTTCTTTAATGATGCTAATATTGTGGTAAAGTTTTCAAGTCCTAGATACCCCCAAAGCAATGGATTAGCGGAGAAAGGGGTGGCGATTGCTAAGGGTTTGTTAAAACGGTGTTTTGAAGCCAATGAAAAGGACAGCTTTCAATATCATATTCTAGAATATAATAACACACCAGTGGTAGATTTGCAGTTAGCTCCAACTCAGTTATTCTTTGGGAGATTGATAAAAACAAAACTCCCAACAGCAGAACTACTTTTGTTCCGAAACTCAATAGATGAATCAGAGATAGGGGAAAGGATTAAGAAAAAAAGGAAAAAGCAGAAAGAGTATTTTGATCGTAATGCAAAGACATTACCGGAATTACAACTAGGCGATAGAATTATATTTAAGAAAACTGACAAAAAATGGTGTTATGGCAAGATAGTGAAAAATATTAATGGAAGATCGTTTGTAATAAAAGATAATAGCAATAATTATTTTAGACGTAATCGAAGATTTATAGCAAAAAGTAAGAATAGTGTAAGTGATTCTGAAATGTTATTTGAAGAAGGCATGAGTCGTTGTAATGAAAATGTGCCAATAAGTACACCGCGGCTTGAGAGGAATAATGAGAGAGAATCAGTAGCTCCGTCCGGCTCGTTAAATGAAAATAGTATGCCTGTGACTCGCGAGGTAATTAGTAACGATGAGACAGTTACAATACCTGAAAATAATAGTAATACTGTAGTAAGAGATGAGACAATGGATGCAGGCACAAGCAGCTCACAGCCATACTATCAAACACGAAGTGGACGTCTAGTTATTCCTCCCAAGCTGTATGGTTTTAATGATGATTAAATATTAAAAAAAAAAAAAAAAAAAAAAAAAAAAAAAGAGAGAGCATGTATTGAGTATGTGAACTAGGTGTAAGCCACATAAGATATTTCTATTATGTTACATCTTAAAAGTGAACGCATCTGTATAATATTACCATTGTATTATTAGTCTGCAGTTCGATAGCTCGATAACTTTTGTACACCAATTGTAATATATCGTCACTTCCGATTTGAGCAATTGAGCTGTGCAGACACGCTTTGTTATAAAATAAACTTGATCTTTAAATATCAGATCAATAGTTTTATTGATCGATACACACACACCCAAAAGCTTTAGAAACAGTTGATGGGATTTTCAAAAACTTCAATTTTGTTGTACAGTGTTATTACATATTAAGGTCTTTAATAGTCACAGTAGCCTTTGTTATCAATATGAATAATTATTATTATTTTTTTCTTGGAGGGACCTATTCAATATTCGTTATCATTATGAGTTCTAATAAAGCTTATATATAAACTTAGATAATTATGAAAGGCTGGTACTTTGGAATTATGCCGGCCAAATTTGCATATTAAGCCACTAAATGAGTACTTTGAACTTGTAGTTATGCTAGTACTGGCGTGATTAGACCTGCATGACGAATTAAAGATAATAGGGGTATTCATCAAACCATATAAGTTTAGGAAATGCGTAAATTTGCTAATTCGTGCCATACAAATTTTGACAGTTCATTTACACACTTGATAAAATTATACGTTTACACTCTTTTTAAGGTGTTTATAAGGTTTGATGAATCCCCCTAATGTTTCAAGAACGAGGTGTCCACGTTGCTAAGGTGAAGAATTTGCCTTGTAGTGAAACTAAATTCTATGTAGACATCTTCGGTCTGTCGCTCCTAGACAACTCAACGATATCAAATTTTATTCAAAAAAGGTATAAGCACGGAACTGTGCTTAGGGTAAGATATATAAAAGTAAATAATAACCATCGATAACGAAAAAAAGTGAAACACTTGTGTAAATGTATATTTACTTATGTACACAGTAAAAAAATGAAAGACTACATTTTTTTTTTTGAAAAAGTTTGGAAATTAAATTTGGACTAATGGTTTTCAACTAATACTAAATCACTCTCTCTCTCTCTCTCTCTCAATTTTGGCAATTATATTAGTCCAAATGGTCTTAAAATGATACCAAAATAATACTCTTTCTCTTAATTAAACGGAAAATGGTATTAATTTAATACTTTTTTAATTATAAACACCAAATTGTTATTAAATTTATACTTTTCTTTTTTACTGTGTATGTAATTTTGTATGTATCTAAAATGTAGTACTTAGTACTTCATTGAAAATATTATGGCATACCATTTTTTACGTTGACCTAGAACTTCTAGCGCTAGTCTAGATAAAAGTGTTTCATTACGTGCCTTTTTTTCAATTATTTTAAAGTCTTCTATCGCTTATTATGCGGGTGTTATCCGAATGCATTTTTTAATGTATAAATTTAACTATTATGCCAAAAGTTGAAACATTTGTCTAGTGTCAATAATCAAAATATGAGGTGTGAAATTAAATGGCTTAACTTGTTATGGTTGTGTCTAATAGTTGCAGTTTGTAGTGAGTATTAGAGGAGTGAGCACAAAACAAGAAGAGTAAAAAATTTTTTTTATTGAGTGAAAAGTTCTAAAGTATCTACATATATGTAAGTAGTTCCCAAATATAAGCTCTGATCCCGTACTCCTATTTGACAGTCAGAAACAATCAGAAATAGACAGAAACAGTCACGAACTAGAGGAAAGTGATCCCGTACGCCACTTTTCTGACTGGTGAGAGCAGAAAATTGAGTTCTCTTTAGTCAGAGAGTTGCAGGATTTAGTCAGCACATATTTTGCTGGTAAATTGTGACTACTTGTTGCAGAACTGTCAAGCGACCAAGTTTGACAGTTCTACCATTTTTGCGATCCCGTATTCCTTGGTATTGCTCTCGCACTGAGAGCGGATTTTCTAAATTTGACAGTTCTACTTGTTTTTTGTCAGAAAAGTAAAGGATCAGACCTATAAATGTAAAAAAAAATGAGTATCTCGACTCCAGCGCCATCTAGCGTGTTAATTTTTTGCAGCAGAGTTGTTCACTATACATCACACATATGTGCCAAATTTGAATAAAATCGGACAATCAATGTGGATTTTGTAAATAGAGTGCGCCATCTAGCGGAAAAAAATATATAAATTGTTGAGAGGACGTATCCAAAGAATAAACTTTCAAAATTTGTGAAAATCCGTTGAGATTTTTTTGAGGCAATTGGTTACAAAATAAAACGCCTACATTTTTATACATATATAAGGGTGGTCCTATTTTTAGGGAGACAATTTTATCATCAGATTTTCAGATACTTAACCCCTAAATTGACGGGTATATAGCCTAACCTAACCTATTTGCGGGGTGAGACTGGAAAAAAATGTATATTTGATTATAACAACCACCCTAATATACATATATTGTTTATCTATAAACTGCAAAAAAGTGTTAGCAATAAGTAGCTTAGGTGGTGTGGTAATATTTGTGAAATTACTTTTCGTGACCCAATGGATTTCGTGATGAGAATATGTTTCAGACGAGTTCATAATAGCACAGGCAGACTAATTAGTAAATTTTTGATGTTCCAGAAAATGCTACGACTAATCGAACCGGAGAACTTCTGATTTCTAATCGCATTGGGTTATGCATGAGTGTTTATGATGCTTCCTAATATTCCAGGCGAGGAATACAGCAAAAATCGTCTCAATATGAAAGTGATTTGGATCATCATATTTTTTGTTTCATGTCACCCTCCTACTACTCCATTTTTTTTTTTTAATTTCGGGGACATTTTTCATTCACAGTTTCTCAAAGCTGGCCTTTTATGCTTGTTTTTTTTTTCATAGAGCGTATAGCCAAAAAAAAAGTTTAAAATGTTCCCCCTGGTGATTTGAAAAATGGAAAAAAAAATTTTTGCAGCACCCTGTAGAACAGGGAAATTCGTTTTTTGCTTATAACTTTTCTATTTGGTCTTTGATTTCAACGATCAATATATTGTTTTAAAGGTTTTAACCAGTGTCATATTTCGTCCATATAAGTCATTAACCTGCGGCAGCAAATTATTCAAATTTAATTAAAAGCAACAACCTGTATTAAAAAAAAATTTGAATAAAATAAATATAGCCTTAGATTTTCTATGCCATTCTCAAAAGCCTGAGCGATTTGTTCACGTAGTAAGTGATTCTTGTACAGAAGTTGTCGACGAGGAACGCCTAGGTTATATGTATATTCGCTAAACTACATAAGTAGCCGAGAACGTCGCAGCAAATTACAGTCAGGAAAGTTTTAGCATAAATGCATTACATTTATTTCCTCATTATATGCAGGTAAATATTATTTTTTTCTCAGTTTTCAGAAAACATTTTTTTTTTAGTTCAAATACAGGGTGTTGGTTTTAGTAAAAATAGAATAAAAGCTGAACTTGGCATGATGGGCTCAAAGTTTCTATGGATGAAATATTGCCTTGGTGAATACCTTTCTAAAAATGTATCACTTTTGAAAATCAAACGTAAAATATAGAAATTAAAAGAAAAAGAAACTTCGCTGTTTTTACAGGGTGACAAAAAAATTAAAAAAAAAAATTTTTTTTGAAAACCTCAGAAGGTAAGTGTTCGAACTGGGAGGGAACATTTTCAACTTTTTTTCCTCCTTACCCTCTGTGATACGCTCTAAAGCGGGCTACTCACCTGCCAAGAAATGTCAAACTCCATATAAAAAAACGCTCAAGAAATGGTCAAGAAACGTTTTTACAGAAAAAATACAGCACTTTTCGATAGTTGGCAACGCCGGTTTACCTCAAGAAATAAATAAGCTCGTATATATTTCTTGAGGTAAACGTGCAGATTCACGGAAAAGGTGAGTACATGTCTCGCTAAACATATTTTGTACAGTTTTATAAGAGTAATTTGCAAAGAAATGGAAAATTTGGTAAACGTCAAAATTTCTTGACCAGGCACAAGAAATATATGCTCGTTTTTTTCTTGAGGCATTTCTTGGCAGGTGAGTAGCCCGCTTAATGTGTAATGTCAAATTCAAGGTACTGTATTTTTTGTGAGCTTTATTTTTTTTTGCTTAATTTTTACTATATTTTTTGTATATATTATAATTTATTTTTTGCGTAATTTTTACTGCATTTTTTGGGTAATTTTTACTTTTTTTGCATAATTGTTGCTGTATTTTGTGTATAATTTTTAGTATATTTTTTTGTGTAGTTTGTATTTTATTTTTTTTTTTGCGTGACTTACTAAATTTTTTGGATAATTTTTACGTGTTCCTGCCGAAATTCGGCCTTAAAATCCGTCTTTAAGTTTCAAGAATGTTTTTATTTGTATTCCAGCTCTTCCCTCCGCTCTTGCCTTTCCTTTTGATTGCATATTCGCTTCGGATGAATGTCCCAATGAACACATAAAATTTTGGCTCTACAAAAAGTGAGTAAAGCACAAAAACTCAAAAACAAAAGTACAAAATGATCCCTCACATCACAGCTCGACACAAATAGAACCAGTCCTGCTGGATCCATGCAATCTCACAGCTGATGCTTTTCGGCCTAGTTGGCCTTTAAAAATACTCATACATGGGTTCCATGGTCATCAAGACGATTCACCTAATTTGGAGGTGCGCCCCGTACTGCTACACGAACGACAAGTGCATGTCATCACAGTCGATTATGGTCGATTAGTGCGCTTCCCATGTTACTATCCATGGTCGGTGCAGAATGCGCGTATTGTTGGACGCTGTGTGGCGCAATTGGTTGACAACTTAATTGAGAGTGAAATTTACACCGATGAGGATATACATTTGATCGGCTTTAGTTTGGGTGCGCAGGTTGCAGGATTAGCGGCAAATTATGTTAAGAATCCACTGCGACGTATAACAGGTACTTAGGTCACGGTATATCCTATATTTTTCCTTTTCTGTCTCTATTTATTTTTAAACCTTTCATGAACATGAAATGCTATTATAACTTTGGTGTGCAGCAATCATTTTATACGATACTAATCATTTGTCGGAACCAGCAAGATATAATCGATTGTTCCGATTAACGGATTTTTGTTTATAACTACTGTAATTGAAGAGGTATAAACGTGAAATTTTGTAACTATTGCTTTTTTCTCATTTGCAATGTCAGTGTTGAAAATCAGTTAGATCGGACCAATAATACATATAGCTCCCTTACAATCGATTGTTTCGATAAACCAACTTTGGTCTATAACTACTGTATAAAAGCAGATATCAACGTGAAATTTTTCTAATCTTGCTCTTCTTTCCTGCGAAATGTCGATATTGAAAATCAGTTAGATCGGACCAATAATACATATAGCTCCCTTACAATCGATTGTTTCGATAAACCGATTTTGGTCTATAACTACTGTATATAAGCAGGTATCAACGTGAAATTTTTCGACTCCTGCTCTTTTTGGCTGCGAAATGTCGATGTTGAAAATCAGGTAGATCGGACTAATATTACATATAGCTCCCATACAATCGATTGTTTCGATAAACCTATTTTGGTCGAAAAATACTGTAATTAAGCAGGATCAACGAGAAAGTTTACAAATCATGCTCTTCTTGCCTGCGAAATGTCGATGTTGAAAATCAGTTAGATCGGACCAATAATACATATAGCTCCCTTACAATCGATTGTTTCGATAAACCGATTTTGGTCTATAACTACTGTATATAAGAAGGTATCAACGTGAAATTTTTCGACTCCTGCTCTTTTTGGCTGCGAAATGTCGATGTTGAAAATCAGGTAGATCGGACTAATATTACATATAGCTCCCATACAATCGATTGTTTCGATAAACCGATTTTGGTCGAAAAATACTGTAATTAAGCAGGATCAACGAGAAAGTTTACAAATCATGCTCTTCTTGCCTGCGAAATGTCGATGTTGAAAATCAGTTAGATCCAACCAATATTACATATAGCTTCCATACAATCGATTGTTCCGAAAAACGGTGTTTGGCCTCATATTCATGAAAGGTATAAAAGGCTTCGGCACAGTCGAAGACAGCCCTTTCCTTACTAGTTAATTTTTTAACTTCTTTTTAAATCTATGTAGGTTTGGATCCCGCTGGCCCTGGATTTACTACACAAAATCGTACCGAAAAGCTAGATTCGACAGATGCCGAATTTGTTGATGTCATTCATACTGATCCATTTTTGTATTCTACATTAGATCGTAGTGGTCATGCGGATTTCTATCCAAATTTGGATAATTTCTTTCAAGCTGGCTGTAATATTGTGATGGAAGATGGGCGTAAGTGGGGTTTTTAGTGCTTCACTTTTTAATCTAATTGGAAAACATCTTCTTTCAGGTGTTCGTAATTGTAATCATTTTCGTGCTCCTCTCTACTATGCTGAATCCATTGTGACTGAGCGTGGATTCTGGTCTTATCAATGTGGCGAGTGGTTGGATTTTATGAGAAACAAATGCCAACTTTATGCAGATGTGCCACATGAAACGATGGGTTATTTTGTATCAAAAAAGTGAGTAAACAAATATAACTTATCGACTTCTATCGATAAATCGAAAAAACATAAATTTTTGATATGGACTTTATAAAATTTAATAGATAAAGGTTTATTATCTAGTGGCCGAGAATTTACCTTCAAGAGGTCGTGATTAATGAAACCAGGTTTAATTTACATTTTTATACTTTTTTGATGTTATCGATTGTAACAAATTTATCGACTTTCATAAATTTAATAGGTTTTTAATTACAAAAAAAATTTAGTATTTGGACCGATTTTCATAACTTTTTTAATCAATTTTTATTGGAACTTATCGACTATTCAAACTTCTGAAAAAAAGTTTTTTGATTTTCATCGATTTTGTCAAATTTATCGAATTTTATAAATTTTATCGATGCTCAGTTTGATTTGAATTTTACAGAACTTTTTCGATAAAATTTTATCGAAAGATTTTAATACAAATTTAGAATATTTTTCGATAACACATATCGATAGAAATTTTTATAGCCGATATAACGTATTGTTTTCTTTTAATATGTGGAGCCCGCGTGTATGCTGAACGACTTAGGACCTTTAATATGATATTTCAATTTAAATTTTTTAGTTTCTAATTCCGATAGAGACCTTCTTTTCTATCGACTTTGTAAATTTCAATCGATATTATACAAAAATTTTCAAATTTTTATTGATATTTTTGTGGTGGCCTGCTACCATACCAAAAGTAACAGAATTTGAATTATTCTTTCGAGATGTATAGGCAGATAATTTTATCGACTTTTATATTTTTAATTGATTTTTAATGTTATTCGCATTTCAAGTACGTGAGTCCTGAATGACTTAGGACCTTTTCCAATTGAATGATAAATATTTTTAATTCTTTATCGATTTTATCAAATTTATCGACTTTTGCAATTTTTATCGATACTTATTTCTAATCGAATTTTTTCGAAATTCAAAATTTGATCGATTATGTAAATTCCAATCCATACTACCCAAAATCGAATTTTTTCGGCTTTCAACTTTTGATAGACTTTCTTTTCTATCGACTTTGAAAGTTTCACTCGATATTATCCAACAATTTTACGTAGTCGATAGGAAAGAACTGTTATCAAAACTCGAAATCTCGAAAAGATTCGATTCAAATTAAAAAAAACCGATACAAATTATAAAAGTGGAAAAATTAGCGTGCTTGCTACTATACCAAGGTTATCAGTGTTTGTTGATTCTTTCGAGAGTGAGAGTACCAACAAAATAATCGACATTTACATTTTTTTATCGATTTCATCGAATTTATCGTTTTTATGTTCTATCGATTTTATCCAATTTATTGACTTTTATACCAACTAAATTTGTTTATTTTTGGTTTTTTGTTTGGATTTTTATCGATTTGATGTAATTTATCGATTTTTTAACTAACAAAATTTAATTTTTATCGACTTTTATATTTTTATCGATTTGATTCATTTTTTATTGATGATATCCAGTCAATCGACTTTTATTTCAAATAAATAAAATTTTTCTTTGTTGATTCTTTCGTGAGTCAGAGCATCGACAAAATAATCGACTTTTAATTTTTTTTATCCATCTCATCGAATTTATCGTTTTTTATGTTCTATCGATTTTATCCAATTTATCGACTTTTTTACCAACTAAATTTGTTTACATTCGTTTTTTTGTTTGGATTTTTATCGATATGATGTAATTTATCGATTTTTATACCAACTAAATTTAATTTGTATCGACTTTTTTATTTCTATCGATTTGATTCATTTTTATTGATGATATCCAGTCTAGAGTCAGAGTACCGACAAAATAATCGACATTTACATTTTTTATCCATTTAATCGAATTTATCGTTTTTTAAACTTGATCGATTTTATCCAATTTATCGACTTTTATACCAACTAAATTTAATTTTAATTGACTTTTATATTTCTATCCATTTGTTTTATTTTTTATTGATGATATCCAGTCTATCGACTTTACCACCAACTAAATTAAATTTTTCTTTGTTGATTCTTTCGTGAGTCAGAGTATCGACAAAATAATCGACTTTTAATTTTTTTTATCCATCTCATCGAATTTATCGTTTTTTATGTTCTATCGATTTTACCAACTAAATTTATTTAGATTTTATTTTCATTTAGATTTTTATCGATTTGATGTAATTTATCAATTTTTATACCAACTAAATTTTATTTTTGTCGACTTTTATATTTCTATCGATTTGATTCATTTTTATTGATGATATCCAGTCTATCGACTTTTATATCAACTAAATTAAAATTTTCTTTAGATTGTTATCAATTGGATCGAATTCATCGATTTAGTAAAATTTATCAACTTTTAAATTTTTATCGATTTGGTACCTATTTTTTAAGTTTATCGACTTTTATATTTTTAACAATTCGATACAATTGCTCGATTTTGTGCCAGCAAAATATTTTTTTAAATCTTTATCGATTATTTTCGATATAATTAATAGTTGTTAATTGATTTTATAAAAAGTATCGACTTCTCTAACAATTATCGATTTTTAGTTTCATATTAATTTTAACGACTTTCCAATTAATTAAAAGCATTAATACTACTTTTTTATTATTTTTCAGCGCTTCCGGCTCCTATTTTCTTCAGACTGAACCATCAGCGCCATTCGCCAAAGGCCCTATAGTCAGCGTCGAGTTTAAGGATGGTGAAAACACAGTTGACTTACTGAAATTAAATTAATAAGAAACTAATTGTAACGAAAATTTGTAAAATAGAACTTTTTTTAAATATTGTGCAATAAAAATTGCGTGCAAAAATCTCGTTTAATTGTAATTGCATGTAGAATCACTACGTGTTACACCCTACTATGCTATCATTAAGTAGGTCAATAAAATCAAACCCTCTAACTCAAGTACGCACCCACCCCAAAACCAAGTTCGTTTCTTAAGTCTTTCGTTTGATTTTACTTGTATGAGGGCTGAGCAGCACGCAATTGAGTATGCTCGCTAAACTAATAATTGACTGCAAGCTTTGTGGTATTAGCGATAAAAAAGCGCTTTCGAAGTTTAAACAAAAGACAAAATCTCAAAACTTTCAGCCTCTCCAAAAAACTTACAATCCACACCAAAAAAATGATATTGAGTAAATGAAAGCAAAAGTTAAACAACAGAAATCAGATTGTTTTGAGTGCGCAAACGCGACGGCCGCAAGTAATGCTAAACGCTTCGCAGAAAAGCAACAAGCTGGCAAACATAATAAAAAGCGAGAGTGAATGTGTGAAGTAGGAAAAATTTGAAAAAAATCGAAAGTGAATGCAAGAAGTAAAAAAAAATAAAATTAAAAAAATAATGTGTGAATGACGTGCATATCCGCAGTGTGTTGAAGGTGCAATTGAAGAAGAATATATACAAATAAAAATAAAAATAATAATAAATTAAGGAAGAAGAGCATAAGCGAGCTACTACTTCGCTCGAGTTGAAAAATAATTTTCTAAAAAAATACGCTGACAGTTTTGCGTAAAGTGGGTGTCGAGCTAGTTTTTAGTTTGAGTTGTTGCTGTTTTTAATAACCGCAAACAACTTCGCAAACCAAATTATCCAATTAAGCCGGAATTGCAAAAGACCATTGACCAAAAAACAAATCATATTACAGCATCTTGCCAAGGCAA
>CAXKVI010000003.1:10364307-10409307 GCA_964058755.1 Campiglossa producta
CCATGTAAAAATAATTATTCATCAACAGCTACCATTTTCAAACGTCGTAAAATTATTATCTACACGAATATCAAAATTTGACCACCCAATTTGACGATGACTAGCAATAAATAATGTTGTATGACTGTAAAACAGCAACGAATTTAACGATTTTACAAATTTGGTCAAAACCAAAATTAGTTTTTGTTATTGAAATTATTGTGAATATACGACATTTGGTAAGCCCTTCAAATTGTAAGCCCTTCATGAGGTTTACTAAATAAATAATAATTTGAATGCAAAATCAATTTGAAGTAGTTGTTAACGCATATTTTTGGAAATTAAAAACAATAAGTTTTTTATACCAGCTGTAGCGTTCAAAAAGTTCGAGAGTTTCTAAAAAAAAAAAAGTTTTGAAAAATTCGAAAATTTCTGGAAAAAAAAATATAAAAAAAGTTCTGAAACTTGATTTTGATTTATACAAAAACTTAAAATTAACAAAAAAAAAGAGAGTTTTAAAACTGCGTGGCATAAAATAGTTCTACAGTTCCTGAAAGGCCTGCAAATAGACTTTTTTTTTAGTTGAACCAAAAACTGAAAAATTTCGTAAATGTTCCTGAGATAAAGAAAAAAAAAGTCTCAAAAAAAAACAGAAACTGTTCTGGAAAGGAAACCTAAAACTGTAGTAGTCGTTTAAAAATTTCGAGAGTTCCTAAAAAGAAAAAAAAAAAGTTTGAGAAATTCAAAATTTCTGAAAAAAATATAAAAAAAAAGTTCTAATAACTTGATTTTGATTTACCTAAAAACTTAAAATTTCTACAGATTCTTAAAACACTGCAAATTGGACTCAAAAACTTTTTTTTTTTTTTGAACCAAAACTGATAATTTCCAAAATTTCCACAGTTCCTGAGGTTAAGGAAAAAGTGTAAAAAAAAAAACAAAAACAGAAACTGTTCTGGGTAGGAATTTTAAAACTGTGGTGGCGTTCAAAAATTTCGAGAGTTCCTGAAAAAGAAAAAGAAAAGTTTTGCAAAAATTCTAGAGTTCCTGAAAAAAAAACAAAATTTTGAAAACTTGGTTGTGATTTACCCAAAAACTGAAAATTTCCAAAAATTTAAAAAAATGGGAGTTTAAAACTTCTGCGTAGCATTGAAGTAGTTCTACAATTCCTGAAAGCACTGAAAATTGGACTGAAAAACTTTTCAAATTGGCCAAAAAACTGAAAATTTCCTAAATGTGGGGTAAAAGTCCTTGAGTGGACCACCTAAAATTTAGGTGGTCCACAAATTTTTCAAAAAAAATTTTTTTTTTTTTTAATTTATATTCGAAAAGACGGAAGAAATACTTTACTTTTAATTTGAATAAAAAAGGCTTACACAAAAAATATATTGCGGCGACCATCCAATATTTGTGCGCGACCTTTAGTGGTATTTTGTTTTTCACATAGCAGATAACTTTCAACCAAATTTCATTCAAATCGAAGCGATGAAATTTTTAGGTGGCCCGGTTGACGAATTAAGCTCCATGTTCTACAGTTCCTGAAAAGTAGAAAAAAGTCTTCAAAATTGAGCCTAATAGATTTTTTTTTTTTAAATTGATCCAAAAACTAAAAACTTTAAAATGTTAAAAAACTATTCTGAAAATTTTTACAGTTCCTAAAAATGAAATAAAAAAAGTTCTGGAAAATGGAACCCATAATTTTTTTTTTTTTTGTTGACCCAAAAACGCAAAGTTTACACAATTTTTGTATTTAAATGGAAACAAAAAATTAAAAATATATAAATGTCTAAAAACTGAAAATTTGAAACAGTTGTGTTCGTGAAAAGAAGAGAAAAAGTTCTACAAAATGGAGCGTATTTTTGTTCTCATTTGACCCAAAAAGTTGAAATTTCAAAAGTTTTTAAATTCGTAATTTTTTTTTTCATAACACGTCCTATCTCAGAATTTTTTTTTTCAATAACGCTTCAGTTATATATTTTGCCAAGGCCTTAGTTGTGATTTTGTACAATTATAAAGCACTTCCTAGGCTAAATAGAGAAAAAATCGGTGCAATCAACTAAATATTAAAACAAATATAAGTCTGCAAGAGTTATACTTCATAAATGCCACCTCTGCTACTTTGAATAGACAAAAAGTTTGGTTGCTACAGCGTGCTACACTTTCAAACTAAAATAAAATGATTGTTTGGAATATTTTCTATAGATAACTGTAAAAAATGTTTGCCCATATTTGCAACCCTCGATTTAATGTTGACAATTCACTTCAAATTTTCATAAAAGTGACATGACGTATACGTAACATTTTTTTTTTTTGTAACGAATGTTTAGACATAGACAAACAAATAGTTAATACTGCAATACTACCTATTGGAGTGCTTTAAGCGGGAGGTAAAAGGGCACGAAATAATGATAACAGAAAGAACGGGTTGTGTTTACGAGGAAAAGAGATAGGACTTTCACCAATACAGATGTTGTTAATAGACGGGGCTGGCAAGTTCTGAATTCAACTAAATTCTGAAACAGGCACTTTTTGTTGTTTAAAAATATATAAATATAGGGCGATCTTTCACTCAGGCGTCGATTTTATCCTGTCTAAAGTGTTTGTAGGCTTGCAAAAGTTCATTTGCTTATCAGAATCAGTTACTTTTGATCACACGCGCAGGCGCAACTTTTATGAATGAAGCAACACTTGACGGAATGAGTTTGCTCGTTTGTTTATCTCTTCTTCATACCATTTTTTTTTTTTTTTTTTGTTTTAAACGTAGGAATTTACTTCACGATTTTTTTGGATCTCCATACATGCGTAATTTTCATGTAACTACATACATAAATTCAATTCCAACATGTGCATTTGTTTTTATTAATTTGTATGCTACTCTGATCGTTGTTTTATTTGATTTTCTATTTGAACAACTTTGTTCGGTGGAAATAAGTGTCAAGGTGGATTTAACATTTGTTTGTGTTGTAGTTACTACAAGTAAATATAATAGTAAATATTAACTAAAATACATTCAAAACTTAAATAAGCAAGAAAGGCAGTCTAAGTTCGGGTAAACCGAATATTAAATACCCAACGATTTCTACCAGTTTCATCGAAATATTTCCTATGAAACCTGCTAAATTTCACCATTCTACTATAATCAGTTTTAACAACTTCCCTGTCCAATGAGTCATATGTGACTCACGAGAGCGCATTGAAGTAAGTTCATGAGTCACATGTGACTCATTTCTCTATACTTGAGAATATATTCATATTACTCAATTAAGCATTCTCAAAGCGCTTTGTATGGGGCAGGAAAGTTGTTGAAGTTATGATGAGTCGAGTTTTTCAAAATGGCCCCTTAAAATTGCACCTTGCCACGCCCACTTTTAAAGTTTAACAAAAAATCACAATAGAATGACCCGGATAATCTACCTACCAAATTATACTATTTTAGCTATTTACCTTACCGAATTATGTCAATTTATATGATTTTCGAAATTTTCAATACCGAAAGTAGGCGTGGTCGGGAAGCGATTTCGTCCAATTTCATCAGTTATATTACCTATAATGCTAGCATAGATTGTGCCAAATTTCCTGATGCTACCATAATCAGTTTACAAGTTGTGAAGAGTCCAATTTTCAAAAATGCCTCCCTTAAAGGTGGGTGGTGCCACGCCCACTTGAAAAAATTTATCAAAATAGTCATAATAGAATGACTAGGGGGTTCATCGTGCCAAATTATATCATTTTAGCCTTTTCCGTTACCGAATTATGTCAATTTAGGTGATTTTCGAAATTTTCGATATCGAAAGTAGGCGTGGTTGGAGGGCGTTTTTATAAAATTTCATCAGGTATACTCCCAACGATACTAGTATGCTTTGTGCTAAATTTCATCATTCTACCATTATCACTTTAAATGATTCTACAAGTCGGATTTTCAAAAATGCCTCCCTTAAAAGTGGGCACTGCCACGCCCAATATACAAAATTTATGGAAAAATCATAAGAGAATGACCAGGGGGATTCACCTATAAAATTATATCATTTTAGCCATTTCAGCTACCGAGATATGTCAATTAATGTGATTTTCGAAATTTTCGATATCGAAAAAGGGGGCGTGGTTATCATCCGATTTCGCCTATTTTCAATAGCAGCCAGAAAGTAACCAAATTTCATGCAAATATCTTAATTTTTACTCAATTTATGTGATTTTTCGAAATTTTCGATATCGAAAAAGGGGGCGTGACGATCATCCGATTTCGCCCATTTTCAATAGCAGCCTACCTTGGCCAGAAAGTAACCCGTGTTCCAAATTTTATGCAAATATCTTAATTTTTACTCAATTTATGTGATTTTTCGAAATTTTCGATATCGAAAAAGGAGGCGTGGCTATCATCCGACTCAAGTTATTGTGTATACGGACGTACATGCCTTTATGAACTCCTCTTTTCAACCTAAAAACTTTCATATATGGAACTCTATATCTATCACGGTTATTTTGTGCCGATACGTAGTACCGTTATTTGGTACTAGTACGCTGGGTATAAAAATACATGTTTTTGCGCAATTACTTGTGTGTTTGCGTGTGTTCAATTTAATTGGACTTCTTACGTTGCAATCAGACTTAATAAATCTCTTGCTCTCTCGCATTTATTTCAAAGTTTTATTTACATTAAAAACTCACTTTTTATTGCCGTTGAACTTTTGAACCTTGCTAATATTGTTGTCAGGTAGAATGCTTGGGTTCAAGAATTTGTTTAAAATTTGGGTTTACAGTTTTTTTGGACTTTGTTGGCCTTTTGAACAGTTAATTTTTGGAGAGGTTCAAGGTGGCTCATACATTTTTGTACACAAGTTTATGAAATAAATTTTTTTAAGGTTATGTACGCATGTAGGAATGTGTTTATATACCTACATATAATTATTACGTAACCTGAATGTATCCAAAAGGGCAGTGCAATAATTCAGTAAAGATAAGTATCAGCCAAAGCATAGTTTTTCGAAATACCAAAACTTTCCCACAAATCTTTAGTCTCTAAAAAAAATCAATAGGGGGTTTCACCAAACCTTATAAGTTAACGAAATGTGTAAATTTATAAATTTACCAACTCAGTTTATAACTGCCCTAGATCAATTTATGTGTAAACTTTTTATTTCGAAATTTCCATGAAAAAGTAATTTTCGACACTTTTTTAAGCACATTCTTCTATTTTTGTCTAATGTGCATTGTATGAATTAAAAAAATTACATTTAGAACAGTTTCATTGAATTGGACAAACTTACGAGCTCTACACCAAAACCGACGTGGAAGATTATCAAACTTGCGTAAACTTCGTTCCATACAAATTTTGACAGTTAATTTATACACTTGATAAATTTATATGCTTACGCGCTTTATAAAGTGTTTACAAGGTTTGATGAATCCCACTAATCAAAATAAGCGATAGTCTTAAAGTCTAACATCGATTACAGGCCTTTTCTTACATAATATACAGCCTTATCTTAGCCGCTTAAACTATTTTAAATTGACTATGCATCCAAGCATTGCATACAAAGTACCTTAAGTAATTACTTGGTACAAAGAGCAATAAAAATGGCACAAACTTTCAGAGGGTACGCTGCAGTGAAAGCAAGTAGTTGAAAACTACTTTACAACTTGTTTGAGCACCAGGAATTCTTGGTTCTAAGACTATCCACTTGGGTGTTGCCACTTGGTGTCGATTTACAGGGTTGCCACCTATCCGAATTATTTTTTTTATTATGGACCAAGATATGCCAATATGCATATCAAATGAAAGGTATTTTCGGCAACATACCAACTATATTTTTGGGGTAATTTTGAGATCATATTTGGATTATTTTAGGATCATTTTGGGAACATTTTGGGATCAGTTAGGGATTATTTTAGAATTGTTTGGTGGCCATTTAGGGATCATTTTGGCTTAAATTTTGAATCATTTTGTTGTAATTTTGCGGTTACTCTCTGATCATTATGGGATCCTTTAAGCTCTTCTTAGGGTCATTTTGGGATCATTTTAAGGTCATTTATGGATCATTGTGGGGTCGTTTTGAGGCCATTCTGGGTTCATTTTGGTATAATATTTGGTGCATTTTGGGGCAATTTTAGGGTCATTTTGGTATAATTTTGGGATTATTTTAGAATCTCTTTGGGGCCATTTTAGGGAACATTTCCTGATCATTATGGGACCATTTAAGCTCTTTTTGGGTTTATTTTGCGATCATTTTAAGGTCATTTATGGATCATTGTGGGGTCGTTTTGAGGTCATTCTGGGTTCATTTTGGTATAATATTTGGGGCATTTTGGGGCAATTTTGGTATAATTTTGGGATTATTTTGGAATCTCTTTGTGGCCATTTTAGGGAAAATTTTGTGACCATTTTGGGGTCATTTTGGATCGCTTGAGCGATTTCGATGAAATTTGGCAGAGAGAGAGCATGCTTGATTTTAAGGCTGTCACTTAGGTGTTGCTACTTGGGACGGTTTACAGGGTTGCCACCTATCTAATTTTTTCTTAAATATTGAGCAAGCTATACCAAATTGCCAATATGAGTAACAAATCAAAGGTACTTCCAGCTGCATACCAACCATGATGTCTCAAAAATGAGTTGGTACCTAGGGTTGCCACGTTACTATATATTGACCGATTTGGATGAAATTTTGTTTGTGGATAGTATGCTTCATTCTGAGATTTTCTATTAGGTTTGCCACTTGAGACGGTTTATAGAGTTGCCACCTATTTGATATTAATAGCACCTTCATCATGGTTTCTACCCAGAAACCTTGCTGAACAAAGTTGCCCACTTTTTTACCATTTATTTTGGTAAGCACGACCTACTATTTTCCCAAGATTTTATCCACTTTTTTTCCTACAAAAAAGCGATTACTGCCAGTTTTAAGGTCTTTATATGTGCTGAAATGATACTTGATCATGTGTTATTAAGAGACTAATTGGGTATTTTATGTAGACACTGATATTGTCGGACAGATCCACTTTGTTCATGCCCCTAAAAAACTAGTTAGGATAAATTACACACCATTGAAGTTAAAAGGTATTAATCGCAGGCCAATGTGTTTTGACCATACATAAAGTACTCGTACCGCAGCATGTCACATACTCATGGCACCATGTGACTTTTTGTAGTCGATTATGAAAAATTTCTCAAGCGTGCATTAATTTTGTATGTCAGCAATCGATGAAGTGAAAAACTTAAAAATGATACAGGAAAAGCTAAAGTGAAATATTTGCAATGACTGCATTTTAACAATGAATCAAATGTGACATAAGGCAAAAAAAAACTCAATACACATTATATAACGAGTTTAAGGTATACATATTTAACAATAAATAAACCGCTGTATGTAGTTTTTCTGGTGAGTTTTTTTTTTAAGTCTTCAACACTTTTTTCAAGTCTTCAGCACAAGACTCTTTATAAAAGTTTAAAAAATACGATCGATATTAATTTGTATGTAATTATAATCATTTAGCTGCATCCTGCCATGTTTTGTCAGTTATCTAAGTGGCGTCTAATCTTGTCCTAATCGAACAGCGACATACAGTGGAATGGAATTGCATTTTAGATGAACAAAATTAAGCAGTCTTGCAGTGTTGCAAAAGTATTGTTTACTCATTTTTTTATCAATAATTTTAATTAATTAGCCAATTAAATTAAGGAACTGTTATGATTATTTCCTGTCATAATTTCATACTTGAGGCGGACGTTAAAGTTTGCGTGAGTCTTTCCTTTAATTCAAATTTTTTGTTAAATTTTCAATAACTAGGCTATCAGTTTTATACCCAACTGTACTAAAACGGAACCGAAACCGTAACCGTAACCGAAACCAACATAAATATTAAGGAACGAAACCGGAACCGAAACCGTAACTTAAACCGTAACCACAACCAAACCGTAATGTTGAGGAACGAAACCGGAAACGAAACCAATATTAATGTTGAGAAACGAAACCGGAACCGAAACCGTAACCGTAACCGAAACTAAAATAAATGTTGCGGAACGACACCGGATCCGAAACCGTAAACGAAACCAAAATTAATGTTGAGAAACGAAACCGGAACCGAAACCGTAAACGAAACCAAAATTAATGTTGAGAAACGGAACCGGATCCGTAACCGTAACCGAAACTAAAATAAATGTTGAGGAACGAAACCGGAACCGAAACCGTAAACGAAACCAAAATTAATGTTGAGAAACGAAACCGGAACCGAAACCGTAACCGTAACCGAAACTAAAATAAATATTGAGGAACGAAACCGGAACCGAAACCATAAACGAAACCAAAATTAATGTTGAGAAACGAAACCGGAACCGAAACCGTAACCAAAACCAAAATAAACGTTGAGTAACGAAACCAAAACCAAACCTTAACTGCAATGAATGTTGAGAAACTTAACCGGAACCGAAACCTTAACTGCAATGAATGTTGAGAAACTTAACCGGAACCGAAAACGAAATAAATGTTGCGGACCGAAACCGGAACCGGAGCCGAAATAAATGTTGAGAAACTTAACCGGAACCGAACACGGAATAAATGTGGAGGAAAGAAACCGGAACCGGAACCGAAACCGAAATAAATGTTGAGGAACAAAACCGGAACCGAAACCGAAATAAATGTGGAAGAACAAAACCGGAACCGAAACAGAAATAAATGTGGAAAAACAAAACCGGAACCGGAACCGAAACCGAAATAAATGTTGAGGCACAAAACCGGAACCGAAACCGAAATAAATGTGGAAAAACAAAATCGGAACCGAAAGCGGTACCGAAACCGAAATAAATGTTGAGGAACAAAACCGGAACCGAAACCGAAATAAATTTGGAAAAACAAAACCGGAACCGAAAGCGGAACCGAAATAAATGTTAAGGAACAAAACCGAAACCGAAACCGAAATAAATGTTAAAGAATAAGACCGGAACCGGAAGCGGAACCGAAACCGAAATAAATGTTAAGGAATAAAACCAGAACCGGAAGCGGAACCGAAATCGAAATAAATGTTAAAGAATAAAACCGGAACCGACACCGAAACCGAAATAAATGTTAAAGAATAAAACCGGAACCGGAAGCGGAACCGAAACCGAAATAAACGTTAAGGAACAAATCCAGAACTGAAACCGAAATAAATGACAAAGAATAAAACCGGAAGTGGAACCGAAATTGAAATCGAAATAAATGTTGAGGAGCGAAACCGGAACCTTAAAATCGAAACCGTAACTAAAATAAATGTTGAGGACCGAAACCGGAACCGAAACCGTAATTAAAATAAATGTTGAGGACTGAAACCGGAACCGGAATAAAAACCGGAACGGAAACCGGAACCAAACCCCGAACCGAAACCGTAACTAAAATAAATGTTGAGGACCGAAACCGGAAGTAAAACCGGAAGCGGAACCGAAACCGAAATAAATGTTGAGGAGCGAAACCGGAACCGAAAAATCGAAACCGTAACTAAAATAAATGTTGAGTACCGAAACCGGAAGTAAAACCGGAACCGAAACTGAAACCAAAATAAATATTGAGGAACGAAACCGGAAACGAAACCGTAACGAAAATAAGTTTTATAAACGAAACCGGAACCGAAACCGATGTCGGAACATTATTGTAATCGGTTTCATACCTTGGTATGTACATACATACGAATAACCTTGTTTAGTCTTTCTTTCTAGACCACCAACTGGGTATATAATATTTCATTTTAACCCAACTTTGACTTCCTGATTAGTTAGGTATATTTTTTTTTGCTTGAAACGCCCATCATGACTATGCTTGAAAGATATGATAAAACGACTAAGTCCAATTCATTAATATTGTTAAAAATCGACGATGCATGCAATTTTTGCAACATTTTTGTGTGTAATCAACGCATATTGGAAAAAACTATTAAGCGTGATTTAGAAATACCTACCTATGCATGTATGCAAGTCTGAAAGTCATTAAAATTGTATTAACTATTTTTTATGAACCAATACAATACATATATTGAATCTTAATGACTATAGATACATACATACATTTTCATGTCTTAAAAATTTAGTTCAATAAACCAAAACAATCGGTACTTGGGCAAGCGCACTGCACTGGCTTTCTGGGAATAGTATCTTAGAGTTTTTTATGTTTGTTTTTTACTGGTCATGAAAGTGAAAAAGATTCAACACAAATAAAAACCTTTATGTTCGACAGACAAAGTGTCTGCTGAAATCTGCTGTTGTTTAATGATTTTTATAATTTGTGTTTGTTTTAGTTTCTTTTTTGTTGCGACTTTTCCACAGCAGTTTAGACGGCATTTTTACACTTGTGAAATGTTCACTAAATCTATAAAATAATAAACTGTTTGAAGATGAAATTTGAGAGAAATCTTATAAAAACCACCACTAAGTATAATGGAAAATTTTTTGTTAGAGAAATATATCCAATACTAGCTGATCCGGGCACAAATTACTTCCTATGTATGTATCCTAACCCTAACCCTCTCCCCGGTCCCAACCTAAGAACGTGATGGTAAATTATGATATAAATATAACCTGATTTATATTTACATCAGAATTTACCATTACTTTCTAAAGGGGAATTTGAAAAAACTGTTGGGTGCTGCCATTCATGTCTAGCATTCTTTTAATTTCAAAAAGGTTGTCGGTGTCCTATATTAGCCTTATTATGATATTTTAAAATTTGAATGAAAAAAATCGGGAAAACTAAAATAGTCAAACATTTAATAAAACCTAGTGTTGGGCAGTATCGATTCAAAAAGTACTGAGTTTTCTTTTGAGCGCACTGTTTTTATCCGTCCGCATCATGAGTGAAACAACGACGAACAAGCGAAAGCAAAACTTCGTGCTTGAACATCGTTATCGTTGGTGTGTGAGTATAAACGCAAAATGCACAATGTGCAATTTTTGGCCACCGTGGCTTGAAAGTATCGATGTCAAAGTAGTAAATACTCAAAAGTACTCGATACTGCCCAAGACTAATAAAAATAGCAAAAAACTTAAATCCTTAACCCTCTTTGACACTCAACCAAGTATAATCACCACCATATCGCCTTTTTTTACATGCACCCAAAGCAGGAAATGCCAAATATTGTATTACACAGCAAAATTCCTTATTACCAAATTCAGCGTACAACTATGTATATCTGTGGGTCACTGTTACTATGACGTAACATTCGACTTTCCTCCAATAACCACAAAAAGCATACAGATTTAATTGGACTGTGAAGGTATACCTTACTACATTGCAAAAACGATTGAATACATATACTCGTAGATAATAAAAACACATTATAAAAACATACGTATCAGAAATGATAATAAAGTTTTGCAAAGGCAATAAAAAAATTAACAAATAATAAACAACAAAAAGTTATTAATTCAAGCATTACAAAAAATTTTAACGAAAAAAAAAAACAAGAGACTTGCAAAAGCAATAAAATTCATTACCATCATCGATAGTTATCGATTTGTTGTTTTAAAAAAAGTCTTTAAAAATATCTGATTATGAGGAAAAGAACGGCTAATCGAAAACTATGAATTTTGTTAAGCGAATAACTGTAATAGGTTGTACGAATTTTCTTTCAGAACTAATTAGCACCTTCAAAAGGCGCCTCACTCGACAAAATTACCCGCTTTTTTATCCGCCTTTTTGGGAAGCGCGACCCGGTAATTCCCCAAGATTTTATCCGCTGCTGATTAGCAGGGTATAGGTACACTGAACTATAAAAAAGCAGTGTTACCATTAAGCTTATCAAAAAGCAAACGTAAAAGTCAAAACAAAACCAGCAAAAATACATACTCACAAAACAACTAAAAACTTCAGTGTAACCGGCTTCTTGCAACATTGTTACCACAAAAATGACCCCAAAAAAATTAGCTACACTTACTACATAACAGTATCGTATAGTAACAACAACAACAATCGAAAGCTAAGAGATCAACAGTTGTTTAGGTCTTAGGGATGGCAATCCCGAAAAACTCTGCTTTTTGAAGTACAGAATATATCAGGATTTCTTGCTTACAATTTCGGTATACTCGGTTAAAAGCTGCTAACTCCCTTAAGAAACATTTTTCAGTAGAAGGACAAAATTAATCTTTACAAAAGAATAAATTGATAAAATTATTCGACTGGTCAAAAATTCACAAAATTTTCAAAGTAACATTAAAATTTCATAAATTTTTTGAACTTGGGAGGTTTTATTTTTTTTTTTTAGTATTGTTTAGCGATTCTGGACAATGAAGATGTAATTTTTCTCTCGACCAAGTTCAGATATCTCCCACCTTTCCAGCTGTATGAAAAAGTCGTTTTGACTGAAAAGTGGACTTGGTAGCTTTTACCGCGATACCGACGATATATGTTGTAAGGTTAAATACCTTCTCAAGTAATTTTTTTCACCTAACTATGGCTAAGGTCGAATTTGCAATTCCAGGCACTAGTCCCGATTACCTAAAATTGTAAAATCACATCCCGAAAATCCCGCGATGTTAAAAATACAAAAAGTTGGCATACCTAGAAAGCATGTATGTATGTATGGGAATATGCGCGTATCGGACATGCAATTGCAATTGTTGGCGCTGTGCCAATTTTTGTTGTTCACTCAAGTGGAATCTCGTCGACATGATATTGGCTGTGGTACAGTGGGATAGTTTCATAAAAATACTACATATAAATTTTATAAAGAAGCTTTTACATTCTACATAAGTTGTAGTTTCGGGAGGTAAACCGGCGTTGCCAACCAACGAAAAATTTTATATTTTTTCTTATTAACTGAGTATTGGGGCTCAAGAAAATTTGACGTGTGCAAAAATTTCTTGACCATTTCTTGAGTGTTTTTAATATGGAGTTTGACATTTCTTGGCAGGTGAGTAGCTGGCTTGAACACACCACCAGTTCGAACTTGCTCAGCTCCTTTTCATGAAACAAGAAACAAAACTTCAAATTCCCCGCTTACTCTGGGAGTTCAGAAAAAAAATTTTATATCCAGAAATTTTCAAAATAAAAATTTTTATCAACTTTTTCAAATGTTACTATAAATCAGTGAAAAAAAACAAATTCTTACCAGTTTAACAAGGAAACGACTCTTTGGGAAATTTTCGTCCACTGTGCAGATACCTGATTTTTTAATTGCTACTGTTAACAAATGTTGAAGGTGCACTGCTACTTGAGCACCCGCATCCTTTTGATAATCAAGTTTAAAAGTGCAAACATTTTCTGCCTTACCACAAAAGTGGCGCATAACATGTATCCCAATAAACCATAGAAAAGTGATACCTACATACATATTTCAAGTTGTGATCTTCAGCTTCTCTCTTCCGAAACGGTAATACTCAACTTGTTTAGCAGCTGGGAAGCATTTGTAAAAAGTATTAATCCATTTAAAAATGTACCTTTTTTAGATTTTGCTTTAGCTCAGTATGTAGTAGAGCTATCGTTGATTCCAATATACAGATCGAACGGTGTTGAATTGAGAAACTCGACAATATAGATATCTTCATAATTATAAATTTTAAAGTTACCTCAATTTAGATTAAGGTGTGGGATATGCTTAAATTTACTTTTGCTATTTACCTTTAATTACCCAATAAACACGCTCATCACGTTCATTACTTCGCATTTCTCTCGAGGCATGTGTCATCAGTATTTATTGTTGCATTTCCTTGTATACGAAACTTAATTTTCGGTTTTTTTCTTTCAATCCTAATCTCTAACAACAGCCCGCTGATCTGACTACCAACACTTCATACATCGAAATTGTTGCATCGTCGTGTCGGCTGTGAGTTGCATTTTCATTTGCGTTCATATATCATTTATGTCATTCTTGTATTTTTTTCGTTTTGTGGGAAGCATTGCATTTCAATGTGATTAGATAATCGCTCTAGAAAGTTCAAGTTAACTGACGCTGGAGAAAAAGTAAAATAATAACAATTACAACTTTTTTTTGGGGTAATTCCAAGTTATGTGGATTCGACTTTCGATAGGCGAGTGAAGTATGCGATCGAACATAATCAAGGAATTAAATAGTTTAATTTATTTTATTTCATTTTATTTTGATTTATTTTATATTATTTTATTTTGGCTTTATTTTATTTAAATATTTTTCTTTTTTCATTTTACTTTATTTTATTTTATTTATTTTTTTTTTTTTTTCATTTTATTATTTTATTATTTTATTTTATTTTATTTTTATTTTACTTTATTTTTTTTATTTTATTTTTTTTTGTTTTATTTTATTTTATTTTATTTTATTTTATTTTATTTTATTTTATTTTATTTTATTTTATTTTATTTTATATTATTTTATTTTGGTTTTATTTTATTTAAATATTTTTGTTTTTTGCATTTTACTTTATTTTATTTTATTTTATTTTTATTTTAGTTTATCTTTTTTTTTATTTTATTTTATTTAGGTTTTTTTTTTCATTTTACTTTATTTTTTTTTTTTTCAATTTACTTGATTTTATTTTTTTTTCTCTTATTTTTTTATTTTATTTTTTTTTTTATTTTTTTTTATTTTATATTACTCTTTTTATATTATTTTATTTTATTTTTTTTATTTTATTTTATTAAACTTTTATTTTATTTTATTTTATTTATTTTTTTTTTTATTTTGCTTTATTTTATTTTTTTGTTTTATTTTATATTATTTTATTTAATTTAATTTTATTTTATTTTATTTTATTTTTTTTTAATTTTTATTTTTTTTTTATTTTTTTTTTGTTTTATATGTTTTTTTTTCTTAATTAAATTTTTTTTTGTTTAATCAATTTATTTATTTTTTATTTTATTTTACATATTTCATTTTATTTTATTTTTTTTTTTTATTTAATTTTTTTTTTTTTGTTCTTTTTTATTTTTTTATTTTATTTATTTTATTTTTATTTTACTTCATTCAGTTTTATTTTATATTACTTTAAAACCTGCTTGGTGGTGCCCTGCCTGACAACATCGTCTGCCCTACAGTTTCCCCCAATGTCCCTGTGTCCCGAGACCAATGTAAGATCGACGACAGCTGTGAGCCAGTTCAGAGTTAAACGAGTAAGACCAAGAGCTTTGGTTGCCGCTTGGCTTTCGCTGAAAATAACGATATCCTCGCCGATAGCGCGCTTACTTATCCAGGCCTCGGCATCCAAGATTGCTGAGACTTCAGCCTGGAAGACGCTACAATGATCAAGTAGTCTGTAGAAGAGGGCTCAAGGTCCAGATCCCTTGAATAAACCCCTCCTCCAACTCTGCCGTCTAACTTCGAGCTGTCAGTGTAAATAGAAATGCCGCCATTAGTAGCGGGACACTGATCCGTCCTCTCCCATTCGTGCCGATCTGTGCTCCGAGAGGAAGATCCCAGAATGCTCGGGTGTCTAGTTGTGCTTGCGCCCCAGCCAGACGTTTTCCTCAGACGCAGAACCGGTGCTAATACAGATAATGCCAGATCTGTGGACTTTACCTTATCAGATTCAGGTGGTGTTTACATACATAGATACATTAGTTTCCGCTTGTAAATAAAATTCACTTTTTATATATTTCGGTCAAAAAGAACCGGTTTTTAGTTTTGATATGAAAATAACAAGCCAGTGAGTGGTCAAGAAAAATAAACAAAAATCGTTAAAGATCGCATTATTACATATTATTTTAAAGTGGCACGCCACATGTGGCATGTAATGTTGCATGCATTACCAGCTAGTTGTGATGCCGTTTGACGAGTGTGAATCCGCGTTACTTCCGCCAAATTTCGATAACAACAATCAGATTGGTGCACAAACTACTGTCTGGGGGTTTAGGTGCCGCACAACAACAACAACAACCAGTTGAAGATTGCGAAAACTCGAACTAAATTGTTAGTGGCTGCGAGTCACAAATGTAATTCAATACAATTGTAACCCAAAAATAAATAATAAAAAAGGCGTGAGTACCAAGTACTCGTGAAGTTTGATGTGTAAACAAATGTATTCTGCACATACTTCTATTTATTTAAACTAGTGTTTGCGAAGTCGTTTAACTTCAACCAAAAAACCTCATTTTATTATATTTTGGGACGAGTCATAAATGACTCATAGAAGAATCATAAATGACTCATAGACGAGTTATAAATGACTCATAGAAAAGTCATAAATGACTCATAGAGGAGTCATAAATGACTCATGGACAAGTCATAAATCACTCAGAGATGAGTCATTAACCACTAATAGATGAGTCATAAATGATTCAGAGACGAGTTCCAAATAACTCATAGACGAGTCATAAATGACTCATCAGTAACCAGTCAAGCAAAAATTGCTCACTCAACTGATCTGTACTCACGACATACACCACCTCTCTTACATCTTACACTTTACATCTTACGCGTAACTTTATCTGGATGACCCCCAGCGCAAAGATGTTTATACATCAAAAAGATATTTATTTACACAAATTTAATGATACAAATTTTCCACTCCCAAAAAATTTATGAAAGTGATTATATAAGCAAAAGTTGTGTAACAGTTTATTTGTATGTAGTTGAATAATATTTCTGTAGTTTCGACTTATATGAGCATTCGATTTTATTTTGTTATGTCAATTCTTCTTCTTTATTTTCAGTGTCACAACGTAAGAACGAAACAAGTCAAGTCTACGTCACCGAGTCTTGCTTGGAGAAGCCATATCGTTGTCCACATCCCAAAATACAATTCTACCTCTACACACGTCGCACTCAACAGAATCCCGAATTCATCGATGTGCTAGACGATAATGCGCTCTACTATACCCACTTCAATCCGCGGCATCCCACCAAAATTATTATACATGGCTTTGGTGGCGGACGCAATAATAGTCCGAGCCCCGATTTACGTGAAGCTTACTTTACCATAGGCGATTATAATATCATCATTGTAGATTATGCAGAGGCGGTGAAAGAGCCTTGTCTCAGTCAAATGGAATGGGCGCCACGTTTTGGTAGCTTATGCATCTCACAGTTGGTCAAATATTTGGCACGTCATCCGCGTGGTGTACGCCCAGATGATTTGCATTTTATTGGTTATAGTGTGGGTGCGCATATTGCCGGTCTGGTTGCAAATTATCTCAAGCCACATGAAGGTAAATTGGGACGCATTACCGCTTTGGATCCCACCATATTCTTTTATGCTGGTACAAATAATTCACGTGATTTGGATTCGAGCGATGCGAATTTTGTAGATGTACTGCATACGGGCGCTGGCATATTGGGGCAATGGCATTCGAGTGGTCATGCGGATTTCTATGTGAATGGTGGTACCCGACAGCCAGCGTGTGTGGGCTCAGCGACGTTGTTTCGTAAGTTTTTCTACTTTTTATCGTGTTTTGTGCTTCTTTTCTAAATTTGTAAAATTTTTTTTTCCTTCATAGAAACACTCGCCTGTGACCACACCAAGGTGACACCCTATTTTATTGAATCGATAACGACGACGCGTGGATTTTATGCTGGTCCTTGTCCGAACCTTTTCACTTATCTGATAGGTTGGTGTGATCCAAAGGACTCGGAATTTGTGCTTATGGGCGAACATGTTACTCATGAGTAAGTAAATCAAAAAAATAAAATATTAAAAAAAAAAAAATAAAATAAAATAAAATAAAATAAAATAAAATAAAATAAAATAAAATAAAATAAAATAAAATAAAATAAAATAAAATAAAATAAAATAAAATAAAATAAAATAAAATAAAATAAAATAAAATAAAATAAAATAAAATAAAATAAAATAAAATAAAATAAAATAAAATAAAATAAAATAAAATAAAATAAAATAAAATAAAATAAAATAAAATAAAATAAAATAAAATAAAAAAATAAAATAAAATAAAATAAAATAAAATAAAATAAAATAAAATAAAATAAAATAAAATAAAATAAAATAAAATAAAATAAAATAAAATAAAATAAAATAAAATAAATAAAATAAAATAAAATAAAATAAAATAAAATAAAATAAAATAAAATAAAATAAAACACAATAAAATAAAATAAAATAAATAAAATGAAATAAAATAAAATAAAATAAAATAAAATAAATTAAAATAAAATAAAATAAAATAAAATAAAATAAAATAAAATAAATAAAATAAAATAAAATAAAATAAAATAAAATAAAATAAAATAAAATAAAATAAAATAAAATAAAATAAAATAAAATAAAATAAAATAAAATAAAATAAAATGAAATAAAATAAAATAAAATAAAATAAAATAAAATAAAATAAAATAAAATAAAATAAAATAAAATAAAATAAAATAAAATAAAATAAAATAAAATAAAATAAAATAAAATAAAATAAAATAAAATAAAATAAAATAAAATAAAATAAAATAAAATAAAATAAAATAAAATAAAATAAAATAAAATAAAATAAAATAAAATAAAATAAAATAAAATAAAATAAAATAAAATAAAATAAAATAAAATAAAATAAAATAAAATAAAATAAAATAAAATAAAATAAAATAAAATAAAATAAAATAAAATAAAATAAAATAAAATAAAATAAAATAAAATAAAATAAAATAAAATAAAATAAATAAAATAAAATAAAATAAAATAAAATAAAATAAAATAAAATAAAATAAAATAAAATAAAATAAAATAAAATAAAATAAAATAAAATAAAATAAAACAAAATAAAATAAAATAAAATAAAATAAAATAAATAAAATAAAATAAAATAAAATAAAATAAAATAAATTAAAATAAAATAAAATAAAATAAAATAAAATAAAATAAAATAAAATAAAATAAAATATAAATAATAAAATAAAATAAAATAAAATAAAATAAAATAAAATAAAATAAAATAAAATAAAATAAAATAAAATAAAATAAAATAAAACAAAATAAAATAAAATAAAATAAAATAAAATAAAATAAAAAAAAAATAAAATATAACAAAATAAAATTTAAAAAAAAAAAATAAAATAAAATAAAACGAAATAAAAAAAAAATAAAATATAACAAAATAAAATTTAAAAAAATATTAAAAAAAAAATAAAATAAAACAAAATAAAATAAAAAAAAATAAAATAAAATTTAAAAAATTTAAATAAAAAAAACGAAGTTAAATCAAATAACGTTTAATCAAAATAAATCTAAATAAATTAAATTAAATCAATCAATAGAACTAAGCTATTAAATACATATATAATATTGAAAATCAAACTATACCCCAAAACTTTTACAGAGCACGAGGAAATTATTATGTGACGACAAATGCTAAACCACCATATGCGCGAGGTTTTCCAGGCAAGGCACGTTCGGCTAATAATGGCGAGTATACAGGCGTGCGAAGATAATTCAAAATAAACGCACGCATATGTAAATATGTTATATAGATAAATATAGAGCTAAATATATGTAGTAGATGAAAAAAAAAAACTTAAAAATTCTCTAACTAAAATTTTTTGGTGTAAAATTAGTGCATATTTGTGATTTTAGTTTTAAAAGTTTGGAAAATGCGCTCATTATGTACCAGTTAATGTATGTTTGTAAGTGTTTTAGATTATTTATAAAAATGTTTCCTAAAGGGCGATTTACACGGTTCGATTTTCTAGTCGATTTTCTGGTCGATTTTTCAGTCAACCTTCAAATACAAGGTGTGAATCGATCGAATTTAAATTTACCAGCATATCGACCCGTGTAAATCAGCCTTAAAATGTATATGTATGTATATATAACTGTTAATAAGGAAAAGGATGCAATGCAGAAACGAAAAGTAAATATTAAAACAGATAGCCTGAAAATTGTGGGAGTTCAGATATTCAAACAAACTATAACGGAATTCATAAAAATACTTTCACCTATCAAACTTGCAAAATTTGTTTGGTTATAACTTAATCTGTTTTTATTAAAAAATCTAGTTTTAGTAAAAGAAATTATTTTGTTTGTATAAAGTTTTCTTAGATATATTTCCAAATGTTTCATGGTTTGGAGTAAGTAAATATGGACCTTTCTCTTAGATAAGTAAGTTCTTTAGATGTATTATACTATATTTCGAAAGTAAGTTCTTAGTCGAAGTTTTTTTTTTTTATAAAAAGCCATTTTTGTAACTATAACTATGTAAATAATGAAATATCAAATGACCTTGTAAAAAGTGTAATTTTTTATTTTTATGATGATTTTGGTGTAAAAAGATGTTTTACAAACAATTTAGCAAATTTGCATAAATTTATGTAGTTAAAAATTGTTTGAAAATAAAAAAACGACTTAGCATATATTTTTTAGTTTTACTCAATTTTTGTATGAAGAATGCTATGCTTTTAGCTCGTGAGGGGAACAAAGTTTTGCAGAGCATACGCTTGCGAAGCGGTATCATTTATCGGAGCTCTCTAGCGATTCATTACCCACTCGTTATATTAGCTTTGTTTCTTTCCTGCTAATTATGAATAATTATGAATAATTATTCCTAAAAAAGTGTTCTTTGAAAAAATTAGCAGCGAATTCAGCAGCTTTTGGACATTTAATTAAGAGAGAGAGAGCGCCAATTCGCTGCAAGTTATTGCTGGAGATTTTTCGTCCAGCAGAAAGCAGCAAGCATTAACAGCTGATCGGTGGCATGGCAAAACAACAACAAAAAATGTAAATTCAAATTGTTAGCCAATCAGGAACGTAACCGCTGTTTTATCTGCAAGTTTCTGCTGAACCCTGTTCGACGAAAAATTAGCAGAAATGAGATTTTGACAGCTTTTTACAAGACTCTCTTCTGCTGACAGTTCTTTGCTGGAGATTTCAAGAAACAAAACTATTTTGCCATACATTGCCGAATCAAAAAGACCAAGTCCTTCGGAGCGCTTCGTTACAAAGCTTTATCTCAAGTAATGAAGTCTAAGTTCGGCTAAAACCAACATTAAATACCCAGCGATAGTTTTCAGAACGGGATAAAAATAGGTGGGGTGCGATAAAGCCATGCGAGATAACGCCATATGGCCTTATCACTCAATTCAAAGAGATAAAGCCATATTCGCGCCAAAATTTCTGTATGGCTTTATTTCCAATTTCAGAGAGCGATAAGGCCATATGGCGTTATCTCGTATGGCTTTAACTCTCATTTGATTTTCCCTTTTACGGAATATTTTCTGTTCTATATGCAATCAAGAAGGTGTAAGCGTTCTGTAAAAGGGAGAAATCATTAGTGTCTCCTTTTACGAAACGTGCACTATTAGTGATTTTAACCTTTCGTGAGATCAATGAGCTTTTTTTAGGAAAACCCCACTCCACGAGACAAAAAAAATGTCGAAGATATAAGGTTTGTTTACTGACCAAAAAAAAGTTCAGAGCAGGTTAGAGCAGAGCAGAGCAGGGCAGCTGTCAAAATAGAAATAGAGCAACTCAGAGCAGAAATGCCATGAAACACTTGAATCTCGATAGTTTCTTTTTATTTGGTTTTTTATGTTTAAATCTTCAAAATTAATGCAAATTCACGTACACAAAAACATTGATTTTCTTGCAAGCTAATTTTTTTGAAGTTTTCAAAAATTTATTTTTTCCTGACTGACAATTGCTTCTCTGCTCTAACTTATACCCCTTTTACATTATTCAAGTCTTGAATTCAATTCTGCCGCGACATAGGCGAAGGGGGTGAGAAGCGAGGGGAAGAGTACACTTGAAAGCGTATCGTCAACTCGTTTCAAGTTTTTCTTGCTATCTCTTTCACTCCTCCTTGTACCCCCATATTTTGTTTCATAATTGCTTTCAAGAAAAATTGACAAGTGTAGACACGAATAGAAAACACAAAAGAGAACGCCAGCAGAGTTGAAAGCAATACTTGACAAATGTAAAACCGGAGTTACTCCATAAAAAAAGCTACAACAGAAATTTGTGATCTGGATTACTCTAGTTTTGTTTTGAGCGTACTCATGAAACAAAAGATAGAGCAACCTAGAGCAAGAAAAGTGTTCGTTAAACACAATTTTGTGAAATATATCAATCTGGCGTAAGCTAGAGCAGCCCAATAAAGAAACCTATAAAGAAAAATGCAATTGAGCGTTAGCTAGGGTTCCCAGAAAAAAAAAAAGTTTTAAGTGTTTTTCAAAAACACTTCATATGAGGGGAGGTACGGCCGACTTTTTTTTGCCTGTAAGGCGAGACGCCTTACGGCGGTTCACAGGGTTGCCATCTATCTACTTTTTTTTTAATATTGAGCAAGGCATGCCAATATGGGTATCAAATAAAAGGTATTTTTGGCCGTAGTCCGAATATGAAATTTTCAAGCATGGTTGCCAACTAGGATTACCACCTTACTGCTTTTTATTTACTATTCCTTATACATATACCGGGAATCGCTAAACCTATTTGGATGAAATTTGGAAAGCTTATAATGATGGTAAATAAGATTTGGGGCCAATTTCAGTGATACTGAAAGCATTATTTGAGTATCACTCGTAACTGAAATAAAAGAACACTTTATATTCTTTCAAACATTGTTTTTTATTTATTATGTTTATTTAATTAATTAATGCATTCATAAACATATTAGCAAATACATTTTACTTTCCTGTTTATATGTTCTATTGTTTTTACAGGCTTCAATTACACATTTTAATTTATTTAATGCTATAAATTTGGTACATATTTTTTGTTTTTTCTAAATTGTTTTTCATTTAAAATTGTCTTATTAATTTTATATGATTTTGTGCTCTCATGTGCTAGGCAAATACATTATGGTTTGTTATATATGTAACTATGAAATATTATATTATTTTTTATTTTTTTTTTTATTTCTAGTTAAATATACAAGCTACATATTCCAAATATTTTATTTATGAGTTAAAATAAGGACAACAATTTAATGATGAGATGAGAGCAAGAGAACACATTTAAAAATACACACTGAAATATGTTTATTAAATATAGTTATTTTTTTTCATTTTTTCCTTTATTTTTTTTATTTTTATTATTATTACTTATTAGAGTTTACTTATTTTTTTTTTTTTTTTGTTAAATATTCCATATTTAGTTTTATCCTTTTGCTATTGTATATATTGAACTTCATGGCGTTTTTATGAAGCCAACACTTATGTTGCTGTTTTTTGCATAGGGTATGCTTTTGTTATTTATTTACTAAATATTTTTTTTTTAATATTAATTTTCTAGTTACAGTTATTTATTTAAGCCTGTTTATATGTTTATTTAAGCCTGTTTACATGTACAATTAATTTTTTTTAGTAAGCCTTATCTTACCACTATCTATAGAATTCAGTCGATTATAAGTTACAGTTTGATTAATTTTATATTAATTTTGGTTTTCATTTTGTTTTTGTTTTTTTACTAACTACCAGCATTCTTTTATTTTTTCGATAACGAATAGATTTGAATTGAAGGATTTCCTGCATTTTCAGGAAGAGATCCATAGTTAATTTGGTTTGTTTTTTTTTTTTACAAAGGAGATTTAGAACACCAAGATTGCTAAATAATTTTATAAACCTTGAAACAGTTGAGGAAATTCTTATAAAATCCTTTAAAAGGCGATTTAACGGACCGAATTTCCTCTTATTGAGAGTCCAAATTAAGAGAAAGGAATATGACCCAGTGGTGCCAGATCGTAGAAAATTACACTTTTCGAGGGATATTTCAACGCAATATTTTGTAAAAGCGAAAAATGGAAAAAATGGAAAAAAGGAAAAAAGGGGGAAAAGTGAAAAAAGGAGGAAAAGGGAAAAAGGGGAAAAGGCGAAAAAGGGAAAAAGGGGAAAAAGAGGGAAAAAGGGAGAAAAAAGGGGAAAAAGAGGAAAAAAGGAGAAAAAGGAAAAAAGGGAAAAAGGGGAAAAAGGGGGGGAAAAGGGAAAAAGAGGAAAAGGGGAAAAAAGGGGGGGAAAGGGAAAAAAGGGGAAAAAAGTGAAAAAAGGGAAAAAGGGAAAAACGTGAATTTTTGTAAAAGGGAGAAAAGGGACATTTTAAAGTCTCTCATATAAAAAAGAGATTTTTTGATTGCAGAATGCCTATGTATAAATGATGAGAGTTTAACTCTTGTACCTAGTGTTCATGCTGAACATAAAATCGACGGCTGAGTGAAGGATCACCCTATTTCAAAATATTTTTCAAAAATATCTTGAATATTTCCTCAGAATTTTTTAAATAACCTGTTTTAAAAAATTAGTTAAAGGGTCGTATTAATTAATAAACAAAAAGCAATTGCTATTTCTCAAATTTTTAGAAATTTGACATAAGCTGTTTGTATTAAAAAACTTTTAAAATTTGAGAAAATTCTTTGAACAGTGATTGCTTTTTTTAGTTTTGCAAGGCCCCATCTCAAAATTTGTTTTGAATAGCAAAGTTTGATAAAAAAAACCTATCTCATCTGAAAGTGTATTGAATTTTCATTTAAATAGGCGTTTTTAAAGTCATTTTGAGATAAGGCATTTTCAGCGAATTTTGAGAAAGGGTGTCATTGAAAAAAATCTGAAATAAAGCGTTCTTGAAAAATATTCTGAAAAAGGGATCTTCCACTCAGCAGTCGAACTATAAAAAGTGATTTATATTTTGTGGGAATATCGTGCGATTTTTTTTTTCAAGTTGTGGGAAACTGAGGGAGTTTTTTCCCATTTTTGTGGGAAATTTAGCGGAGATTATCTGGCATCACTGTATCGCTAGCGCATCTTTTAAAATATTTGAAATCATTGATCTCTTCCCAAAAATACATATATGTCTTCTCTTAAAACGTTCTAACTAGTTTACAACTTACACAATTTTTTTTTATGATTCAGTTTTTTTTTTTTTTGCTTTTAAGTAATAACAATGGGCGGGTACTTACAAGAAAGGGAGTTTTCATACAGAAATTTACCATCCACATAAAGTTGAATTGAAGGAAAAAGAGCTTCCAAAAACTATAAGATAAGTAGTTTTTACACATGATCACACACAGTTTTCTAAATAGTGCTAAAAATTTAAAAAGTGCATTTTATTTACATTAAGATATGGAATTTTGGATAGGTACTAATAAGTGTTATTAAAAATTTAATGGCTAATTTCACAAAACCTTGATTGATCAACCTTCGGCTGGCGGAGTTTATATGGCAACACCCTTAAGCCATGTCCAGGCATCTAATGGCACAATTGTCCAAAAATCTGAGAACCATATTCACACAGATTATTACGCTCTTTGCTTGGCCACTCGAACAATGGAATTGTTACAGCGCTTTTGAGAGCGCTATGCTCGCACTGACCAATAAATGCAGATCAGTGGATATGCTCACTTGCAACCCAACAAATATTTTGGCTTTTTTTGAGAAAAGGTTGAACGGCAATATACGCTGTTGTCTCGGTGTGTTAGTGAGCGGGGGAACAAAAAGATAGATAACATAATTTCATTGGTGCGATGACCGCTCTTTCACTAATACATCCTCACTTTCATCTCTGCCAGTCCCTGCATTAGGCGCATGATAAACTGTGCAAGTTAGTGAGCGCTATATCTAGAATTATTCTAAAACGGCTCTTAGACCAGCATTTTTTCTGGAGATATTTTTTGCGATCCGTTTGGGACTACTTTAGGCTTTTTGGGATAATTTGGGCATAGTTTACTGATTAATTTCTGGACTTTTGTCGGTAATGTTATGGGATCGTTTCTGAACTTGTCAGGATTGTTTTCGGAACCACTTCTAGATTGTTTTTGGGAACATTTCGGGACTTTTTTGGTACTAGAATTATTCGAAAAAGGCTCTCAGACCGGCATTTTTTTTGGAGATCTTTTTGGGATTCGTTTGGGACTATTTTAGGATTTTGGGGATAGTTTGGGGATTGTTTACAGTTTAATTTCTGGATTTTTGTCGGGAACGTTATGGGGTCACTTCTGAACTTGCTCAGGATTGTTTTCGGAACGACTTCTAGATTGTTTTTTGGATCATTTCGCGAATATTTTTGGTTCTTTCCGGAATATTTTCGGGACCACGAAATGAAGTAGAGCTTTATTTAGCCAGAAATCGGAGACAAGGCGTTTGTGAAGCATATTTTTAAATGGATGATCTACAACTCAGTCGTGGATATGGACTTGAACGTTAGATTGTTTTGCTATGATGAGGTATAAATAAAAATTGTAGCTTCCAGCTTTTTTCGTGTCAATTGTGTATTATTTCTTTTTAATGCAATTTATGAATGTTTATTTGAAATTTTTATTTTAAACTTTATGTTTTGTCTTTTCTAGCTATTATTGCAGGAAGCTTGTGTGGTGGTGTATATAGTATTTATACATACAATATTTTACATACATACATTTTATAAACTCAATAGTTGTTATAACTTTTATTTTTAAAATTCTCTTTTTTCTTTAGCAAACAACAAAAAGTTATAAAATTTTTGCGATTCCGGAAATGTTGGTCAATAATTTTTGCGAACTAGTACAGCTGAGTATATTTTGTATTATTATATAAGCTACCTATTATAAAATTAAATAAAATAAAAAATAAAAAAATATAAAAAAAAATAAAAATATCGTCGCTCGCTGCCAGAGTCATGAATGTGCCAATTTTCCAGATTTGAGTTGAGAGGCTCACTTGATTAACCTTTCTCTACGATTTACGAAAATCTTGGGTTTCCAAAGTACAAGGGACCCCAGGAAATTTGCAGAGCCATTTTCATGAATGTGAAAATTGTGCCAGAAAAAGCATTCATGTTTCTGGTGCAAAAAAAAAATTATAAAAACTGAATTTTAAAATTTTCGTTTTGCCAGAAACATGAATGTATGTATATCAAAATTGTTACATATACGCCATGGTGACATGCAACAAATTCATGTTTCTGGCAAAACAAAAATTTTTAATAATTTCGAAATTCAGTTTTTAAACAAATTTTTTGCGCCGGAAACATGAATGTGGGGCAAAACGAGAATTTAAAAAAATTTTCTTTGGAAATTTTCGAGGAATTGAATTAATATTAACGTAAAAACAATATCAGTAGAAAGAGTATAATGGGAATATAACCTGCAAAAACATATTTATGTCAAAAACTAAAATTTAAAATTCTTTCAGTGTACTAAAAAGTTTTTACAGTGGATTTTTTTGAAAGCTTATTTCAATACTTTTCTAATGGTTAGAAGATCTTTGCAATCGGTAAAGCCATACCGTAGTAATTCCACTTTAAAAGTACCTATTATCGTCATTTTTCGAATATTTCGATACCTTGCCACGACCACAATTTTTCGAAAATGCAATTTCTAAAAATGAGGTCGTGTTTGGGTAGGTTAGATGTACCTCTATGCAAAATTTCATCAAATTCTGAGGGGGTCGGGTTCATTGCATATTGGGTTTGATATGAAGCCTGCAGCAAAACCTCAAACTAGTCAGAAAAATACTAGTATACAACTATAATTTTCTGGCAGAACTCACACTAGTCAGGAAATATCCATTTCATACTAGTATACAACTAAATTTTTCTGGATGAAATCATACCAGTTAAAAAATAAAAAATTCATTCGTTTCGTTTGCTTCTTTTTTCTCTTATAATTCACAGATGCTTTTTCGTGATAGGGTAAATACAAATAGTCGCTGCTTTCTTAAGAATAAACATGAAAATAAAGGCAAGTGATAAAATAAAGAGTGAGTCATGAAAATGCTGGTTGAAATCATACAAGTCGAGGTACAACTCTTTTTGGACTAGTATGGGACTAGTATATATCACACTAGTCTTTTTTGGACTAGTATTTGAACTAGTTCATTTTATGGAAATCATACTAGTCCAGGTTGAACTAGTATGGGACTGGTATTTTACAACTACTATAATTCTAGTATATCATGACTGGTATGTTCTGGTCGAAATCTGACAATTGACATTTCGTAGGACATCAACACGTAAAAAATACCAGTTGCTTAAATGGAAAAAAAGACAAAACACTGACTAGTTGTGCCCCTGTGCACCAACTAGTTGTAAAGTAGTTTTCAAATAGTTGCTTTCGCTGCAGGGAAGTTCATCAAATACGATTGCTCAAAATTTAAATTTTAGCTCATTCATGCTTCTGGCATGCGAGCGACGATATGTTTAGTAAACATGTAAACTTGAAAATTTTATAAATAAAAATAATTTATTATAAAAAAATAAAATATGTTGTGCTTATTCGACTTCGATTTGTGAAATTATTTTTGTTAAAAACGCAGCAATAAATTTTATCAGGTTTTTGTATATTACTTTATTTAATTGAGTTATAGAGCGTTTTATATTTATTTATTTTTTTCTTTTTAACTAAAAATTATTTTGCAATTACTAATAATACATCAATTTTTTTATTAATTTTTTTTTTTTAATTATTTTTGGTTAACTTAATTTTTTAGTCTTTATACAAGTTTTTTTATACTTTTTTTTTTGTTTATTTAAACTTTATATATTTTCCATAAAATTTTAAATATTTTAACTAATATAGATATTTATAACATTTTGGGACTTAAGAATATTCACAAAAGCATTTAATGATCGTTTCTTACATACCCATATTTACAACGTTTCAAATTTTTTCTTCATTTCAACCCATTTTATATATAACGTGTTATGATGACTCTTATCTTATTTCTAAGTTTTAACTCAATTTTACATAATAATTTAATATAATTAACATCATACAAATAAAGTACCTAATAAATTAATTGAAACTAACTACATGTAAAAATATTTTACTAAGTTTTTATTTATACACAAATATTTGTTATTACTTTAATTAAGCTATGAGTCATTCCATGCCAAATCGACAAATTTTTACGTGACCCCTTCGATTTCACTAAAAATTTGCTATCTTTCCCAGGTCAGGTAAAAAATTTGTCGATTTGGCATGGAATGACCCCTATATATACATAAAAACAAAATTTCAAACTACTCGTTACTATTTATTGTCAACACAGCAGTGAGAGTGTTTAGCTCCCAACTAAATCGTTTTTCTGTAGCGAGTGGCTCTCTTTAAATTGTTGTTACTAACTTATCATTTCATATATTACAGATTCAACCTTATGCTTGATTTTTCTTTTATATACTTACTATTATTATTGCCTTTTAACAGCAGTTATTTTAGTTGCTAATAATTTTATATTACACAAATCCCGACTCGCTATAAAAATTTTAATTTTATTCGTTAATAAAAAAAAAAAAAACAGGACGTGTGGCACTCGGGGACTGCCGCGGTAAAGCTATTGCATATCACTTTTTATCAACTTATGCAATTATAATATTTATGAAAAGTCAATGAGCATATTTATGAGCAGTACAGCCTTAACCTGTTAACAGTATAGCCTATACAGCTTCAATTTTATGTAATCGGCCTGCTGCTAATATCAGTACAATGTCACAATGTTCAGCTCCAATTTTATGTAATCGGTCTGTTGCTAACATTACTACAACGTCATACGCCTAAATGTAGGCAACGCTTATATTTATTTTTGTCAAGTTATGTTGCTTACGCCAAAACTTTTAACATTGAAAAAAGTCCGTTACGAACTTTTTTAACATTAACATTTTTTTTCATTTCACTACCACCGCCAAGGCCTGCGATAAAATCTATGCAATAGCTTAAAAAAAAATTATTAAATTTTAAAATTCTTGAAACATTTTTTTTTTTTTACGAAAGCCTCTTGGAGCGATGCGTTCGTTTTAGGGCTTCGTTCGCAATAAAGAATGAAGTCATAAAGTTTTAAATTTCAATTCAAACGTGTGAACAGTAGCTATAATCCAAAACTCCTCGAATAATGCCATCATCCTGTTAAAACTAAAATGATTTCGATAAGAAATATTCTAAAACGACTGCGATATCCCCTTTAACATTGAATCTCATTTGCTTGAGATCAGTTAAATACTAGCCAAAAAATATTATTTTAATTTTTTTTTTAATTAAATATTCATTGTACATATTGACATTAGCTAAATTAAAATACATTTTTTTTCGATAGATATTAAGTACTTTATGATTTATAGCTATATATTTTATTTTTATCATTACAATTAATATGTATATTAGCTAATAATGAATTATTGTCGCTTTCACAAGCAGTTCATTATTTAATTTTACTTTATTGCCTAGTTTTTCTTAATATTTATATAAGTAATATTAGATTTTAATTTGTATAAGCAAAAATACGAGCTCTCGTATGCTATGCTTTCTGAACACCGACTGTAACTACGCTAAGGGTTAAATTTGTGCAAAATAATGTAATTTAGGTATGATCTCATTAATTATCTTAATTCAATATATAATTTATTTATTTACTTATTTTTATTTTTTTTTTTGGTTTTATTTGTTTTATTATGTTTTTTTTTATTTACTTTATTTTTTTTTTATTTTTTTTTTAATTTTATTATAATGGTTTTTATTTTATTTTATTGAAGTTAATTTAATTTTATTTAATTTTTTAGTTAATTTAATTTAATTTTATTTAGTTTAATTTTATTTTATTTTATTTTACTTTATTTTATAATTTTTTAATTTTTTTTTATTTTTTTTTAATTTTTTTTTTTTCATTTTTATTTTTTTAGCTTTTTATTTTTATTTTTTTATTTTTTTTTTTGTTTTTTTTTTTTATTCCATTTTTTTTTTCATTTTATTCTATTTTATTTCACTTTAATTTATTTTATTTCATTATTATTAATTATTCGTTTTCTTTGTTTTGCTTTATTTTATTTTATTTTATTTTCTTTATTTTATTATTTTTTTATTTTTTTTTTATTTTTATTTTTTGTTTTTATTTGTTTAGTTTTTTTTTTTATTTATTTTTTATTATATTTTTTTTTTTATTTTTTTTTATTTTATTCCATTTTTTTTTTAATTATTTTATTCTATTTTTTTATTTTAATCTATTTTATTTTATTTTTTATTTTAATTTATTTATTTTATTTTTATTCGAAATGGTCTCAAAATGACTCAAAATTTATCCAAAAAATGCTCCAAACTGACCCGAAAATGATCCCAAAATGATACCAAAATGACCCCAAAAAGATTCCAAAATTATCCCCAAATGTTCCCAAAGATGATCCTAAAATACACCAAATATGATTTCAAAATAACCCCAAAACATACAAATACTATACGGTAAATTGGTAACCCTGGGTGAAAACCCTACTTGAAAATATTTTATTTGGTACTTATGTCGCCGAAGATACCTTTGATTTGATACCCATATTGCCATAGCATGCTCCATAGTTAAAAAAAAAAAACTTACATAGGTGGCAACCCTGTAAACCGCCTCAAGCGCCAACACCCAAGTGGATAGTCTTGGAAATCGCATATTATCTCTATGCCAAATTTCATCGAAATCCGTCAAGAGGTTCTCGAGATAGTACGGCATATACAAATATATTGCCATGAGGTGGCAACCCTAGAGGGCAACTCTACTTGAAAATATTTTAGTTGGCCGAAATACCTTTTTATTTGATACCCACATTGGCATATTTTGCTCCATAATTTAAAAAAAAAACTGAGATGGTGGCAACTCTGTAAACGGACGCAAGTGGCAACTCTGTAAACCGACCCAAGTGGCAACCCGCAAGTGAATGGTCTTAGAATCAATCATATAACATATGTATATGTCAAATTTCATCCAAATCAGTCAAGCAGTTCCCGAGATAGTGCCGGATATAGAAATATACATGATTAGCTCGTTAAAAGTTTTAAGATAAGTTTTTAATTTTTTTTTTTTCATTTATTTTATTTTCATTTTTTATTTTTTTACATTATTTTTTTATTTTTTTTGGTTAATTTTATGTATTTTCTCAAATTTTTTTTATTCTACTTCATTTTATTTTTTTATTTTTTATCTTATTTCATTTATTTATTTTTTTTTTATTTTTTTTATTTTTTTTTCTTATTCTTTTATTTTTATAATAAAATTTTTTTTTATTTTTTTTTTCTGAAAATTTTTTTATTTTATTTCATTTTATTTTTTTATATTATTTTATTTATTTTTTTGTTTTTTAAATTTTTTTAAATTTTTTTATTTTTTTTTATTTTTTTTTTCATTAATTTTTTTATTTTATTTATTTTTTTTATTTTGTTTATTTTTATTTTATTTTGTTTAATTTATTTTAATTTTTTTTTTTTTATTTCATTTTATTTATTTTTATTTTATTTTTCTTTTTTTCATTTTATTTATTTTTATTTTATTTTTTTTTTAGTTTATTTTTTTATTTTCATTTTTTATTTTATTTCTGTAATTTGTTTTTACATATCAAGCCGTTTAATTTGAAGTTTATGAATATACATTTAAGTTTAAATTTGCTTATCTCCTTAATGTTTTTTTCTTATATGTAGTTATGTTATGTCTGACTGTTGGAATAATCACTAATGACTTATATTGATATACTGCGCTGTACAAATTACTTGAATAAGAATTGACTCTTTTAGTTAGAAAATGTTCACATTTCTTACAAAATTGTGCTTTGTTTTTTATTTTCAATAGCTATAGACGATTTTAACTACAAAATAACTAAAGGAAAGATAAAAATTTAATTTAAAAAAAAAAAAAAAAAAAAAGAAAGAAAAAACATTTTTTTTTTAATTAAAAAAGAAAAAAGTTGATAGAAAAATTGAGAAAGGTAAAAATAAAAATGAAAAGAATTACTCTAGTTATAATTGAAATTTTTAAAACAAATAAATATAAAAAGTTAAAACAATAAAAAAAAAATTAAATTAACAAAAATTTTTAAACAGTTAAAATTATTTCTACTTATTAACTAATATACATAGATCATAAACTATTTTCGAAATATACAATATTTTACAGTGTACTTGTTTCATCGTTTTCCATCATCATTTAACATTTTCAATAAATATTTTAATTTTTAACAACAACATTATCATGTAACCATTTGTATAGTTTTTTTTTAATTTTGTTATACTTTATGTTTATTACTAAAATTTATTTACACTGAGAATATCATTAACGGTAATAATTAATTAATGTTAAAATTAAAAACAATTTTTTAACTAATATAAGTATTTTCTCTTTCGTTCGCTTTGGTGATGTGTTGTTTTTATGATATCTTTCTATGAACGATTTTTTCAACATTGGCAACAGTTACAGCGTTACAATTCGAAATTAAAAAAGCAAATCCTTAAAAAATTAATTTAAAATAAAATTGTCTATTGAAAATATACCACATACTATGTACGTTGTATATATGTAATATATTTTTTATTTTTGTAAAAATACAGAATTAGGTCGTAAAGTTTCTGTCGTACATATAGAGATAACAAGCAATAAATTTTCAGTTTCATATTTTAACATTTTTTTTTTTTCTTAACTCAAACAACCAAATTAGCTTCCTCAATAAACTTAATATTAATGATATTGGCTTCTTCAATTCAAAATATGTGTTGGCATGCAAATTTCTACTTCAAATAAGTCCGTTGCATCGTAACATCTTTCCACAGCTAATTTTTTTTACGATTTAACCATTTCATATTTTTAGTATATTTTGCTTTATTGATTTTGTATGTTTTTTTTTTTATTTTTTTACTACGACTTTCTTTCAGCAGTTAGCCTGTAACATATCGAACGTGTAATAGTTTTCAAACTTTAAGATTTGTTGTCAACGCATTTTATGTTTTTATTATATTGGCATATTTACAGTAAAATATACTAGACATAATTATGAATATGTATGTAAGTAGGTATGTATGCCGTTTATGAAGACATAAAATATTTATATATGAGGTAGAAGACGTAAGAAATTTTCATAAACTAGCTAATAAATAAAAAATTGTATTTAGCTTTTAAATCAGAAAGATAATGAGAGAAATCATAAAAGTCCCATATTGCGAAACTAGCTGACCCGGCAGCCAAAAATGCATTTTCCTGCATATATTCCTATCCCTATACCTTAGCCTCTCCCGAGTCACAACCCCAGCCCAAGATCGTGATGGTAAATCATGATGTAATTATAACCTGATTTATATTTACATCAGCATTTAACATCACTTTCTCAAGGGCAATATGAAAAAAATGATGGGTACTGTCATTCATGTCTAGCATTGTTTTAATTTAATAAAAAAGGTTGTCCGTGTCCTATTGTGGCCGGTTTATGATATTTTAAAATTTGAATTAAAAAAATCGGGCCATTGCATCGGATGTTTAGCCTTTACAAAATGTCGAGATAGAATTTTATATATCGTCGCTCCCAACGAAGACTAATACGGTTCAGTTAGCGTGGAAGACTAACACGGTTCGTTCGCATATGCGAACTGTGTTAGTCTTCGACGCTGAGAACGAAGTGCGTTAGTCGTCGACGCAGAAAACTGAACCATGTTAGTCTTCGACGCAGAAAACTGAATCGTATTAGGCTTCGTTGGGAGCGACGATATATTCTCGAGCTTTAAATGAGAAAATCTTTATTTTCAAAGTACAATTGAAAAAAATTCTTTAACATATACAAATTTTCAAGATTGCAACCATGAAGCTTATGGGCCCTGAGACAAGATTATTATAAGTTTAGAGAGATATTTTCTCCGAAGAAAACTATTTAGCTCTGATAGACACTGTAGTTCCCGAATCGTGTTTGGTGTTTTATGAACGATTTTTTACGACACTCCACATAGTGATAATTCCGTTTCTTCTGAAGGATTTAGAACTTAGAAAAGCATTGACCCCGTCATGTTATGCGGTATGTCTGAGGTGAAGAAGAAGCTTCATTTACCAGCTTGGGTATTGTTAGAATTTTATTATGTGGTAAAAGTAGCTAGCTATGAGATTCGACGTAAAAATAAGAAAACACTGGAAAGGGTACAGTTTTTTTCCAGTCTCTCCCATTAGATAGGTTGCACCACGATATGGCATATACATTTTAATTCCGATGGGAGATGGTCTAGGTGTGTCCCGTGGGGGCCTTAGACGTTTCCGATCGGAACCAGGTATGTGCCCTGTGTCCAATCTTGCATTCCTATTTCTACTAATGTGCCCTGTGTTTTCTCACTTTATAGACATCTTGAACACCTTGTGTTTTTTTTTTTTTTTGTATAAGCCTATTACAGAAATCTTTTGATTTTTTTGGCGCGCTTATCGAAAAGTCGTTTTAATGTTTCGACTTTACATAGGGCAATATGAACTCTGACCCCCGTGCCACACGCCTTAATCGTTTTTTTGTGATTATTTCCGGATGGTTTTCGGGATCATTTCTGGACTTTGTTGGGATCATTTCGGGAGATGGTTTTCGAGACTATTTCGGGCTAATTTAAGTAATTTTTCGGAATATGTTTCGGACGTTTTTGGCATCATTTCGAGATGGTTCCCGTGACTATTTTGAGACCATTTCGGGACTATTTTGGGATCATTTCTGGACTTTGCTGGGATCATTTCGAGATGGTTTTCGGTACTCTTTTGGGATAATTTCAGTAGCTTTTCGGACTATTATGGAATGATTTCAGGAAAAATTTTAGGACTTTTTCGGGGCCGTTTTGGGAAAAGTGGTCGGTATAATTTCAGATAATCTATGTTTCGGACATTTTTGAGATCATTTCGAGATTGTTTTCGGAATTATTTACAGAACATTTCGGGACTATTTTGGGATCATTTCTGGACTTTTCTGGGATCATTTCGGTTTGATTTTCGTCACTGTTTTGGGATGATTTCAGTAGTTTTTCGGGATATGTTTGGGACTTTTTTGGGATCATTTCGGGACTATTTCGGGCTTTTTTGGGACCATTACGGAATGATTTTAGAAAAAATTTTAGGACTTTTTCGGGATCGTTTTGGGGAAAGTGGTCCCGAAAACAGTAATACGGAAATTGTCCCTAAAAAATTCATTTATGATCCACTAAAAATTCCATAAATGATCTATAAAAAGTTAGTAAATGATCTCGAAACAGTCTGGACCCAAAAAAAAAGCCCCGAAATGATCGCAAAAATTCCCGAAATTTGCCCCAAATTGTTTCGAGAACCATTCCGAAATAATGCAAAAAACTGTCCAAAATGATCCCAGAAAAGTCCAGAATGGCCCCAAAAAATTTCGGAACATATCCCGAAAAGCTAGCGAAAAAGTAAAAAAAATGATGCCAAAAAAGTCCCGAAAAAGTCCCGAAATGTCCCAAAATGATCCCAGAAAAGTCCAGAATGGTACCAAAAAATTTCGGAACATATTCTGAAATGGTACCGAAAAAGTCCAAAAATTATGCCAAAAAAGTCCAGAAGTTATTCCGAAATGAATCCAAAAAAAGGCCAGAAATGAAACGAAAAATTTCGAGCTATGCTTTTTAGAAATGAATACAGGAATATGTTATATTTCAAATATCAACATATAAAAACAGTTAAAATGATAAAATTTCAAAATATAAAATTAAATTATTTGCTAAAATTTTTTTAAATATTGTGCGCTATATACACTTTGGAACTAAATTTTTTTTTTTTGATTTAATTTATTTACACTTTTTTATTTTACGCTATTTGAATACTTTTTTTATAAGCATGGCTTTTGTTGATTTGTTTCAAGTATGCATTGTTTCGTACTTTGGTTGCCGTAATTTGTAAATGTTTTGAACTTAACAAAAAAATTAGTAACAACATTAACAGATTAATTAAGAATTAACAAGGTATATATGTATGTATGTATGTATTTGGCTTAGTTTTTCATCGATATCTTTTTTGATTAGAGCAAATTTTTTTTTATGTTTTCAACTCACAACTTTAAATAAACTGCTTTAATTTTTATGTTACTTGCATAATTTTTGATTGATGTGATTTATATAAATGGCTCCTTTTTTTGGAATTTTTTACTACTTTTTTGTATTCGAACTATTTTCCTGCTACTCAATCAATGGCAGGGGTAGCCACCTACTGTGGTTGATAGGGTTGTTGATAATTTGGCTGTTGTTGTTGTTGTTGTTGCTGATACGTTGGCTGTGGGTATTGTTGGTCGTAGGTTGGCATTTGTGGTTGTTGTTGTTGTTGCTGTTGTTGCGTATAATCATATACCCCATATGCGCTGGCATCAGCTGTATTGGGCTCAGGCATGCCACTCTCCTCGGGTATTGTACCAGTCATGGCGGCGAAGGGATTGTTGGCCACGTGACCAGTCGCACCATAATTGATGGCATTCGGTTGTTGCATTTGACTTTGTTCGGTATATTGTGGTGGGGCACCCTTTTTTTATTGCAAAGGAATTGAAGAGATAAAAAAATATAATGGAAAATGCATTAAAAGACAATTCGTGCGAACAAAACAAAAATATACAAGAAAAAGTTAATGCATCCTTTGTAATGGTAAAATGCGATTTTGAATACAATGACAAGCATGGACATGTGATAATGTTTAAATGTATGTGTTTAATGTCGCTATCGCATGTTAAATTTTTTCCATAAATAAAAACTAATATAATATAACTTACGAATGATGTCTCTTTGGTATAGCCACCCAGACTGGGATCTGCGGCGATGGCACCCATTGGTGGCGCCCACACTTGCTTTTCTTCCTGCGGTGGTTCTGCCCAAGGTTGTAGTTCACCGGAAGCGAATATGCCATAGAAGGTGCAACCAACTAAATGCACGCAGGCGGCTAGCGTGAAAACCGTAGTCCAACAACCATGTGGCTGAAAAGGTGAAAAATAACATAAATAATCTCTAAAAAATAAAGGGACCAAAAATTTAAAAATTTGTTTTTTCTTATATTTCTTTTTTCTTTGTCTATTTTTTTGTCTATTTAATTTATTCTTTAGTTTCTTTTATTTTTCGTTTTTTTTATGATATTTTTTTCCTTTGATTAATTGTTTTTTAATTCAATTTTTTTTCTATTTTCTATTTTTTATTTTTTTCTTTATCTTTTTTTAATTTTTTTTATTTGAATTTTATTCTATTGCTTTTTATTTTTTTTTATTTGCTTTTATTTCTATTTTTATTTTTTTATTTTTTTTATTTTAGTATTATTTTTTTATTGTTTTTTTTTTAGTTTTTTTTTCTTTTTTTATTTTTTTATTATTTATTTTTTCCTTATTTATTTTGTTTTTTCTTTATCTCTTTTATATATTTTTTTTTTTTGGTGTTTTCTATTTATATTGTTTATTTGTTTTTATTTCTAGTTTGATTATATTTTATTTTCTTTTATTTTATTGTTCTTCATTTTATGTTTTTCTTTTCTCTTCTTCTTTTCTTCTTTTTTGTTTTGTTTTGTTTTTCTAGTTTTAGTTTATTGTTTTTAATTTTAATAAAAGTTTTTCTATTTTTTTTTATTTTTCTTATAAGAGTCTTATTCTATTTATTTAATTTTATTATTTTTTTCTAGTTTTTACTTCTAGTTTTATTTTATTTTCTTTAATTTTATGGTTTTTAAATTTATTTTTTAAATTATTTTTTTATTCAAGATTTTTTCGATTTATTAATTTTTATTATTTTTTATTGTTTTTTTTTATTTTTATTTTTATTTTTTTTCTCTCTTTTTTATATTTTTTTTTTTTAATTTTATTTTTTCCATTTTTATTTTTTTCTTTATCTGTTTTTTATTGTTTTTTATTATAAATTTATTCTATTTTTTTTTTGTTTTTTTTTAGTTTTCTATTTATAATTTTTATTATTATTATATCTTATTATTTTATTTCTAGTTTTATTTTATTGTTTTTAATTTTATTTTTTATTTTTTTTTATTTTTTTGTTAGAGTTTTATTCTATTTATTTATTTCTATTATTTTTTTATCTGTTTTTTATTTATTTTTATTAGAAATTTGTTTTATTTTTTTATTTGTTTTTTTTTTTTAATTTTATTTAATTTTTTTTTTATTTTATTTCATTTTATTATTTTCTTTTAGTTTTATTCCATTTTTTTTATTTTTTTTATTTTTGGTTTTATTTTATTTATTTTTTTTTGTCTTGTTTTTTTTTGTTCTTTATCCTTTTTTATTTTTTTTTATTAGAAATTTATTCTATTTATTTTTTTATGATTTGCTTTTTTTCTAGTTTTATTTTTTTTCTTTTATTTTACTTTTTTTAATTTTATTTTTTCCTAATTTTTTTATTTTTTTTATTCGAGCTTCCTTAAATTTTTTTTTATTAATTTTTTATATTTTTTTTTTATTTTTTTTCTTTTGTTTTTTATTTTTTTTTTTTTTTTTTTTTTTTTTTTATTTTTTTTTTCAATTTGTTTTATTTTTTTTTTTTTTTCTTTTAAATCAATTTAATTTTATTGTATTTTGTTTTCGTCATTTTATTTTTTTTATCTTTATTTTAGCTCAATATTATTTAGTTTTATTTTTTTTTTATTTTTCTCTTTTTTTTTTTTGTTTTGTTTATTTAATTTATTCTTTAGTTCCTTTTTTTTTTTTTTTTGTTATTATTTTTTTTACTTTAATTAATTATGTTTTGTTTTATTTTTTTTTTCTTTTTTTATTTTTCCCTTTACTTTTTTTATTTGTTTTATTTTTTTTTATTTTTTTTTAGTTTTATATCTTATTTTAGTTCAATTTTATTCAGTTTTATTACATTTATTTTTTTAATTTTTTTTTTCTTAATTTTTTTTTTTTCTACTTACATCCTTATCAATCAATCCATCTAACGCATATGGTACAATTATGCCAGCCAAAGTACCAATACCATTTGAGAGACCCATCAAAATACTGGCGTAGCGGGGTGCAATATCCAGATGGTTCACATTATAACCCGAAATAGCGAAGCCGCTAAAGGCAACGCCACATGTCAATGCAAACATGGCGCCAGTCTGTAAGGAAAACCAAAATCAGATCCGCTTTCCGTCGATGAAACCAAAACCACAAACTTACCGCCGTATCAGAGTGCGCGACAAACAAAAAGAACAGCCCCTCCATACCAAAACCGCCGCAATTGAACAATTTGCGCACATTCGTCGTCGACATAATGCCATTCTTACGCAAATGATCGGCCAACATACCACCGAACGGCACAATAGTGGTCATAATTAAATGCGGCAAAGAACCGATAAAGCCAGCCTCTTCCACTTTAAAACCGAATTTGTGCTTAAGAAATGAGGACTGAAAGAGCACGAGTAGATAGAAATTCCAAGAACGACAAAAATTCGCCACTATAATAGCATAAACCGGCATAGAACGCATCATTTCACGCCAGGGTGTAGTTTTTATATTCGGCATTGATGGTTGCATAGACGTCTCACCCAATGATTTCTCGATATACTTTAATTCGGGTACGCTAATGGCAGGATGTTTGCGTGGATTCTCGAAACAAAGCCACAACCAAAAGAGGTACCTGGACAAACAAGATATTGAATTCGGCTCTTATTGGGTTAAATTTAAGTTTCAATTTCGTTGTCTTACCATGTTATACCAAACGTGCCGTAAGCGTAAAAAGGCGCTTGATATCCAATTGTATCGGCTAGCAGTCCGGACAGCGGTAGCCCCACAACAACACCCGCATATGAGCCACTGAATGCTAGCGTAGCTAAACGTGAACGCTCCATAGGTGGCGCCCAAAATCTCCATATACCATGACAGGCTGGATAGGTGACACCCTGTGGTGTAGAATGAAAATGGCAAAATGTGAAAAATTATTTGCATTTGAAAAGTATGAAAGAAGGAATTAAGTGAAATGAAGAGGGACGAGTCTTACAGAGAAAATGCACAAAAGTAAGTGCCTGTATGTTTTGTGTTTTTTTTTTTTTTTTGTTGTGATACGCAAATTTCTTTTATTATACCCAGCTGTCTGAATTTAAGCAAGTGCAAGATGCAAATAAAGTAGCTAATTTCGCCCTTGTCTCTTTCCGTCTTTCCTTTAAAAATCCATATCTACAAAATTTTCTTCGCCGATCTTTAGGCATGTGAGCCCCATTGGCCCCTTTGTCCTACCACCTAACATACCTCAGCTATTCTACTTACCCGTTCTATCCCTAAATATCTTCTGATATGCTAGTCCTTCGGTTTTCCATCATTTGGTCCCTTTAGCTCTTCCACTTGGCTGTAAGTCATTCCCTCAATAATTTTTCAGCTCCTCTTTCCTTTTACGATTTTAATCCTATGTTCCTCCCGTCCTTTCACCTGTTTAAACCTACCCAGTTTTACGTTATGTAAAAATCAGAGATATCTGAAGTCTTCTTCCTGGTGGCCTTCGTGTTGGTACATCTGTCCTTCAAATTCTTTTGTTATTCCTGGCCGTCTTCTTTGTAAAGGTCCACCTTTTATTCTACGTCTGAGTTTCCAGTAAGTTATTGCAGAAACATGAAAGTGTTGCACTCAAAAAAGGACAGCATAGCGTATACGTAACAATTTTACTACACTTCATGTTTCTGGCAAAAGAAAATTTTAAAAAAGTTTAAATATTCAGTTTTTACTCATTTTTGTTGCGCCAGAAACAGGAAAGTGTACTTTGGGAACCTAGGAATTTCGTGCATCGTAGAGAAACGAGAGGTTAATCACGTGAACCTATTAACTCAAATCCGGAAAATCGGTACCTTCATGCCTCTGGCCAGCGAGCGACGATAAGAAAATTCGAAAAAGTTACTTTCCAAAAATTCAAATTACCATTTTCGACATTTTTTCGGAACTGTTTTGGGATCACTTGTGGACCATTATGGGGATCGTTTCGGTGCTATTTTTGTGATCATTTTGGAAACATCGCTATTTTTTAATAAAAAATAACCGGTCACTCATCACTCAAAACTTTATAAATGATGTATAACTTTTTATTTTTTATTTGAATAATTTTTTATTCGAACTAGCCCAACCCTGTCTTCTAAGTAGGATTGCCACAAAATCCTGTTTTTATAATCTTATAACTTTAAACGAGCTAAACTTGTATATTTGTATATCCAGACTATCTGGGGAACCGCTTGACCGATTTGGATAAAATTTTGAATATAGAAAGTATGAGTGAGACCATTCGGTTTACAGGGTTACCACCTATCTCAATTTTTTTAAATTTTGTAGCAAGATATGCCAATATGGGTTTCAAATGAAAGATATTTCCAGCGACATGCCAACTAAAATATTTTTAAGCCACCCAGTGTTACCATTTTACCGTATTCTATTTGTATTGTATATTTTTGGGATCATATTTGGATTATCTTAGGATCATTTTGAGATCACTTAGTGGTCACTTTGGAATACTTTTGGGGCTATTTTGAGATCATTTTTGGGTTCAATTTTGGATTAATTTGGGACATTTTTGGGGTAATTTTCGGATCATTTTGGAGTCATTTTGGGGATAATTTTTGTATTATTTTGGGATAATTTTTGGTTATTTTGCGAACATTTGAGGATCTTTTTGGGGTCGTTTTTGGATTATTTTGGGAACATTTTTGGATAATTTTGGGTTCATTTTTAAGTACATATAAGGGTGTTTTTGGGGTCATTTGGGAATCATTTTTGGATCATTTTGGGATCATTTTATGATCATTTTCGTATCATTTTGGGAACATTTAAGGGTCTTTTTGGGATAATTTTAGGATTATTTTGGGATTATTTTTGGGTCATTTTGGGATCATTTTGGGTAAGTAAAGTTAGCGCTAAATTGATAGCACCGAACAAGGTACTAATTTTTTATTCGAAGAGTCCCGAACTCTGTGTTCTAAGTAGCGTTGCCACTTAATCCTATTTTTATAATATTTTGTATATTCGCTATCATCTCGAAAATGACTTTGAAATTGTGAAATTCGGCAATATCTCGTCCATCTCTCCTATAGTCTTGCCACTTATTAAGGATGTTTGTACGGTGCTGCAACCTAATAGGATATTATCTTGAAAATAACTCGAAACATTTCTATGAAAATTTATATGCAGGTTATGTGCTACAATTTGAGCCCTCTTACGCGAAGAATATTTCACTCGAATTCCAGGCAGGGTATAGTTTTCACTTGTTTTTTTGTAATTTTTATTTATTTCATATTTCTTAGGACTACCAAACAAAAAAATCAGAGAGGAAACAGGAAACGCCGGATTTACAAATGATAAAGCTTTGTCAAAAGCGCCAAGCAGAAGTAAAATAAAATGAAATAAAAAGGAAAAAGTCAAATTACTCATCAAAAGATGGCAAAAAGGATTTAGTGTGGTAGCAACCCTCCAACGCCTAAAAGCAGATTATATCATGTTTTTCCGTTTTGTCAGCAACAAAACGGGAGCATTAATAATATGAACATGAGCTTACACGAGGATACGCGCGTGTGTGTTATGAAAACATATGAACAAACATCTATGCAATTCCAAATACTTTTATATGATTCAATTTCATTTTGAATGCCTGTAAATCATACGGCTGATGAGCTTCAACGCAAATTCAAGTGGCTTTGATCTGCTTAACGTAAATCGAATTTTATTCAAAATGTTTCATTTCATTTCCACATACGACTATGCGACAAACATATGTATGCATGATAAATCCTGAATACACACTTGTCAACTTAAGCTCATATTTTCTTTTATAAACTGACCGTCTCTTTCCACTCCATTTTTTTTTTTCTAGTTAACTCACCTCGAATAGTCCCTGCGTTACACGCACACCAATTACCACATAACCATGACATACGGCCATCACTAACGGCACCAATAAATGTAATGTTGCCGAGCATACAATGGACAAACCGAAGATTTTATTAGCCGGAAATCTCGATGCTATGAAACCACCCGGTATTTGTGTGATCAAATAACCCCAGAAGAATGACGAATCCACATGACTTTCAACGGCGACACTCCAATTCATGAATTTTGTCTGCAAATGTAAAGAATTATGCGTTAATATAGAAATCACAATAGATAGATAAGCTGGCATTTAAATGTATATCTTCTAAAGAATATATTAATGGAACATTTGAAGAAATTTGAATAGGCTATATTAATATCAAAATATGTAGGACTAAAAAAATAAAAATAAAAAATAAAATAAAATAAAATAAAAACCCGCGTGTAGCCAGTACACGTAAAAGTAGTTAACTTCTTAAGTTCAGAAATAACGAAATTTGAATAAGATATATTCGAGAATCGTTTAGATTCACAATATCTTACTTCCCACTTCCAGAAGGAAGGGAAACGATCCATTCGAAAATATCTTATATATGGTGAGTTTTCCTTAAAATTTGGTACATTGGTAGAATTAGGCCTAAATTAACAGGCGCCAATACGAATGGGATATAGAGGAAGAGGGGCATGGTGAAAGGAAAGAGGGCAATGAAGAGCAAAAGGGAAGGAGATACGAAAGAGAGTTGTACGAAGAGAGATAGGAAGACTAGGTGGCAAGCCTGCTTGAAATTTAAATATTTAGAACACGGTCGCAAATACCTTTCACTTGATACCCATATAGGCATATCTTGCTCAATATTAAAAAAAAAAAAAGTAGGTGGCAACCCTTTGAATCGCCCCAAGTGGCATAATCTTAGAATGAATCATACTATCTATAATGCGAATCTTTATCCAAATCGTTCGAGCGGTTGCCGAGATATTAATAAAAATAAATAAAATGCGGTTAGGTGGCAACCCTAGGTGACAACCCTGCTTGAGATTTACGTATTTGGAATACGGTCGAAAATACCTTTTATTTGATACCCATATTGGCATGTCTTGCTCAATACTTAAAAAAAATGGAGATATGTGGCAACCCTGTGAACCGCCCCAAGTGGCAACACCCACGCATATAATCATAGAATGAATCATACTATCTGTAATGCCAAATTTTATCAAAATCGGTTAAGCGGCTCCCGAGATATAAGAAAAACGCCTACGCCTGAAATTCGGCTACAATTTCTATGTCCGTGCCATAACTTCCGTTTCATCGTCATCCATTTTCTCAAATTTTACTCTCAATCAATACTTCATATCGCCGCCTAAAAAGTTAACTTCAAAAATTAATAACAAAATATTAAAACAAAATAAATAAGAATAAAAAAAAAAAAAAATTAAATAAAATTAAAAAATTTAAATAAAATAAAATAAGTTAAAATTAAAAAATAAAATATAATGAAAATTAAAATAAAATGAAACAAAAAAAAATAAAATGAAATAAAATAAAATTAAAAAAAATTGAATAAAAAAAATAAAATGTAATAATATAAAGTAAAATAAAAAATATCATAAAATAATCTAAAAAATAAAATGAAAAAAAAAAAAAAAAAATAAAATAAAATAAAATAAAATAAAATAAAATAAAATAAAATAAAATAAAAATAAAATAAAAT
>CAXKVI010000003.1:10411807-10416807 GCA_964058755.1 Campiglossa producta
ATATGTACTCACATGATTGTGTTCGCCTTTCAGTTTCGCCGCCGACATATTACAACGCATACCAAAGGATATCATAAAACCAACGCACGCCATTACCGCTATCGTATAACGCGCTGGCAAACAAGGACATTCCGCTTTAAAATATTTATCGATTTTTCGTAATGGCGGGCGTTCAATTTCCTCAAATGAGGCTGGCGAATCGGGTCTATCATCATCGTATGGTATACCACCACCTGGACCATCGCCAATCTTTTCACGTTCTTCCATTTCTTCGTAGCCACCATAGCCACCGCCATGATAAGATTTGGATATTTCAAATTTTTCCATATTTGGCTTGATGCTGTAATGTAAGAGTAATGGATAGAAAAAGTATTAAGCTTAGTTCTATTTGTATCTTCTTAAAATTTGTAACGTCGGTCTGGGTTAGATATGGGCGTCGTGCGTGTATATGCTGTAGGTTGTAGGCTGTAGGCTGTAGGTTGTAGGCTGTAGGCTGTAGGGTGTAGACTGTAGTCTGTACACTTTACATGCTGTAGGTTGTAGAGCATTGTAGGAAAAGAAAGTAAGGCAGAGGACTCCCGTATGCGTTACTTTTGGCTCAACTGTGAGTCATTTATGATTCATTCATTAAACATTTATGACTCATCCATAGATCACTTGTCACTCGCCTATGAGTCATTTATAGCTCTTTCACGAGTCATTTATGACTCTTCCATAAGTCATTTATGACCCGCCTATGAGTCATTTACGACTCATCTATGAGTCACTTATGACTCAACCACGGGGGTGGGTTTCAGGATCAACTCCCCTCCCCCCCCCCCTCCCTTCAGGGTCCAAAAAACCATTTTTCACAATGATTCACGGTAAAAAATATAGCAAAAATTACACAAAAAAATAATAGAAATTAAGTAAAAAATACAGTAAAAATCACACAAAAAATATAAGTAGTAAAATTACGTAAAAAATGAAGTAAAATTAAAGCAAAAAATAGGAAAAATTATACAAAAAATATAATAAAAAATTCGCAGAAAATATAATAAAAATTACACAAAAAATATAGTAAAAGTGACGCAAGGAATAAAACAAAAAATACAAAAAAAACAGTAAAAACTAGGCCAAAAATATAGTAAAAATTTGTCCAAAAAACACATAGTAAAAACTACGCAAAAAATTGCCCCAAAAAAACATAGTAAAAATTACGCAGAAAATATATTATAAAACTACTCGAAAAATTTATAGTAAAAATTTCAAAAAAAAAAAAAAATTAAAAAAAAATTACACAAAAAATATGGAAAAAATTACCCTCAAAATTTAGTAAAAGTTACGAAAGAAATAAAACAAAAAATACAAAAAAATTACAGTAAAAATTAGCTCAAAAATATAGTAAAAAATTATCCAAAAAACACATAGTAAAAACTACGCAAAAAATATAGTAAAAGTTACGCAAAAAATATAGTGAAAACTACTCGAAAAATTTATAGTAAAAATTTCAAAATAAAAATTACTCAAGAAATACAGTAAAAATTAAACAAAAAATAAAGTAAAAATCACCTAAAAAATTTAGTAAAAAAAATATGGTGAAAACTACTCGAAAACTTTATAATAAAAATTTCAAAAAAAAAATAAAATAAAAATTACACAAAAAATAAAGTAAAAATTACCTAAAAAATGTAGTAAAAGTTACGCAAAAAATACACAAAAAATATAGCAAAACTGCCAACTGATATTTTTGTGTTTACGTAATAAACATTGGGGGTAACTTTTTAAATAATTGACATAAGTGATACCGCATTTTTTATGCTTTCGTATATGGACCACTTTTTTGGGAGCCTGTTTGTCGATTTCGATGAAAATTTTGGTACAGGCTTTGAATGCTTCATTCTAAGATTTTCCGCCGCGGTGCTCCCACTTAGGGGGTATTACGAGGCTGCCACCTATTTGTTGTTTTTTTTTAATCTATTTCGAAAATCTTATACTGTTGGTAAGTAAGATTTCGAAAATCTTATACTGTTGGTAAGTAAGATTTGGTGACAACTTCGAAAATTCCGGTCGCCCAGGTACCTCAGATGCTAAGCAAAAATTTAAGATTCCCCATATCAATCTCACAAATGCAATATTTATAAACTAGCATTTTATTTCTCTTCTTTTTTGCCAATCAAATGATATCACACCCACTCTCCCCCCCACCTACCTACCTACCTACACCCACCTTGATTATGACATTTCATTGACAACTCGCCTAACCATTCCCAGAGGTCATATAAATTACATGTTAATGTGGCCAAATGGCCATACAATGTCCGCGAAGCCACAAAAATACCTGTTGATTGGAAGCTTTCAACATAATTGAGCAATAAAATCTGAGAAATGCGAGTGAAAACATTCAAGAGCAGCAACATTGGCACAAATGGTAAGGTAAAAGGACTTCATTGGGAAAAAGTGTGTGTGTGTGTGTGTGCGATACCGGCAATCAGCGTCAAATACAAGCACTACCACCACCACCAAGTGCGACAACAACAACAACAACAATACCATTACTGCTGTTTTTGTTTTTTTGCCACACAACGTCTAGCCAGAGAGTCAAGGCAAACCAAAGTCCCAAAGGAGCTGACAGCAGCAAACCAAGTAAATAAGCGAGTGTGAATTTGTTAAAGGGAAAAACAAGTTGTAAACATACACACATACATATATACTCAAACATAAGCATCCTTACAACTTACAACACAATTGTTGGGGGTCCGTACGCGAGAGGGTGGTGTTTTTGGGTTTGTAGGTATTTTCTTCAAGAGGTAAAACATACGTGTTCAATTGAAATAAAATTCAATTTTATTAAGTGCGTATCAATAGTTGTAGCGCACAGAGATTTGTTGTTTGTTGTTTGGGTTGCTTTTTTTGGCTTCGCAACAATTTCTTGTAGCAATTATTTTATTTACAAAAACATAGCGAAAAAAATAATAAAAAGCTGTGGGGTGGCTTCAGTGACTCCCTCAGATCTTTTGCAATTTTTTTTTAAGAAGCAGTGATTCCTTTCTAGTGATAAGCATCAAGCTTATAAAGTTCGCAACGATTGCATCTCTGTTTTACAGGGCGACACATGTTAAAAATAAATTCGTTAATGGGAGAGGAAACAGAGAGAAGAAGTTCACAGTTTTTTAGAATATTTTTCAAAAATTCTCTGCCTCTGAACTAATTTGTAGAACTCTCAAGCTAAATATTAATTTTTTTTTTTCAATAACGCCCTATTTCCGAATTTGCTTCAAAAATGCCTACTCAGAATATTTTTTTGGGGGACAATTACCCCCCAAAGGGATACATCTGGCCAGCCTTGTTAGAAAAATCGAGTGGTGTTTGTTCAGCTACTAAAATGTGAGTTACTCTGCTGAGTAAGTGAGACTCCCAAGCGAATAAAAGATTACAAAAATTGGGCATATTTTTAGGCGCACTTAATATAGATTAACAGCAGGGTCGTATCCAGAAAGTATTTTCGGGAGGACCTCCAATTTTAATTTTTTTTCAACCATTTGACTGGAAAATGGAAATGACTTAGCTAAAGTTCAATTTTCTTACTAGTGAAGACGCGAACCAAATTTAGCAAAGCCTAGAGAAAAACAAAAAAAAAAAAAAAAAAAAATTGTCTTTTGAAAGAGCATTAAAAACTTTTCGATCAAGATCAAGCTTAAAATTAAAATTTAAAAAAAATATTAAAAATGTCCAAATTTGAAAAAAATTTATTAAATTTTTTTAATAAAATTTTAACAAAATTTGTTCAGTAAAATTTTTTTTTTTATTATATTCGAAAAGAACGGAAAAAATAATTCGAAATCGGTTTCCATGTTCCTTCTAAGCATCTCAATTACATGTCTTCTAATTTAAAGAAAAAAGGCTTTCACACAGAAAATTGCGAATTCAAACCCATATATCACAGGAAACCAGCCAATATCCCGACCCCTCCCCTGAATATTCGCCTGCTAATAGATTAAGTGTATTTAGCAATCTTCAAGTTTAGGGATCTTGTCTTACATTGGCGAAAAGTTAAAATCACTTTTTTTCGCAATCCCCGAAAAATTGTGCTATTAATCTGTAGGTATAGACAATTTTCCAGGATTAATACCTTTTGACCACAGTGGGGTATAATTCAATATACATATATAGGTTAGGTTCAAGTGGCTGCCGCAGTGGCACACTTAGGCTAGTTTTGAAAGGCCCGTTGTGATAACACCAACACTAGGAAAGTCAGTCCCGGAACCCGGCCATATGGAAAATACCTGAGTTGCAACCAATCCCAGGCACATCTTAGAAAAATCGCGTTTTTTAGCAGGATTCTTTCTCACTTCAACTAGAATTCGCAAAATTCTCTGCCAAAAACTCTAAACTTGACTATTTTATTGAACATTGAATATTCCATTTTCAGCGCTCACACTTTTCAATGTCAGCCAACTTTTGCCCAAAACCCCATTACCAATGTGGTAGACACAATCACGTCATTTGGACCACACACAATCGTATGCCAACACATCTTCAAAACGCTTGGCGCCACTGCTTTTAATCTATTGGCCGCCTAAAAGTCTGCAACAAAAATTTTACTGTAGCGACAAGAAAGCGCGTAGTCATAAAAAAAAACAACGAAAAAAATCTGCAAAAAGCTCGTATAAAATAACAATCATTCAAAAGTTATTCAGTACGGATAGGAAATAAAATTGGCGTCAGACTAGTTGGCTGTATCTAGATATAGTTGGTTTATAGCATTCAAGGGTCATACAAAGCAACATACATACATACGCGAGAAGAAGTAGTCTATAGCGCATTTTTAAAAAAAAAGTTTCCCCAAAAATAGACAATAAGTAATGGGATGAAAAGCGGGAAATAAGAAATATGTGATTGCTGTTAGAACACAGCAAACGAGAACTACTTATAAAACATAATAATGAGAGCTTTGGTAAGCTAGAGAACCCAATCAGCCTTTTGATACAAAATTTTATTTTGTTCTATTTTATTTTTTT
>CAXKVI010000003.1:10419307-10440009 GCA_964058755.1 Campiglossa producta
GGCCGAAAGGCGTGAGTGTGAGGAGCTTGAGATGCTGGCTGACAGGAATGATGCCCGAAAATTCTATGAAAAGATCCGGCGGATGACGGAAGGTTTTAAGACCGGGGCAAGTTCCTGTAAGGACAATAATGGCGACCTGGTAACCGACGTACAGAGTGTACTTAAATTATGGAGGGAGCACTTCTCCTCACTGCTAAATTGCGAGGGAGACGTCGAACCCGATACCCCAATCCCTGACGATGGAAAAGTCGTCCCACCACCTGACTATGATGAAGTGAGGATAGCTATATCCCGGCTCAAAAACAACAAAGCGCCTGGAAAAGACGGACTACCCGCCGAGCTGTTCAAACACGGAGGCGAAGAGCTGGTAAAAAGCATGCATCAGCTCTTATGCAGAATATGGTCAGACGAGTGCATGCCTCCAGATTGGAATTTAAGTGTGCTCTGCCCAATCCACAAGAAAGGCGATCCCGCTAACCGCACCAACTACCGCGGAATCAGCCTTCTTAATATCGCATATAAGGTTCTTTCTAGCGTATTGTGTGAAAGACTGAAGCCCATCGTAGACAAGCTGATTGGACCTTATCAGTGTGGCTTTAGACCTGGTAAGTCTACCATCGACCAGATTTTCACGATACGCCAAATCCTGGAGAAGACCCATGATAAAAGAATCGACACACACCATCTCTTTGTCGATTTCAAAGCCGCTTTTGACAGCGCAAAAAGGAGTTGCCTGTATGCCGCCATGTCTGAATTTGACTTCCCAGCAAAGCTTATACGGCTTTGCCAAATGACGTTGAGCAATACTAACAGCTCCGTCAGAGTCGGGAAGGACCTCTCTGAGCCATTTGAAACCAAACGAGGCTTCAGACAGGGCGACTCCCTTTCGTGCGATTTCTTCAACCTGATGCTGGAGAAGATAATTCGAGCAGCAGAGCTAAACCGCAATGGTACAATCTTTTACAAGAGCGTGCAATTGCTGGCGTATGCCGATGATATTGATATCATTGGCCTTAACAACCGCGCCGTAAGCGCTGCCTTCTCTGGACTGGATAAAGAAGCGAAAAAAGTGGGTCTTGCGGTCAACGAGGACAAGACGAAGTATTTGCTGTCATCAAAGAAAGAATCGGCGCACCTGCGCCTTGGCAGCCACGTCACTGTTGATAGTTACAAATTTGAAACTGTGAGGGACTTCGTCTATTTGGGAACCAGCATTAACACCGAAAATAATATCAGTCTAGAAATCCAACGGAGAATCACTCTTGCGAACAAGTGCTACTTTGGACTGAGTAGGCAATTGAGAAGTAAAGTCCTCTCTCGAAGAACAAAGATCACGCTCTATAAGTCTCTCATCATACCTGTCCTGATGTATGACTCAGATTCATGGACAATGTCAAGAGCAGATGAGATGGCCCTTGGAGTATTTGAGAGAAAAGTTCTCCGGAAGATTTATGGTCCTTCCCGTGATGCCGACGGCGAGTATCGAAGGAGATTTAACGATGAGCTGTACCAGCTTTACGCAGATCTGACCATAGTCCAGCGAATTAAAGCCCAAAGGCTCCGCTGGCTGGGTCACGTCATGCGAATGGACAAAGAAGCTCCAGCCCAGAAGGTTTTCCAATCGTCACCCGAATTCGGCAGCAGAGGAAGGGGGAGGCCTCGACTGAGATGGAAACAACAGGTGGAGGATGACTTGAACTCCCTTGGGGTTTCCAATTGGCGTCAGTTATCGCTAAAAAGGAATGACTGGCGTGCTTTGATAGGCGACGGCCAAAATCGCTTAGGCGGTTAAGCGCCAATAAATCGTCGCTCCCAACGAAGACTAATACAGTTCAGTTAGCGTGGAAGACTAACACAGTTCGCTCTCTGCGCCGAAGACTAACACACTTCGTTCTCTGCCTGGAAGACTAACACACTTCGGCTTTCTGCGTCGAAAACTAACACACTTCAGCTTTCTGCGTCGAAAACTAACACACTTCGTTCTCTGCGTCGAAGACTAACACATTTCAGTTTTCTGCGTCGAAGACTAATACATTTCAGTTTTCTGCGTCGAAAACTAACACACTTCGTTCTCTGCGTCGAAGACTAACACAGTTCGCATAGAACTGAACTGAAACTGAAGTGTGTTATTCTTCGACGCAGAAAGCTGAAGTGTGTTAGTCTTCCACGCAGAAAACTGAATTGTATTAGTCTTCGACGCAGAAAACTGAAATGTGTTAGTCTTCGACGCAGAGTACGAAGTGTGTTAGTTTTCGACGCAGAAAGCTGAAGTGTGTTAGTTTTCGACGCAGAAAGCTGAAGTGTGTTAGTTTTCGACGCAGAGAACGAAGTGTGTTAGTTTTCGACGCAGAAAACTGAAGTGTGTTAGTCTTCGACGCAGAAAGCTGAAGTGGGTTAGTCTTCCACGCAGAAAACGAAGTGTGTTAGTCTTCGACGCAGAAAACTCAACCGTGTTAGTCTTCGTTGGGAGCGACGAAATGATGATGATGATTATATTGCATAATATTCCGCAATCTAGCAGATAATGAGACATTGGCTACTAGCCAACAGCAACCCCAGTGTTAATTTTTGCATACTTTTAGGCGCACCAGAAATTTTCTTAGTCATTTCTGGCGTCCAATCTACATATCAAAATGTTAGTTGGGATAGCGTGGAAGAGTGTGAGTACGTACGAGTGTGTGGCCGAGAAAAATGGCAGATATTTGAGTTATGAGACAACAGACAAATATTTGCAAGGGGACAAAAAGCTAGTAAAAATGGAATAAAGAAAGACTGAACGACTTTGAAAAGATTGAGCAGTTGTGGAAATTGTACGACCAGTGGCTTGTAAGTGGGTTGATTAGTGGCTAAAGCATGATGTAACACATCATTTATATGTATTTATTTCAGTTTATATGTAAACGCGTTTGTATCTAATCTAGATTTGGGGTCAGAGTGTATTTATAAGGGCTAAAATGATGCCATGCTTGAATGGTTGACAATGAAATGTATGCCAATATTATTCTTCATATTTCGAAGAGGGGTGTGAGTATGGCTTTTGTCTGTTATTAGGCCAAGTAAGATACATATAAGTCGAAAAGAACTTTATTTCAAGCAAGAATACTGACCAAAAAACCAAACTTTTTAGGCAATTAGTAAGGTTTCAGGAAAAAAAGTTCAGAGCTACCCATTTGTAGGAATTTCATTGACTTAACAACTTTTTCACTTTACTACCTGCCTAGTTGGCAAGCTGTTTATGCATTTTCTCTTAAATACCCAAATAATTGCCTGTCAGTCGGCTGAAAAATACCTACAAAAGCCAATTTGAAGCACTTCAAATGGCGATGAAAACAGGATTACATATTTTTGATGCTGTGATGGCAACGAGCTTTTGTCTAGTTAATTGATTTTGCATTCGAATGCTTCCAGTAACTCAGCACGTGAGGTGGAGGCAACCAAATAACAAAAGTAGTTTTTTTTGTTTATTTTATTCAGGATCAAAAGTCCAGAAAAATACCAAAAAACCTGAAATCTGAATTCTTCTCTTAAATAACTTTCTTATCACAAATGGGATCGATGGGAACTTTTGAAGTGTTATTTCTGATGGTGAACGTAACTTATTTACTTAAGATAGCAATCTAACCGCCTTCCATCGGAACGGTAGTCTCACTCTTCCTCCACTTCCACCGGCGAGTGGGCGATAAGAATACCTTCTGGGAGCTTCTTTGTTCATTCGCACAACGTGGCCTAGCCAGCGAAGCCTTTGGGCTTAAGTTAGCTGAACTATGTCTGCTGAAGCTCATACAAGCTCATCATTAGATCTTCTTCGGTAGTCGCGGTAGTCAACTTTTAGACGTCCATAAATTCTTCGAAGAAGTTTTCTCTCGAATACTCCCAAAGCCGCCTCACCTAACCTAAGCTCTCTAAAAAAATTTGGATCCGTTGGATTTTTTCGGTACCTTTATGAAGAATACTTCATCCTATAGGATCGATGATTACTTTTGAGCAATTCTTGCTTGACTATAGCTGCTGATACCTAACGCTGTGCTTATATGTGTGTGTATATCGAAGTAATTTGCTTAAAAGAAAGGGAAAGGACGAGTAAGGGAAGAGGAAGGTAATGAGAGGTAATGAAAGGAAAGGAAAAGAAAGGAAAGGAAAGGAAAGGAAAGGAAAGGAAAGGAAAGGAAAGGAAAGGAAAGGAAAGGAAAGGAAAGGAAAGGAAAGGAAAGGAAAGGAAAGGAAAGGAAAGGAAAGGAAAGGAAAGGAAAGGAAAGGAAAGGAAAGTAAAAGAAAGGAAAGGAAAGGAAAGGAAAGAAAAGGAAAGGAAAGGAAAGGAAAGGAAAGGAAAGGAAAGGAAAGGAAAGGAAAGGAAAGGAAAGGAAAGGAAAGGAAAGGAAAGGAAAGGAAAGGAAAGGAAAGGAAAGGAAAGGAAAGGAAAGGAAAGGAAAGGAAAGGAAAGGAAAGGAAAAGAAAGGAAAGGAAAGGAAAGGAAAGGAAAGGAAAGGAAAGGAAATGAACGGAAATGAAAGGAAGTGAAAGGAAGTGAAGGGGAAGGACAGCAAAGGCAAGGAAAGAGAAGAAAAGTTAGGAAAAGGAAGGGAATGAAAACAAAGGAAAAGAAAAGTAGAAAAGGGAAAGAAAGGAGAGTAGAGAGTAGAAGGAAAGTGAAGGGGTCATTTTGCGGTCACATTGAAGTATTTTGGGGTCGATTCGGGATCATATTCGGGTAATTTTTGGGTCGATTTGGGGTAATTTTGGGTTCATAATGGGAAACGAGCTTTAAGGTTTTGGTAGAGGTCATTAGCATTTTACATCGCCGCGAGCGCCCCCTTCTTGAGATTACAAAAAAAAACAAAAAACCTATGGGCGTCATACATAAAAAAACAAAAAAAAAAACAAAAAACTAATGGCGGCGATATTCCAACAGGTTATCATAACCTCTAACGAGATTTTTGCCGAGCTTGTCTTTCCAACTTGTGGTATGTTGCTTTTTGAGTTTTTCCTACAAGTTGGCGGGACCTACAGTTTTTTGGCGACTCCGAACGGCACTTGCAAAGAAATGAACTTTTTGCTGAGAAGCTTCTCATGGCAGAAATACACCCGGAGAGTTTGCCAAACTACTGCCGAGGGGCGACCCCGTTTAGAAAAATTCCTTTTCTAAATAATTTTTGATGTTACTTTTGCCGGGTATCGAACCGCAACGACTTGGTGTAGAAGGCCGAACACTTAACCGCTACACCACGGCGGCCGCCAACATAAATTCTCAAAAAGTACAGTCTCAATTTTAAATAAAGCTTCTTTGTTTTTACTACAAAAACAAATTACATACATACCTCGATTCAACTCAAAAAATCGAGTCTGAGCAAATGCTCGCCTTTTCTTTCGAATATTTTATAAAGTGACTGTGAATTGTTTATTTTTAGTCTGATCGAACCTGGGACACTCGCTATGAATTGCAAGTACACTATTCACTTTACCACGGCATGTCGCGGCTGCAATTCAGCAATTTAATTATGGCTTTTAACTTTATTATTAAGTTCCTCGATTGGTGGTTAAAATGAACTTAAACGATATTTTAAGTATTCAAAGCTCGACAAAGACCATTGTGTACCACACTCAACCACTTAGAGACAAACAAAAGAAAATGAAATTAAAATGCGTGCAAAGCGTAAAAATGTTATTCAGATCAAAAACAGAAAAGACGGAAAGTAAGTTAAGAGCTAAACAGGCAGCATCACTTACTACGAGTAGAAGGGCATACTGACAGCCGACACTCAAGGAGGACGCCTCAAAGAAGACGAGCACAAGTGTCTGTCAAACATGACCATTGTTCGGGCTAAGCATGCCTCATGACTCAAAGGCGCGAAGACTTGCCACGTTTTCTCGAGCTACTGAAAAGGCAAAACCGAAGCGTTCTATATTCAATTTATTGTAGTTAGTGTGCGAAGCTTTGTTGTTGAGCTTGCGAATGTGGTTTGCGCTCCTAAATAAAGCCCACACAACAAATCGACCATGCATTGAATGCGAAATTAAAATTGGAATAAAAATAAGTACCTATCAGCAAACGATTCGATTCATTTAAATTTATTTGATATCTGTAGTTGTTGTTGTTGCAATAATTGTTTGTGCTTTCACTTTCACTGGTTTTCACGTGTCGCTTTTCTCATATCGCACTCTCGTTTCTAAGCTACACAGCAAGTGCTTGCTTTTCATTTTGGCGTCTTTCACTTTATGGCGTGGATCTTTCAAGTGCGTCCTTGGTAACGTGACGCCGGCAATTGATAGCTAAAGCATTTTTATGCAAAATCAAATGAAAGGGCCATTGTTAACCCCCGCCAACTTGCGTTGTTGGCGCTCTTCTTGGCATTGTAATTGAAATTGCTTTGCTCCTTCACAACACAACATAACACTTTCATCGTAATGGTTTCTTAATGTGCGTCTTTATATTCATATTGTGGTTTACAGAGCATAGCTGGAGGTCTCTTTGATTCAGCAAAAGAAAAAGTCCACAAACAAAATTTCATCCAATTCGGTCAATATACGAAGAAATAAATAAAAGGCAGTAACGCGGCAACCCTAGGTCCCAACTAATTTTTAAGACATCATGGTTGGTAAGCGGCTGGAAGTAACGTTGATTTGATACCCGAATTCGTATACCTTACTCAATATTTAAGAAAAACTTAGATAGGTGGGAACCCTGAAAATCGCCCCAAGTGGCAACACCCAAGTGGACAGTCTTAAAATCAATCATACTATCTCTATGCCAAATTTCAACGAAATCGGTCAAGCGGGTCTAAAATTACCCGAAAATGTTCCCAAAATGATCCCAACCTTTTCCGAAAATGATCCCAAAATAACCCCAAAAAGCCCTCAATGATCCCAAAATAATCCGAAAATTACCCCAAAATTGAACCCAAAATGATCCCAAAAAAGCTCCCAAATTATCCCTAAATTGAACCCAAAATGATCCCAAAATAGCTCCCAAGTTATCCCTAAATGATGCCAAAAGAATCGTAAAAGAATTCAAATATGATACCAAAATGGCCCGAAAACGATCCCAAAATAACCACAAAAAAAATCTTAAAAGATCCCAAAAAGATCCGAAAATTACCCCAAAATTATCCCAAAATCGGACCCAAAATGATCCCAAAATAGCTCCCAGATCATGCCTAAATGATACCAATATACTTAATCCGAAAATAATCCAAATATGATCCCAAAATGGCCCGAAAATTATCCCAAAATAACCCCAAAAAGACTCTTAAAAGATCGCAAAATGGCCCGAAAATGATCCCAAAATGATCCCAAAATAACGCCAAAATGATCCCAAAATAACCCCAAATTAATCCCAAAATAACCCCAAAATGACCCTTAAATTATCCCAAAATGATCCAAAAATGACCCCAAAAGTTATACCAAAATTGAACACAAAATAGCTCCCAAATTTTCCCCAAATGATCCTAAAATATTCCTAAAATAATCCAAATATGATCCTAAAATGGCCCAAAAATGATCCCAAAAAGACTCTTAAAAGATCCCAAAATGACCCGAAAATAATCCAAATATGATCTCAAAATATGCAAATACAGTACGGTAAAATGGTAACCATTAACCCGTTTAGAAAAATTATTTTTCTAAATCACTATTGATATTACTTTTGCCGGGCATTGATCCGCCATGACTGTAGTGTAGAACGCCGAACACTTAACCGCTACACTACGGCGGCCGCCAAGCTGTCTCTAAACGGCAAAAAATTTGAGCTTAAATTTTAAACCCGCCTAAAGCTTAAGCAATTTTTTAAACTTTTTTGTAATATATTTCAAAACTTACAATAACCTAGAAGGAAGTCCAATTTCTCTTGGTTTCGATTTAAGATCTAACTGAAAAAGCAGTTTAAAGTTTTTAATTAATTTTTTTTTTTTTTTTTAATTTTTTTAAGTCATGGAATTTTGCTCACAAAAATTTCGTGTGTGGCGTAGCTTAGCGGTAGAACAGTCGGCTGTGATTTTGAGCGCCTGGGCTCAGGTCCTGACAACTCACATTTTTTTTTTAAACTTTTTGGTTTAAAATTAAAACTTTTCGGTTTAATGCTTTTTTGTTTGGATTTATGATGAAAAGAAGGCTCATATTGCATTGCAAAATTCTGCATACAAAAATTAGATTCCCATAGTTTAAATAAAATAATGCAAAAGTCAATAAAAATACTTACTAAAAACTTTAAACTATTCATAAGTGAATGCAATAACTGTTCCATATTCACATTAGGGTGCACCTTAAGCGCCATAACAGCTAAAAATCCAATAAACTTTTTTTTCCAGAATCAACCCGTCTGTCTACAATATCATGGTCAAAGAGGTCACATTTAGTGGGTGTGCCCTTTAGGGACTTGAAAATTAAAGCAAACAACTTTGACATATGACATCAGCGCGAGGGCTGTCTCCAAACTGTCAAAAAATTAATCTTTGAATAAATATCTTTGAATAAATATTTAAGTATTGTCTAGGCGTTGGGACTGCGAAATTTCAGTGAAAACATGGTCTCTCTTCATTTAAGGACAACCCTAATGCCCTTACATACTAAACTAAAAATTCTTCAAAGTATGTATGCCGCCGGAAAGTTGTAAAATTGTAGACATACCAATAACAAACTCTTTTGCAAGATGATAAATTCCATAAAATGAAGGACGAATCGATGATACAGAAATTAAAGACGTCAAACATCATAAATACCCAGAGAAAGAACAACAACAACGACAAATAAAATTCTAAATAAAGTTGTGAACGTAAAAATATGTCAAACGTATGACATTGAACGCTCTGGTATGTGAGGTATGTATGTGCCATGCGTTTCGTATCGCCTGAAGGCGTTGGTGTCTCGCACTTGTGGAACCGGAATTCCGGACACGTTCCATGCACGTGCGCCAAAAGAGATTGTCTGTGTGCAATGGGCGGATATTATTATGAAGTGCAACTTTTATGAGCATAAGTTTATTTGCTAGGTAACAGAGGCTGTGTTGCTTTAAAGTGAATTAGAGAGTTGAATGAGTAGAATGGTCACGGGGAGGTATTTTATTGTGGGCAAGAGTGATTGAACTATTTGAAGAGTCATTCAGTGTTTTTAAATGGTATTTGAAGAATATTGCAGAAAATGGAATTTTTATGATTTAGCAATTTATCAAGAGCGCTGCTTAGGTAATTTGATGATTTCATTCATTATGGAAGCTTTTATTATGTATTGAGCTTTTATGTATCTACAAGGAGTAGAATTCCTGCAGAAGCACTACCCAAGCTCTCTCATCACCAATCTTTTTCGACTGCCGTACAGAAGGGGAGGACGATCTGACTGAGAAGCTTCCATTGATCACACCAAATCACTTCCTTGACAATCGGGCAAGTACCGCAATGGAGTACCGAGATTATATCGGGCAGAGGACTGTCACCAACCACAACACTTCTCAAAACCTTGATCTGGTTCGTCTTTCACAGCTTCAAAGCTCCGTAAGCTAATTCAGCATTTCACTGACCAAAGTGTGGACGCTGATTTGTACTAGAAGGTTTCACTGGTCACACCAAATCCCTTCTGTAACAGTCGGACATGTACCGCAATGGTGTATCGAGAATTGTCACAATCGACAACACTCCTCAAAACCTTGGTTCATGTTTCGGTACCTCAAAAGCTCTGTACACTAACTCAGCATTTCACTGCCTAATCAAAAATGCTTTGAGCTAACCACCGAGAGAAACGGGCTTGTTTCAAGCATAGCTCCAGATTGATAAGTTTAGTATTACTTATACTAATATCAGACCTCTCCATTAGAGTGGTTTAAAAAATTTTTTTTTTGGAAAATCTAAAACGCTACCCCGAAATATGGTTCCTTGTGACAAAAAAAGAGGCAGCTATTTTTTTGTTTTTTTTTTAAAGGTGCTTTAGAGGTCGCGCTACTCGTTTTTATAAAAAAAATGAGATGCTTGTAAATTTAATTTAATTTTAACATGTTTAAGTGCAGTAAAAATTTGCGTTTTTGTGTGTTGTTATTCTGTTTTCATTGACGAATATTCCTGCAATTCAATAGCCTTCTTGGATGACTAGAAAGTGTTTAACTCCTGAAAGTATGTTTCGAAATTGAAAACGGTGCAACTAAAATGCCTACACTGATCTCATTGCGAATTGGTTTTTTGGATATACTTCGCATCTAGAAGGTTTATGACATCGCTGATTATGAATCCGATGCCAGTTTTTTTAAATTCAAAATGGCGGGTCCAATATGGCGGTAATTTTTTTGAAAACTAATTGGATTTTATTGAAACTTGGTACTCGGGGGTTTATGCGTTGTCTGATTACGAATCCAATATCGGTTTTTTTAATATCAAAATGGTGGATCCAATATGGCGGTTCATTTTTCGTCACTTATGGATTTATGACATCGATTTATTTGAACTAGTATCGCTTGTGATCGAAAATTCGACCAATAAAAACTTTAGAGGGTCGAAGGGTCGCTAGCCCCGTACCCCCATCCTTAAATTTCGGGGACGCCCCTGAAAATAAACCGTCAGTTTTTTAAATTTCCTTTCCATCGGTGCATATTTCATTTATATATATTAATATATAATGTATAAGATGCCAGTTTTGCCAAACATGCATAGGAATCTGATGTCAATAAATACGCCGCATGAAAACCTTTAGGAACCTCCTGTGAGCGAACCGTTTGACCGATTGGAATGAAATATGCAACGTTGGAAAGAAAATTGAAAAAAACTGAGGTATAGGCGGTATATTTTCAGGGGTGTCTCCGAAATTTAAGGATGGGGTACGGGGCTAGCGACCCCACGATCCTCTAAGGTTTTTATTGGTCGAATTTTCGATCACAAGCGATACTAGTTCAAATAAATCGATGTCATAAATCCATCAGTGACGAGTTTCACACAGTCGAATTAGTTTTCAAAAATGCACCGCCGTATTGGATCCACCATTTTGAATTTAAAAAACCGATATCGGATTCGTAATCAGACAACGCATAAACCCCCGAGTTCCAAGTTTCAAAAAAATCCAATTAGTTTTCAAAAATATCACCGCCATATTGGACCCGCCATTTTGAATTTAAAAAAACTGTCATCGGATTCATAATCAGCGATGTCATAAACCTTCTAGATGCGAAATATATCCAAAAAACCAATGCGCAATGAGATCAGTGTAGGCGTTTTAGTTGCACCGTTTTCTATTTCGAAGCATATTTTCAGGAGTTAAACCCTTTCTACTCATCCAAGAAGGCTATTGAATTGCAGGAATATTCGCCAATGAAAACAGAATAACAACACACAAAAACCCAAATTTTTACTGCACTTAAACATGTTAAAATGAAATTAAATATGCAAGTATCTCATATTTTTTATAAAAACGAGTAGCGCGACCTCTAAACCACCTTTAAAAAAAAAAAAAAAATAGCAGCCTCTTTTTTTGTCATAAGGAACAATTTTAGAATTTCCAAAAAGTCCATATTTGTGAACCACTCTACTCTCCATATATCTGGGTTCCCCTGTACCTGGTTCTCTGTGGAGATCTCACTCTTCTTCTTATTCCCTTTCCTTATTTTATTTTATTTTATTTTATTTTATTTTATTTTATTTTATTTTATTTTATTTTATTTTATTTTATTTTATTTTATTCTGTTATTTAATTTTTTTATATTTTTTTATTTTATCTTTTATAAAATTTTTTCGCCTCCAAAATGCACAGTGCCGTTTTAAAATAAAGTTTTCAGTACTACCAAAAAATTTCCAATTTCCATATCCAATCGAAATTGTAATTATACCTTATAACCATATGAAACAATTTATTGCTTTTGATTTCCATTTCAGCAAACCATCATAAAACCCTACCCCACTCCTTTCAAATTAAAAAGTGATGAATGGCAGCAATGTGATGCAATAATAAACCGTAACAAATGAATTCATTTTCCGCCAGCTCAAATAACGCCAACAATTTGACTTAACCGAGAAATGCAATTTGTTTGAACTACGCTCATATTGCCCCCCTCACCAACTACCTACTCATTTCAATGTCCAGTCAGTGGTCCGTTAAATTAAATTTCGAACTTTTTCTACCAAGAGCCCAAAAACTCACCCCGTAAAAGCGCCAGCCGCCTTCTCCTTAAACGCTGTTAAGCCCTTCATGATGATGCTGTGTTTGCTACACTGATGCTGTTTTTGTTGTAAATTTTCTTGTGTTACACTATGTTGTTGTTGCTCGTGATAGCGCTTTTTACTGGTGTGTTGTTATATTTCTCATTACAGTTATTACTTGTTTTATATTTATTGTTTTTGCACACTCGTGGTTGGTTAGGTTATTTGAGACACAGCGCGGGGACTTGATTACTGCGTCGTGGGTGGTTCGTATCATAGAAGTTTTAAGCACTCAAACGATTTCTGTATTCTGCTTCTATCGCATTTAATACTTTTTATCACCTTTTTCGCACTAATTCTCTTATCTACCGTTAATTTCACACAAACTCATTTGAGCGCCTAAAGTTATGCTACGCTTTTTCGATTTCACGCTTTACTCGAGAAGCACTGTGATTCTCATCCAGTTTACACTCAATTCTTCGGGATGCTTACTTTTGTACTCACATTTATTAATAATTTAATTTCATTTCATTTTATTTGTAGGTTTTCTTAACTCCGCTTCTTGTATGCGTTAGTTGTTGTAATATGTTGTTGTTTAGTTTGTACGTTCCTCTACGAATTCTTGTTTTTGTATCATCAGCACAGGCAGCAGCAGTTGTGGCAGCATACATTGTTCGTATTTGGGGTCATTTGCCATTTCTGCAAATAAATGTGGAAAAAAGAGAGAGAAATCATGATGAGTTTTGTTGTTTAGTGAAGCGTGTTCATTTGCTGATAACGACAAATGCTAAAGTTTACTGTGCGTAATTTATTTGTTTTGCCCACTTTCACCCGCATTCGTCTCCTTTGCTCTAGGCTTCATAAGCGGATTATTTTAATAAATTTTTCTTTTCTCGGTTTGCAAATATGATGAGTTTTGTAAAATTGCGAGCGATTGCATATTTTTAGGGGCAGCGGAAGTAAGGGTGCCAGGAAAGTTGGTTTATGTAGGGAAATAGTTACTGCATACCTAGTGAATTTCATTAAAGTTTACAACAGTCGTTTCATGTATGTATACTAGATTGATTCAAAAGGAAGAAGAATTTATTTTCCAGGTCTTACCCCTCAAAAGTTTGAAATTGAGAAGGAAATGAGCCTTGCAAAAATAAATTTTTTTCCACATGGAATTTTTTCATAAATTTTTGGAGTTTTTTTTATTATTTACTTATCGACGTGCCATACGAAAACTAACACTCAAATTTTGTGTCTAACGAAAAGTAACACTTTCAGTTTTTCTGAAGAAGAAAATGTACTAGCCAAAAGTGTTAGTTCTCGTCAGACACAAAATAAAAGAAAAGTGAAAAGTGTTGGGGCCTCATTATGTATGGCGAACGATAGCTCAAACGAATGATGGTCTGCTCACAATATCGCATAGCCATCGCATTATCAATCATTTTCATTCCCTCCATAGATTTTTTATACCTTTCATGAACATGAAATGGTATTATAACTTTGGTCCGATGTTTGTAAGTATGAGAAGAAGAAGAGATAGACCCACTAATAAGTATACCGTTAAGATCAGGACGATGAGTTGATTCGATTTAGCCATGTCCGTCTGTCCGTCCATCCGTCTGTCCGTCTGTTTGTACGCAAACCAATCCCTCAATTTTAGAGATATCTCGATGAAATTTGGTATGGAGGCGTTATTTTATATGAGAATAATCATTCGTAGGAATCAGCAAGATCGGACCAAAACTACTCATAGCTCCTATACAATCGATTGTTCAGATAAACGGATTTCGGGCTATAACTTCTGTAATTGAAGAGCTAGTAACGTGAAATTTTGTAGGTATTGATGTTTTTATATGTGAAATATCGATGTGGAAAATCATCGAGATGGTATAAATATTTCACATAGCTCCCATACAATCGATTGTTCCGATAAACGGATTTTGAGCTATAACTCCTGTAATTAAACACGTAGGAACGTGAAATTTTGGAAGTATTGCTATTTTTATATGTGAAATATCGATGTTGAAAATCATTGAGATGGGATTAATATTTCATATAGCCCCCATACAATCGATTGTTCCGATAAACGGATTTCGGGCTATAACTCCTGTAATTATAGAGCTAGGAACGTGAAATTTTGTAAGTATTGCTATTTTTATATGCGAAATATCGATGTGGAAAATCATTGAGATGGGATTAATATTTCATATAGCCCCCATACAATCGATTGTTCCGATAAACGGATTTCGGGCTATAACTTCTGTAATTAAAGAGCTAGTAACGTGAAATTTTGTAGGTATTGATGTTTTTATATGTGAAATATCGATGTTGAAAATGATTGAGATGGGATAAATATTTCATATAGCTCCTATACAATCGATTGTTCCGATAAACGGATTTTGGGCTATAACTCCTATAATTATATAGGTAGAGTCGTGAAATTTCGTAACTATTGCTCTGTTAGAAAGTGGAATGTCGATGTTAAAAATCAATGAGATTGGACCAACAAAACACATCGCACCCATATAATCGATAGTTCCGATAATTTCGGTATGAGCTAAAGTTAAATTCACACAGGCTGTACTGGGGATCGAATAGTGAAAATCGTGACGCTTATTCATGAAAGGTATATAGCCTTAGGCACAGCCGAAGACAGCTTTCCTTACTTGTTTTTAAATATTTTCGACTTTTCTTTGACATAAAAAACAAAAGTGAAAGAAAATGCGATTTTGGAAGCAGACGAATCATTCGTCTGAGCTATCATTCGCCATATATAATGAGGCCCTTAGTTTTCGTATGGCACGTCGTTATTGTACGAGAGCCCCTAGGCATATGGTTGTTGAGTGATAACAAGCTTAATATTTGGGAATACGGTCGACATAAAGTGCCTCTGACGACCTCAAAATGTCAAAGTAAAGTCATCAAAATATCTATTTATTATTTGCACTGAAAAACCGGGGCTTATTGAAGTAAATTTGGATAGATTGAAGATCATAGTGACCGTTTTTCAGAACATTCTATCCATGATCATGCTCTACTTACTACACAGATTAGAGATGTCCATTTCTTTAGATTTTAGCCATTTCGTTATTTTTTCACACTAGCTCAAAACCGAACTTTTGTTAGGTTTAGAGGCCGTGTTTACAACAAAATTGGAATATAAAATAAATAGATCGAAAATCTTTGATAGTGGGTGCGCTAAAACTAGTCTATAGTAGGTTTCTAAAAATTCTAATACTCCTTTAAGCTTGATTGCATCAAAATGCTCAAAAATATACATTTATTTTTTATGGATATTCTTCCACCCTGGAAAACCCCAGAATTGTGAGGAAGAAATCGGATGATTTTTGGCACCTCAAAAAGAACGTGAAGTGGCGTTCATGCTAAGTTTAAAAGTGCTTTTAAATGTTCTTAAAATTATTGCGTAAGAACGTTGACTTGCTTAGTGAAAAATAAATAATAATATTAAAAGTGGTTCTCCGAAAAGTACGCTACATTTTTTTTTACAAGAAAATTTTGTTCGTACTGTTTCTTCGAAGATATTAGAGTAGTATTTAGAATTTAGTTGCATTTAAGTGTCAACATTTGTACGGTTGGGCTGGATACTGAAATGTGAGGATAATGCAAAATGCAGGCTCAGCATGAAAAGCACATAACATGCATAGCCTGCAAATTGCATTTTAGCATTTAACCCAAAAAGCAGCATTTTTTCCATACAATTTTGAAAGCTAAACGCAACTAAATGCTACTTTATTTCTGCATTAGCTTTAGCATCTTCGAAGATACAGTGCGAACAAAAATTTCCTTGTATGAAGAAAAAGTGAAAAAAGGTATTGCATACTTTTGGGCGAAACGCTGTTTGTATTAGGATATCTGCTCACTAAGCAAGTCAACGTACTTATGCAATAATTTTTTCTGTTAAAAGTTGCAATTTTGGAGGTGAAGAGTTTCCACGTTTGTTTAGAAAGTCGCTTTCTTTACCCACGAACTCACTTTTATAAAAGAAATGGAGTTTATCTGAAAAGGCAAGCATACTTCCACTTGCGATGTAGGAACGCACCTTAAGCATTTGAAAATTAGCTAAATGTGCATTTCCAAAATGCGGCAGCATGAGCGCTTCTTCGAAATGTACGACCGAAAATGGAAAATGCTGCTTTTAAAACTCAGCATGAACACTACATAAGCTTTTCAAATATGTGGAAAGAGATGTCAATTTTCGGATAGTGGTAAAAAACGATTTTGTTACGCGGCTCAAAACGGCTTTTTCACGTTCGTAGAAAAAAGGGGCAACTGGCGATTTTTATCAACGCAGATAATTCGGTTCACATACTGCAAAGAAAGTTTCATTTAGACTAAAATTAAATCCACAATCTTCTGATAAATAAAGGTGCTAGGGTTTTTTTCTTATTTTGTTTTGTTAAGAAAAACGAGGTCTATACTTTTTACTCCAAAAACCAAAATTTTAATTTTTGTCAACCCCACCGGGTTTCTCAACGGTTTCAAACGATCTTAGGTGTGCTCAATCTGAATCTGAAGTCAAGTTTTTCGGGTCACTCAAGGTTTTCTTTCCATAGCGGGGTTTGTAAAGAGATCGGTAGTCGTAAAAAAAAAATTTTTTTTTAATAAAATTTTTTTTTCTGGGGTCAAGTTTAGTTTAAATTGGTTTTCATATTTGGGAGCTACATAGTGCAAAAAATTGGGAAGTAGTGAGTTATTAGGAAAAAAATTTTAAAAAAAAAGTGTTTACCGTACTGTGAACTAACTACCCTCTGAAGAGAAAACCTAGGGTGACCCGAATAATCTCACTTCACATTCGGATTCAGCACAACCAAAAGCTCTAGAAACCGATGAGAAACCCTCCGGGATTTTGAAAAATTTCAATTTTGTTTTACCTTGTCATTACAAAATTTTTTTTTACAACTACTGATCTCTGTACAAAAGAGAGAAAACCTAGGGTAACCCGAAAAATCTGACGTCACATTTGGATTGAACTATGAAGAACGCTAATTCAGGACTGACTCAAAATCAACGCCATAACTCGAGCCATCATTAGAAAAACAGACGCCGCAACAGCATTTTTTTATAATTTTTATCAGTCTGTCTGTATGTTTGTAAGGGTATCACCTCAAAACAACTTAATTGAATTAAATACAATTTTCCACTATGTATAATTAGATTGCTAGCTTGAGTTTTAAGCCCTTTTTGGGAAATATGTAGTTAGTTTTACACCAGTGGCAATAACAATGAATATGGGGTATAGCTAATTACTCAGTTGGTGCCAGAACTGTTTCTATTTGGGTGAGTGTTGAATTCTTGACTTTTTAAGATCGCTTCTAAATATTCTTCCGCAATTTTTTTTTTTGAAGTTTTTTTCTCGGAAAAATGCAAAAAGATCACTTTTTATCAGTACTGCGTTTCTGTAACTCAGTTCGATCGATCGTCATATTCAAACTCATTTTTTTTGCTTCTGTAAAAAAATGTATTTTGTCGTTCTATTTTCTCACTTGCTTTTGAGGTAGTGACACATTTTTTTTTTTTTTAATTGAATCGAGTCGGGTGTGACTACATTAATATCGAGAATTTTGTCCATTTTTTACAGAAACGCGTTACAGAGAATTGTAACAAAACCCGTATACAAACGAAACTCGGTTTCTGGCGTTATTGTTCCAAGAAACATTGAAGTTTAGAAACATAGTTCGAAACCAAATGATTGTAACGGTTTCAATGAGTGTAACGAAACTAAATTAAATTTATTTTCTCGTGAACCAAACTGTAACAGAAACAAAATTATCAGAAAGGAAATTAATTTTGAAAATTTTCGGAAACGAAATTAATTTTGTACCATTTTCGTTAATTTTGTTTCTGGTACAATTTTGTTACTGATAAACAAAAGTAATTTCGTTTCTTACAATTTTGCTTCTGTTACAGTTTTCTTTACGAGGTACAAAATTAATTTCGTTTCTGATAATTTTGTTTCTGTTACAGTTTTGTTTCCGGTGAAACCGTTTCGAAGTTTGGTTACGACTTTCGTTACAAAGGAGTTTCGTTACAAAGGAGTTTCGTTACAAAGAAGTTTCGTTACAAAGAAGTTTCGTTACAAAGGAGTTTCGTTACAAAGGAGTTTCGTTACAAAGGAGTTTAGTTACAAAGGAGTTTCGTTACAAAGAAGTTTCGTTACAAAGGAGTTTCGTTACAAAGGAGTTTCGTTACAAAGAAGTTTCGTTACAAAGGAGTTTCGTTACAAAGGAGTTTCGTTACAAAGGAGTTTCGTTACAAAGGAGTTTCATTACAAAGAAGTTTCGTTACAAAGGAGTTTCGTTACGAAGGAGTTTCGTTACAAAGGAGTTTCGTTACAAAGGAGTTTCATTACAAAGAAGTTTCGTTACAAAGGAGTTTCGTTACAAAGGAGTTTCGTTTCAACGAAACAGAAACGCGTTACAAGTCCCTGCTTATTATACTTACATATATGTTTCAAATAATCCATTTTGTTGAAACTTTGATCTCGTACGGTCTTTCGAATCAGGTATATCTTTGATATTTGTTTGGTTTTATAGGAAACCAAATTATAATATTGTACACTTAAGACTTATCACAAACAAGGTACATCGATGAAATTATTGATAATGTTGTTTGACTTCGGAGTTTTGAACGGATTTTACTGCGGGAAACGGAAGAAATATTTCTAGATATTTATGCGAGCGTTTTCAAAATAAACGAGGTAAGATGTCAAAACACAAACCTTGCTTAAGGTAAAATACAGAAAAGACCGATCTCAGCAAAAGAACTCAACCCCGAAGAGATAAACTTAACAAAAATTGTTTCGCGAATTAAAATAAAAACTCAAAGGTCCAGCCAGCTGCAGATGCGGCATCTCGCAAACCGAGCGGCTAGATGCGCAAGCGACGCGTTTAAAATCTATTCTGAAGACCGTGCGCGCTATAAATGACGAGTGCACCAAAAATATTTTAGGTTTCAGAAGTAAAAGATCAAGATAATGATTAAAAATATATTCGACTGCGAAGTGGGGGTATGTATTTTTAATACAATGTTGCAAAGTTGAAATTTGAGGTGCTCCTAGAAGCGGTGTGGGAGAAAAGGATAAGTGGGCGGTAGGTTATTGGAAAATGCATTTTGAAGTATGTGTGGGTTGATGTGATTTATGCACATTTTGTCTCACTCGCACCTGACAGAGCTAGAGTAATGCAGTGAAGGCGGCTGCAGAATTCTAGACTCAGCTAAAAATACAACGATGCATTGGAAGATGAGCAGAGCGCGTTGGAAGTCAAACCGTCAGCAGAGCGTTCCAATGGACTTTTTGACGCGTATATAGTATATAAGAAATGTAGGTATATATAACCGAAAGCTACATTATAGAGCTGTGAAAGTGAAAATTTTTTTGTTAAGGACGTCAATCAGTGAAGAATGTATGTTTTTCTGCGAGTATATGAACACTTTATGAGATTTGCACTGGTTTCTGTATTATCTCAAGAAAATATTTCATAAAACTATTTTTTAATTAAATTAATTAATAATTTTTTTTTTTTAACTGAACACTCTTACGCTAATAGCTCCGCTTTAACCGTTCACACCACACAGCAGGACTACGCACGAAGAACTAGCCTCAGTATCGTTTTTTGGTCACACACATGGCTGCGCCGTTTCTATGGACCAGCATACAAAGGATATTGAGAAATTCACCACAACAGCTATGCGCATCCTGCTCTAGCTTGTGTGGAGAGAGTAGAGCAAGGATAGTGTGGTGAAAAGCTGCCCTACTTGCCTTGATGCTAAGGAATTTTTATGCACACACACCTACACTCATGAGTTGTAGTGTATGTACACTTGTATGTGTGTAAGCGGCGAGGGTGGCTTGCGCATAGCAGGCAACAGTTGCAATTGTTTTTACGTTGGATGCCCAGCACGCGCACACAAGCCCACACACATTTATATCCATCTCAAATCTACGCCAAGTGTATGTGGTATGAGTTGCCACCTGCCTAACTGGCCAATCACAAACGCTACAAGGTGGAAGTGTGTGAGCTATAAAGCTCAACAACCATACTTTTATATATATTTGATGCTACTACAGACGGACTTAGCTATATACAATTTGATTTCCTGTGTTAATATGGCGCTTGCATAAGCATTTTATATGAAAATAAAAGGATGATACGAATTTTGTTTAAGGCTACCTCTATACATAGGTAAAAATATACCAAAGTTCATCCAGTGAGCAGAATAATTATATGCATCTACTTTTCACCTTGTTGCTATATTTTACAGTAACTAACAAAAGCTGTTTCAAGATATTTTAGGCCAAGTTTTTTTTTAAATTTTTGCTGGGTTGGAGCTTTTTTGGCCGATCAAGTTGAGAGAAAAAAACAAAAAAAGTTTTTACTTTTTTCCTCCTATGCATTTTTATGCTCTCGTATCCTTATAAGGGAAGTCTATTTTAAAAGGTTTTTCAGTTTTTTTCCTTCTTGTTTCCTTTAACCACCTATTCCTTACTTCGTTTTCATATCCATTTTCTTTCTTTGCTTGCATTTCTTTTATTTTCTTCCCTTTTTCTTACTTTCCTTTCCTTCCCTTTTCTTTCCTTTCCTTTCGTTT
>CAXKVI010000003.1:10440209-10445209 GCA_964058755.1 Campiglossa producta
AGGAGGAGTGAAAGAGATAGCAAGAAACACTGGAAACGAATTGACGGTGCGATTTCAAGTGTACTTTTCTCCTCTCTTCTCATCCCCTTCACCTATTTCGCGGCAGAGTTGTTTCAATCATTGCCTGGTGTAAAAGGGCACTAAGATTATCACTAAGATATCATGTGATGAAATATCATACGATGAAATATCATGCGATGAAACATCATATCGCGTGACTATCATCGATGTGATATATGAGTTTTGTAAACACTGGTGTGATTGTTAAAGCACTGAGATGATTTAACGTCACATGATACCACATTCGCAAGGGGATATCACCCGAAGTAGACTATCGCTCTCACAAAGGCAAGATAAGGGCAAACTGTTTATTTTAGATGCATTAAAATGCTTACTATTTATTTATAAAACCTGATAAGAAAAGTTTGTATAAACAATTTTTAAAATAGAAATAATTACAAGTAAAGCAATGCCAGGGACAACAAACGAAACGGCGTCAGTTCAGCAAGAAAAACAAAAACAAAAAAAATCTAACGTCGTCGAGTGATTAATGCCATTAACGAAATTATCAAGGATTACGTAGATTTTCCAGCATTTTAATGCATTGCCCCCAACGCAGTAAAGCTACCGTTAAGCGCCCCATGAGAAAGAAACCTTATCCCAAGCTGACAGGCGCACATTTCCTGTGCCGCAAGTGTTCGGGAGGTAAGGATGCGAAAAGACAATACAATTTAGCGTAATTCTTTGGCTTCAATTAGTGGAGTGTTGGCGCGGTGTTGACAGTTTGCCACATTGAATGGTGCTAGCGAAGTACATACGTATGTGAGTTGGTGGGAGTTTTCAACCCTTTCGTTTTTGTTCTAAATGTATTCTAGTCGTCCGTTACGGTATGAGATGCACACTTTTGTTGAGCTTGCCATTTGTATGGATTTGAATTGGATGTGATGTTTGTGCGGATGGGCGTCGGTAGCGAATGTATGTGGACGGAGTATTATCACTGGTGTGGAGTTCTATTATCAGTGTTGTTGTTGTTGTTTATGAAGGTGGATGTTTGTAAGGCTTAAAATCTCATTTTATTAATTTGTGTGAATACCAGCAAAGCGGACTTAATGCAGTCTTTAGTGATAATTAATAAAAGCTGTTTGAGAGTATTAAATTTTAAGTTTTAGGCTATTAAGTTAGACAAAATATGAAGTAGGCCTCAAAAGTTCGTTACATAGCACTTAGTTGAGAGGTTGGATGAGTGTTGGACTCATTTCATGAGGGATGGATGCAAATAGTACCTCAACCGGGAGCTTGTTGTATCAACATAAACCCAAGTACCTCATAGGAATGTAGTTGGAGCTCCAAATATTGGCTGGGAACTATTCACATTTCAAAAGGTCGCCAACTTCCTCGAGTTTGAAGCTGTTGGCTATGGGAAGACCAGTTTTAATGACACTAAACGCAAAAAATATTTCCTAAATAGACGTTTAGCAACATGCCATCGGAGCTATCGAATCCCCTGATTGATTCAGAGATCGAGGGGTTCTGGTTAAATTCATTGGCAAGCTCCTGAGTGGTAGAACTGCAGTAAAGGACTGGGGTGGGATCTAAGGTCAGTGAAGGAAATGGACCTCTGCATTCACGATCAGAGGTTAATTCTACGATACTCTGCGAGATGTTACGCAGCGTTATCTGGATACGTTGTCTGGATGGGGATAGTCTTGTAGACTGGCAGACAACTGCTCTTTGCTATAATAATAATTCGGAGCCTTACTTGGAAGATACACCTGGGTAGCCCTCACTTGCTGTTGTTTTTGTTATAACAGTACTTCACCTTGTATACTCATGGAATGAGACGTGGCGGACCTGTACTCCGTATATGCTCCGTATTTAGCACCTTGTAGAACCAGTCCCACTGTTTTGAAAACATTTAGTTGACCCCTTAACAGGGGTCGTGTGTAGATTTAGTCCCCTCTCACGACAGACCTCGCGTATATTCTCGGCCCTAACCGGCAGGTTGTCATGTACTGCTGCAGAGGGGTCATCCGAATAGGAATCTGACTATCGGCACCTAGTGATCGCTTAAGACTACATCAAACTTCGTTTTGAATGGTATGCTGAATATTACTCAGGGGAATAATGCGGGTGAGTCTCCGGTGCTTATCAGGCTTTGTATATCGGCTTAAATCTCGAGAACTGCCGGTAGATACTCTTGTTTTTGTTGTTGTTGTTGTTGGTGTTGTTGTTGTTGATATTGTTGTTGTTGTAGCCATACTTTTCCCTGCCTAATCGGAAGATCCACTTATAAAAAGTTACGTGACAGACCAGACAGGGGTTGTACGGTTGTTGACAGTCCTTTGCCGTAGGAACCCGGTATGTTTCGGTACACCCTTGCTGTACTGCTCGACTATCTTGCAAACGATTTCGTCGATTTTAGTCGCCTCTTACGACCGGCATACCTACCTCGGGCATATTCTAAACACTTAACCTGCAGGTAGAAACTTTAGAACTCTTGACGTCTTCGATATAATTCAGGTCAGTAACCTTGCTATGTCTCTCTCCTACTAATTTTAATAACGTCATTCTTGCGTTGCAGGAATGGGCCGAGGAGCTCTTTACGCGCACTAGACCATTACTGTTGGATCGGAGTTGGAAGGCAAGGTTGGCGGTAAAGTTTACTGTGATGAACTTGATGCCAAGGCTGAATCGGATTGTATGCTATTGAGTTTTACCACGGTTGGATTTTTGACCTATAGAACTCGTTATATCTGATTTTAAATCAGTATACGGTAGACACGTAGTTTATTTCCCGCTTTTTGATCAGGAAATAGGCCGGTGGGTTGGAATTATGATACCCCTACGCAGTGCCATAAGCCCAAGTAAAAAATTTGGCTCTATGAGGGATGTATCATAATCCCACTTAGGATTATGTCATGTTACCTACTTGTTGAGAGTAGTTCGTCTTGAGTCTGAGGACTCCCTCGCTTGCATATCCTATTCCATCGTATATATTTGGGGTTCGACTAAGTGACCTAACTACGTTGCCCTTTCTCTACATCCCCGCTCCTTTATAGCTGTTCTTTTTCTTTAATCAAGTATCATTAAACGAAGCGAATGGGCTCGGAGTTATACCTAGCGCAATTAAATTTTAACTCACCTGAGGACAAGAAAAAAATCACTTCTGCACCGTCGGCTGGTCGAGCCCTGGTTCAATGATTTTCGACTAAAGTCTTTCATACGCTCCTACGTTATGAAAAGTAATGAAGAGAAATCATCTCTCATATGTTTTCGTTTGATCCGAGTACCGGTTACCTCGGAGCCTCTTATGGTTCTGTATGAATTTGACTTTACCATAAAACCATCATGGTATCTTTTTTCCTAACTAGGCGTGTGCTTATATAGTGTCCATACCCCGGACTCTGAAGATTTGTACGCTGTCGATTGGTTTCGAAGTCAATCAGCCCTGCAAAGTTGTACGCAGCTTTTAACTTATGAGTTTAGGCGAGCTTCTACCGATTTGCTGAACAATTTTACGTCATATTTCAACAAAACAAATTTCTAGGAGAGTTTACCCACTAGAGTTGCCACCTATTCACAATATAAATAAATTGCCTGCTACAAACGTAGCAGTCTTCTAAATTGTCAATTCAATCAAAAGAGATATACCGTTACCATCCAAGTGTTGCCGTCTATCTGAATCAAAGATAGGTTTACTTCAAAGTGCTGCCACCCAATCGTATTATTATTTTTTTTTTTTTTTTTGTTTATTCGCTGTAATCTCGAAAACGACTTGACCGATTTATATATAAAAAATGTTATGAAGCTATGAAATATACCAATATTGTATTAAACAAACAATATTTACGTCGTCTTTCAAGAAAAATATTTTTAGGTAGGATTACCACCTAGTGTTGCCACCTAATCCTAGTAAGTAGGTATGTATATTTTCTTTTTTATATCTGCGATTATCTTGAAAATGGCCAGGCAAATTTCCAGGCACTTTTGTATATAAAATATCTGCTATGGATTCAGCTCACTCACTTTAGTGTTTATACCAAGGTGTTCTTACGGGGTTGCCACCTATTTCAAATTTTTAACCAAATCAAAAGATATATAAGTTGTTAATCATATATTTTGACTTAACTAAAAATTTAAATATTTGCATGAAATTTTTTATAAAGGTTACATTCTGGCCAAGGTGGGTTGCTATTGAAAATGGGCGTAATCGCATGATAACCACGCCCCCTTTGTCGATATCGAAAATTACGAAAATCATATAAATTGACATATCTCGGTAGCTGAAATGACTGAAATGATATAATATAATTCATTATGATTTTTCGATAAATTTCTTAAGGTGGGCGTGGCACCGCCTACTTATAAGGGAGGCATTTTTGAAAATTCGACTGATCGCAACTTTTAAACTGATTACGGTAGAACGATGAAATTTGACACAAAGCGTACTAGTATCATTATGAGTACACCTGATAAAATTTTATAAAATCGCCAATCGAACCACACCCACTTTCGATATCGAAAATTTCGAAAATCCCTAAATTGACATAGTTCGGTAACGGAAATGGCTAAAATGATATAATTTGGTAGGATGAACCACCTTCTCATTCTGTTATGATTTTTTTGATAAATTTCTCAAAGTGGGTGTGGCACCGCCTACTTTTAAGGAAGGCATTTTTGAAAATTCGACTGATCGTAACTTTTAAACTGATTACGGTAGAACGATGAAATTTGGCACAAGGTATACTAGCATTACAGGGAGTATACCTGATGAAATTGAACGAAATAGCTTCATGACCACGCCCACTTTCGATCTGGAAACTTTCGAAAATCACATGAAACCCACGGCTGGGTATTTAATGTTCGATTTATTCGAACTTAGACCTCCCTACTTGTTTTTTTCTTAAAATAAATCGCTTTAAATTGGAAAAATGCAAATTTTGTGCAATACCAAAAAGCTGAATATAGATTTGGCTCCTCCTTTTGCATAAATCAAATCA
>CAXKVI010000003.1:10450209-10457709 GCA_964058755.1 Campiglossa producta
AGAAAAATAAAATAGAAAAAAAATAAAATAAAAAAATGGTATTAAAAAACTAAATATAAAACAATTTAAAAAAAATTAAAAAATAAAATAAAAACAAATAAATAAAATCAAAATAAAATAAATGAAAATAAAAAAACTAAAAGAGAGTAAAATGTAGTAAAACAAAAAAAATAAAATGAGGCAAAACAAAATGCAAACAAATGAAGTAAAATAAAAATCAACAAAATACAAAACCATTAAAGAATTTAAACACAGAGAAAAATGAGCTGGTAATGGGTAAGAATTGACCGTGATTTTAGTTGAATCAACCCATATTATGGTTGAATCAAGAGATATTTTGGTTGATGTGACCATCACCAGCTCAATTTTCTCTGTGTGAAGGGATTACAAAATCTCCACTAAGAGATGCTGACAATAGTATTATATATATATTAAAAAAATGTTATATCTCATATACAAGAAAACTGTCCTACTATTCTATTGCTCGCAACTATATCTAAATAACATGTTAATAAATCTCAACAAAGGGCCTGTCCGCTGTCATAGTTTACCGCCCACTAAGTCAATAAATATCTACCCATTTTCAAACACCCTTCATAGCATTCCTTTCTCTGTCATCCTTTCAATTGTTTTTTATGTCTCTCGCGTACACTTTTGTGGCTTCATTGCTTCCATTTTTGCTCTAAGCTGTAATTAAACTTTTCACATTTCAAATTTCAATTTTGTATCTCATTTGTTTACTCCCAGTTTTTTTATTGTTCATCACATTTAAAATTTTTTTTTCACTGCCCTACACAAGTTCAAATGTTAAAGCTCGATAATATATCCACTCGCACTCGCATTCCAACTAGGGCGCATTCTCTAAGTACATAAATCTTTTCCCATTTCCGCCTTGTTTTTGTTGACATATGCAAATGTTTTTTTTTCATTGGAAATACATTTTTGGACTTTGCTTACTTTTATGTCTGGGTATTTTATGAAATTGTTTGCGCTGTGAAGATGCTGTAGCTGTGTAGCTTGAGGGAGGAGCTGGTAAAAAGTTAATATGAGTGATATACAAGTTGTACTCTGTTTTGGGATTCAATGGTCTTCAATATTGGGAATTTTAATAAATTTTCGTATTACATTAAAAATTCAATATTTAAAAGTGCATAACATTTTTTTCCCAACAATACTAAATTTTTGGTTATTAATTTATTTTTATACCTTTCAAAAACTTTTCCTCATTCGAGTACTTTAACAAATATTTGTTTACTGATTTTGTATTGCTGGTATCTTCTTTATCTAAAACGCTGCCTAAACTAAAAAACAAACGAGTAACAACAACAGTATAAATAACTCCATATAATCTCAGCATTTTAATAAAGCCATAAGATGCGAACAAAGCTGAGAAGGCGGTGTTTTTTTTTTTTTGGTACTCACCACCCCTCTCTACGACAAAGTTGCTTTTCGCACAAAAAAAGGGGTGGTGGGTTAAGCGCTCACTACCCGAAGGTTAAACTGCATGACGATAGATAACGTAATGATCTTAATGGAAGGGCAAATGTATGAAGTGAGAATGCCTGTGTAGGCTGATATGCTTGTAAGTCCTTTAAGGGTATGTACATTAGGGTGGGTTCAATCATTTTAATTTTATTTTTTTTTTGTTTAGTGCAACCTCCATATTTTATACCATGCAGCAAAAACTAGAAACAAAGAAACTTTAATTTTATTTTGTTTTATTATCATGCATTAAAAAAAATGCAATTTCATACTCCCTTTCTTCACCCTTTCCTCCACTCCTTTCATTAGCATTCATTTTTTACTTAATTCATTATTTTATTATATTTTTTATTTTATTTTGTATCAATTTTTAATTTTTATTTTTTTTTTTATTTTTTTTTTTATTTGCCAATTTTATATAATTTTTTTTTTTGTTTCCATTTTATTTTTTCTTTATTAATTATTTTATTCTATTTTTTTATTTTGTTTTATTTTATTTTTTTTTTTTGTGGTTTTTTTTTTATTTTTTATTTTATCTCATTTTATTTTATTTTATTTTTTTATTTATTTTGTTTAATTTTAATTTTTTTATTTTTTTTTTATTTTTATTGTTATTTTTTTTTTTTTTTTTTTTTTTTGTTTTATTTTATTTTATTTTATTTTATTTTATTTTGTTTTATTTTATTTTATTTTATTTTATTTTATTTTATTTTATTTTATTTTATTTTATTTTATTTTATTTTATTTTATTTTATTTTATTTTATTTTATTTTATTTTATTTTATTTTATTTTATTTCATTTTATTTTATTTTATTTTATTTTATTTTATTTTTTTTTATTTTTTTTTATTATTTTTTTTCTGTATTTTTTTTTTTTTGCTTTTATTTAATTTTTTGTTTTTATAAATTATTTTTTTTTTAATTTTTTTTTGTCATCATTTTATTTTATTTAACTTTTTTTATTTTTTTTTTTCTGTTTTTTTACTTTCTGTTTTTTTACTTTATTAAAAATGTCAACCCACCCTATTAAACACATAAAGCACTCATATCACTGGCATGCAATGAGAGCAGTTTAACGGTTTGCACTTAAACCACTGTGTCGCCAGCGTCGGTGTTGGTGGTTTTTTGGTCTTGACGTTAAATTAATATTGATGTTGTTAGTGTAGTTTTGTTGTTGCAGGCCTTTTAGTAGTGATTTTGCTCCTTCCTCACTTTAACCTTGATGTCTGCTTGTTGTTGTTGCATTGATTGAGTCACACACACCCATCAAGCCAACAAGATGTTTTGTTCTAAGCACAACAACAACAACAACACTTGACATTAATTGAATTTCTTTATTCTCTTTAACGAAGAGCTGCTGCTTTGATTTCGCATTCGGTATTTGTTTTGTTTTGAGCCCATCAACAACTTTAGATACCGTAAAAATGCTGCTTTTATCAGGAACGAAATCAAACCTAAAAACCAAATAGCCAAACAATCACCTCATCTAATACCAGGACTAACAACAACATTCTTTGACTTTTTGGTGCTTTGGTGGATTTATCGATATTGCTTTTGTACTCTCCCACTCTTTTTCTGCAATGAAATTAATTGAATCTGAAAGTAATTGAAAAGTTTACAGCGCTGATAATTTAATTTACCTCCACAAATCACACTTAGGAGGCGACGTTCTGCACCTGTAAACGAAAGTTAAGCGTTTTGCAAGTTTGGTAAGTTTTTCCAAAAATTTTAAATTCACAACTTTAACTTTTCATTTTTTTCTACTCACTTTTAGTTTGTCACATTAACACCAATTTTGTTGCCCGCCACAGTTTCGTTGATTTTTCTAGTTTTTTTTTTCTAAAATCAGCTTTCCCATGAACTCCAAACTGTCGCGTCATATTAAAGGGATTTTTCGGAAACGTGATGCTAATTTGTAGACCAAAACTTTTTAAAGTGGATTTAAAGCGTCTGGTACGCGTTGCAGCTTTTTGCTTGTAGCTTTTGCTGATGCAATGTATCTAAGGGTGGTCGTTTTGGTAGTAAAAGTTAAGTTTATTACACTTATGGTTTACATGTGTCTATTAAACCTCTATGCATTGGTCGTTATTTTAGTGTATTTTACTTTATTGATTTTGTTTTATACTTTTTTTATTTCATTATATTTGATTTAATTTTTTTTTCTATTTTTTTTTTATTTGTTTTTATTTTTTTAAAATTATTTTGAGTTTTATTTTATTTTATTTTATTTTATTTTATTTTATTTTATTTTATTTTATTTTATTTTATTTTATTTTATTTTATTTTATTTTATTTTATTTTATTTTATTTTATTATATTATATTTTATTTTATTTTATTTTATTTTATGTTATTTTATTTTATTTTATTTTATTTTATTTAATTTTATTTTATTTTATTTTATTTTATTTTATTTTATTTTATTTTATTTTATTTTATTTAATTTAATTTAATTTAATTTAATTTAATTTAATTTAATTTAATTTAATTTAATTTAATTTAATTTAATTTAATTTAATTTAATTTAATTTAATTTAATTTTATTATATTTTATTTTATTTCATTTTATTTTATTTTATTTTATTTTATTTTATTTTATTATATTATATTTTATTTTATTTTATTTTATTTTATTTTATTTTATTTTATGTTATTTTATTTTATTTTATTTTATTTTATTTAATTTTATTTTATTTTATTTTATTTTATTTTATTTTATTTTATTTTATTTTATTTTATTTTATTTTATTTTATTTTATTTTATTTTATTTAATTTAATTTAATTTAATTTAATTTAATTTAATTTAATTTAATTTAATTTAATTTAATTTAATTTAATTTAATTTAATTTAATTTAATTTAATTTAATTTAATTTAATTTAATTTTATTATATTTTATTTTATTTCATTTTATTTTATTTTATTTTACTTCATTTTTTAATTAATTAAATTTTTTTATTTTATTTAATTTAGTTTTTTTTTTGTTTTATTTTATTTTATTTTATTTTATTTTATTTTATTTTATTTCATTTTATTTTATTTTATATTATTTTATTTTATTTTACTCTATTTTTTTAAATTTTTTTTTTTTGTTTTTATTTAATTTTTTTTTTATTTTTCTACCTTATTTTTTTTGTTTTTCTTATTTAAAATTTTTTTTATTTTATTTTTTTTTTTTTTTTTTTTATTTTTTTTTTATTTCATTTTATTTTATGTTATTATATTTAATTTTATTTTTTTTAATTTTATTTTATTTTATTTTATGTTATTTTATTTAATTTTACTTTTTTTTTTTTATTTTTTTTTTTTGTTTTTATTTTATTTATTTTTTTTTTTCCCTTATTTTTTAGTTTTTTTTTTTATTTAAAATTTTTTTATTCTATTTTATTTTTTTTTATATTTTTTTATTTTTTTTATTTCATTTTTTTTTTTTTTTTTTTTTTCATTTTATTTTATGTTATTTTATTTTATTTTACTTAATTTTTTTTATTTTTTTTTTTTTGTTTTTATTTTTTTTTTTTGTTTTATTTTTTCCCTTATTTTTTTGTTTTTTTATTTTTTTGGTTTTTATTATTTTTATTTTATCTTATTGTTTTATTTTATTTTACTTTATTTTTTTATTTTTTTTTTATATTATTTTATTTTATTTTTTTTTTATCCTATTTTAATTTATTTTTTTTTATATTATATTTTTTTGAATTTTTTTATTTTATTTTTTTTTTTTGTTTCATTTTATTTTTTTTTTTACTTCTTTTGTTTTTTTTTATCCTTGTGCCCAAACTGTATGCAAATACTTCGCGTTGTCAATATTGAAATTTTTCATATTCGAAAATTGGAAAAGGCTATAAACACAAGTGCATGTGAATACATAAACTTTCTCGTATGATTGACTAAAATGTTCGCATTCCTTGAATTTTGTTTTAGCTCTTGTCATCTATTTGCGGTTGCCGTATTGTCGTCAATGATATTCATATTTTTTTGCAATTTCTCTCTGTTTTTTTGTTTTTTTTTTGTTACTATGTTGTTACTCCAATCTGCTGTTGTTGCTTATGTTGTTCATTCTCGTATGTGAAAAGGCTTAGTGCGTCGTCTCAAGGGAAATCTGTTAAGCCGTTCATAATGAACACCCCCATCATAGGAGTAGACATAGCTTTGTTTGTTGTTTAGGCGCTGGAAAGAAGGGAGAGAGAATGGAACAAATTTCTATTAAAGATATGAATATTCAAAAGATTTTGTATTGCAGAAAATACATGACATTTTTGTGTGCCTTTTTCGTAGTTTGTGGAAAAGCTTAGCTATATTTTATATGAAGTAATAATGGGATCTGGCTTGCTGAAAGATGATGGCCAAAGTTAGACAGATATCACCGCCCCCACGTGTCCGATACTACTGTCGTCGAAATCGTTATGGACTTTTCAAACCGGGGACCCCGATGAAGATGTAGACTTTTTAAGGATCACATAGGAAGAGTTACGATAACAAGATAATACCTATCCTGCGACAGTGCTTGGGAAACCCTCAAAACATATATTTCTGACATGAAGACACCTCTGAGTTTCAGAAGTATATTTAATAATTTAGTGACATACCCCAAACACGATTTAATCATTAAAAAAGATTATAAAATGAATTCCGAGAGCTCCTTAAGAGCTTTTCACGAAACATTCGCATTATATCATCACACCAAACAATCTGATAAAAAATATATTATACAACGCATTACGACTATGTGATCACATACAGTAAAAGATTTTTTTACAGAATTTTTCGTCATGGCTGCACATCCGGTGCTCGTGAGTTCTATGCACGGCAGCAGCGCAAAGTGATAAGAAGAGACGGCGTAGCGCTGCATAGAAAACGAAACGCTGGAATGAAATGATGATTCAAGCGAAGTTATGGACAATAGTGCTACTGATTTCAGATGGTTGTTATGTCGATTTTTTTAGTGCTTCTTATAATGTGCACATTTCCGCTTTTCCCCATCCCTTACCTCAAATCAGTTGGGTTAAATCGTGTGGAAGGTGATATGATTAAATGTTGCTATGGCGGGGCACATCCGTTTAGAGCAACAGCACTTAAACGCTTTGTAGTAAATGCTGCATGGTTACCGGCATTCAAAGCAGAGGCTGAGCATGCGGGCAATCAATTTATTGACAGAAACCATAGAAATTACAGTAAAAGTAATATTTATAAGAAACGGAAGTGTGTGAACGAGAAAGTTATCTCATTTTAACTGAAAATAATACAAGAAAAAAAAATTTAAATAAAATAAAATTAACCTAAATTTAAAAAAATTAAGTCGTAAAAATTCGCAAATTTTCTAAAAAAAAAAAAATGAAAATAAAATAAAATAAAAGAAAAGAAAAATAAAATGAAACAAGAAAAAAATTAAAAAATAAAATAAAAAAGAATAAAAAAAAAATAAAACAAAAAAATTAATAAAATAAAAAAAATTTTATCAAATTAAAAAAATATAATAAAATAAAATAAAATAAAATAAAAAAATAATATAATATAAAATAGAATAAAAAAAAAAATAAAATAAAATAAAATAAAATAAAATAAAATAAAATAAAATAAAATAAAATAAAATAAAATTAAATAAAATGTAATAAAATAAAATAAAATAAAATAAAATAAAATAAAATAAAATAAAATATAATAAAATAAAATAAAATAAAATAAAATAAAATAAAATAAAATAAAATAAAATAAAATAAAATAAAATAAAATAAAATAAAATAAAATAAAATAAAATAAAATTAAATAAAATGTAATAAAATAAAATAAAATAAAATAAAATAAAATAAAATAAAATAAAATAAAATAAAATAAAATAAAATAAAATAAAATAAAATAAAATAAAATAAAATAAAATAAAATAAAATAAAATAAAATAAAATAAAATAAAATAAAATAAAATAAAATAAAATAAAATAAAATAAAATAAAATAAAATAAAATAAAATAAAATAAAATAAAATAAAATAAAATAAAATAAAATAAAATAAAATAAAATA
>CAXKVI010000003.1:10460209-10500209 GCA_964058755.1 Campiglossa producta
AAAATAATAAAAGCAAAGCAGACACATTGCGAAAAAATATGCCGCAAAAACATACCAAAGCCGTACGAATCCTTAAATGTGGCATGCGACAACAACAATAGCAAATCACAACATTGCTTCAATTTAATAAGAAGCATTAAAATCACAACACACATAAATTTTTAAAAACTTATAATATTGATTGTTCGCTGCAGTCATATGTTCGGAAGCAGTCATATCGTCGTTCGCCTGCCAGAGGTATGAATTTGAAAATTTTCCAGATTTCAGTTAATAGGCTCATGTGACTAATCTCTCGTTTCTCTACGATTCACCAAAATCCTGGGTTTCGAAAGTACAAGGAACCCCCCGGAAATTTGCATTGCCATTTATATGAATGTGCAGTTCAATCTCTGAAAATTGTGCCAGAAAAACGAATATGCTACACATTCATATTTCTGGCGAAACCGTGACCGAAACCGAAATAAATGTTGAAGAACGAAACAGAAACGGGAACGAAACCGAAATAAATCTTGAAGAATAAAACAGAAACGGGAACGAAACCGAAATAAATGTTGAAGAACGAAAGCGAAACGGGGACGAAAACGAAATAAATCTTGAAGAACAAAACAGAAACGGGAACGAAACCGAAATAAATGTTGAAGAACGAAAGCGAAACGGGGACGAAAACGAAATAAATGTTGAAGAACGAAACCAAAACGGGGACGAAACCGAAATAAATGTTAAAGACGAAACCAAAACGGGGACGAAACCGAAATAAATCTTGAAGAACAAAACAGAAACGGGAACGAAACCGAAATAAATGTTAAAGAACGAAACCAAAACGGGTACGAAACCGAAATAAATGTTGAAGAACGAAAGCGAAACGGGGACGAAAACGAAATAAATGTTGAAGAACGAAACCGAAACGGGGACGAAACCGAAATAAATGTTGAAGAACGAAACCGAAACGGGAACGGGAACGAAACCGAAATAATTGTCGAAGAACAAAACCGGAACGGTAACCGAAACGGGAACGGGAACGAAACCGAAATAAATGTCGAAGAACAAAACCGGAACGGTAACCGAAACGGGAACGGGAACGAAACCGAAATAAATGTCGAAGAACAAAACCGGAACGGTAACCGAAACACGTGACAAAACCGAAACCGAAACGAAACCGTAACCGGAACCGAAACACGTTACAAAACCGAAACCGAAACGAAACCGTAACCGGAACCGAAACACGTTACAAAACCGAAACCGAAACGAAACCGTAACCGGAACCGAAACACGTTACAAAACCGAAACCAAAACGAAACCGTAACCGGCACCGATACACGTTACAAAACCGAAACCGAAACGACCCCAGAACCGGAACCGATACACGTTAAAAACCGAAACCGAAACGAAACCGTAATCGAAACACGTTACAAAACCGAAACCGTAACCTAAAAAAATGTCGAAGAATGAAACCGGAACCGTAATCGAAACACCTTACAAAACCGGAACCGGAATGAAACCGGAACCGTAATCGAAACACCTTACAAAACCGGAACCGGAATGAAACCGGAACCATAACCGAAACACGTTACAAACCCGAAACCGGAACCGTAATCGAAACACCTTACAAAACCGAAACCGGAATGAAACCGGAACCATAACCGAAACACGTTACAAACCCGAAACCGGAACCGTAACCAAAGCACGTTACAAAACCGATACCAGAATGAAACCGGAACCGTAACCGAAACACGTTACAAAACCGTAACCGAAACGACCCCAGAACCGGAACCGATACACGTTAAAAACCGAAACCGAAACGAAACCGTAATCGAAACACGTTACAAAACCGAAACCGTAACCTAAAAAAATGTCGAAGAATGAAACCGGAACCGTAATCGAAACACCTTACAAAACCGGAACCGGAATGAAACCGGAACCGTAATCGAAACACCTTACAAAACCGGAACCGGAATGAAACCGGAACCATAACCGAAACACGTTACAAACCCGAAACCGGAACCGTAATCGAAACACCTTACAAAACCGAAACCGGAATGAAACCGGAACCATAACCGAAACACGTTACAAACCCGAAACCGGAACCGTAACCAAAGCACGTTACAAAACCGATACCAGAATGAAACCGGAACCGTAACCGAAACACGTTACAAAACCGTAACCGAAGCGGAAATAAGTGTTTAAGAAAGAAACCGGAACGGAACCGCAACATGTTACAAAACCGTAACCGAAACCGAAATAAATGTTGAAGAGAAAAACCGGAACCGTACCCGAAACATGTAACAAAACTGAAACCGAAACCGGATTTCGGCTTTCGGATTATTAAAATACGAACAAAACGCGTTGTCTGATATTTCTCCCGACATTTTTGGACGTGTTGCAGCAGTTTCGCGGCATAATGTTTATTCAAATCCCGGGATCCGAAAAGCCGGGGGGTTTGAATAAATATAACACCGGGATTTCGGGATCGTAATTCCCCGGGGTAGATGCCTTAATGTACACACATCGCCGAAAGCATTTAATACCGTAAAATGAAATGAGTTCATTGTATTTTTTACTTTTAATTTTTTTTTATTTTACCCATTTCAACTTTTTTCCTTGCTCCATTCATATTCTGCTACAAGAATCAGCATCGTAACCGCAGCACGTTAACCATTAACTGTTCTACGGTTTGGTTGTGATTCACCGCCAACAAAAACATTACAAAAACATCAGTTAGCCGGTGCTCCCTTTACATGTCGCTTGAACAGCTTCCCATGTGCCAAACGTCACTCATGCGTCACTCAAGCGTTGCGAAACTTGGATATAGAAGTTTGATAAGCACCCTGTAGGGCTAAAATTCACAGGTATAGGTAAACTTTACTGAACATTTTAGAAATAACTTCACACATATACAAATATGGAATAAGAAATTACTAATTCCTAAAATTAAAAAACCACTTTTTCAAAAAAGAAAATTTGTATATGTGCTCAAACCCGTACTTACAAGAAAATGGTACACAGGCCGAGTTCTGATAGCCTAGCGAATTTTCCTACTGGGTACTCATACATTCACCCCACAATCGTTCATGTGTGAAAAGGTACTTTTGGCGTTGATATCGAAACCTTTTAAGGGAATTTCTTTTCTGGATTATTGCAATGTTTTGTGTATTTGATTTAAAAAAAAAAAAGAACGCAGATACTTTTGAATGGCTTACTTACGTAATACGTACATACATATCTATATGTATTGATTACAGAGATTTGCTAGATATTGTGGGAGTTTCCCTAACGTCCCTTGGGTAAAAAGCAATCATACTTGTATAAATTCTACTGGCATAAAAGGGTTAAAGAGACCTATTTGCGTATAATATGTATGAACTTATGTACATATGTTTTTATATTCAAATGTATAATGTCTTAAACAAACTATATGTCAAAAAAAAAAAAAAATTTATTGGACTAGAGCAGGGATAGCCAGGCATTACAACAACATCGTTCCTGGAATTACAAAAAATTATTCATTTTGAGATAATGTTTGAGTCATTTTGTGGTCAATTTGGGATCATTTAGGGATAATTTTGGGGATCATTTTCGATCATTGTGTGGTCACTTCATTTGGTGATCATTTCGGGGTCTTTTTGAGGTCGTTTTGGTATCATATTGGAGTAATTTGGGAATAACTTTGGGGTCATTTGTGGATTATTTTGTGATAATTTTGGGTTAATTTTGGGATTATCTTTGGGTCAGTTTGGAATTATTTAGGAGTTCATTTGGGATTATTTTGCGTTAATTTTGGGGTCATTTTCGGGTATTTCGCAATAGTTATGGGGTGATTTGAGGATCAATTTGGGGTAAATTTTTGGATCATTTTGGGAAAATTTTTTGGTCATTTTATGATCATTTTGGGTTCATTTGGGATTATTTTTGGGTTAGTTTGGGACTATTTTGGGGTCCATTTGGGGTTAATTTGGGGCTATTTTCATTTTGGGATCATTTAGGGATATGTTTTTGGTCATTTTGGGGTAAAATTGGGATCATTTTGGGTCAGTTTGGGATTATTTTAGGGTCCATTTGGTGTTATTTTGGTATCATTTTGGGGTCAATTTGGGACCATTTTGAAATAACTTTTGGGTCAATTTGGGATCGTTTTGGGATCATTTTCGGGTATTCGGAATCATTTTGGGGTAATTTTGGGACCATTTTGGGGGTGATTTGGGAACATTTTGGGATCACTTTGATGTAATTTTTGGATAATTTTGGGGTCAAATTGGGAATATTTTAGAATAATTTTGGTGTCATTTTAGGATTATTTTGGGGTCATTCTGAGATTATTTTGGGGGCAATTTGGGATCATTTTTAGGATAATTTTGGGGTTATTTTGTGATCATTTGGGTAAAATTGTAATTGAATAAAAATAACGGGTCACTCATCACTCAAAGTTTTATAAATTATAAATAATTTTTTTTTTGAAGTGGCTCAACCCTAAAATTTTCTACTTGGGTTTTGCTACTTGAGACGGTTATAAAGTTGCCACCTATTCGATATTTTTTCGGAAATCTATTTATAAAGCTTATGATGGTAAGTAAGACTATGTGACAAATTCGAAAACCCCGAGCAAGCTGCGTCACCCAGTTACTACTTATTATATACTTGTACTTATACTTATACTTATACTTATACTTATACTTATACTTATACTTATACTTATACTTATACTTATACTTATACTTATACTTATACTTATACTTATACTTATACTTATACTTATACTTATACTTATACTTATACTTATACTTATACTTATACTTATACTTATACTTATACTTATACTTATACTTATACTTATACTTATACTTATACTTATACTTATACTTATACTTATACTTATACTTATACTTATACTTATACTTATACTTATACTTATACTTATACTTATACTTATACTTATACTTATACTTATACTTATACTTATACTTATACTTATACTTATACTTATACTAATACTTATACTTATACTTATACTTATACTTATACTTATACTTATACTTATACTTATACTTATACTTATACTTATACTTATACGTATACTCATACTTATACTTATACTTATACTTATACTTATACTTATACTTATACTTATACTTATACTTATACTTATACTTATACTTATACTTATACTTATACTTATACTTATACTTATACTTATACTTATACTTATACTTATACTTATACTTATACTTATACTTATACTTATTCTTATACTTATACTTATACTTATACTTATACTTATACTTATACTTATACTTATACTTATACTTATACTTATCTTATATTTATACTTATACATCCGCTTGAAACAAAAAAGGTTAGCTTCCGTATCAACACTTTCTTAAAAGCTTAAGGAACGCAACATGAAACCCATATTAATCTAAAATCCGCAACACTCTCAACCATAAATCTGCCGCGGCGCCACAAATCGCTCACTAATTTTACTCTTTCTCCCGTTGAGTTTCAAAAAGTTTCCTAACACCACCTACTGCGGCGGCAGAAACCCAACAAAGTCATCAAATTTTCAGCGGGATAGATAACTGAACAAAAGCAAAAAAAATCTAAACTTTTTCCGCAACAAAGTAATTAGTCAAACGCATCCAAAGGATAATCAACAAAAACAAAAAAAAAAAAAAATTCAGAAAATTATGATGACTAAAGCTGAAGCCAACAAAAGTTTCGCTTACACTCCCAACTCCACAACACTTTGACGTTGCACTAATTACTGTCGCTCATACGCAGTGGGGGGCCCTCGCATACCAACAACTGTTGCTCACACCACTAACTGCGTGCGTCGAGTTTGACACTTTTCTATGCGTTAGCTCATAATTTACGAGCCTTCTAAGCAAAAATAGATAATAACATAAAAGTGGTGAAATGAAATTCGATTATTCTTCATTTGTGTCAATCAAAAAAATGTTCTGTAAAAAACTTGAAGTCATATTAGATTACATTTTCTACAAGATTTTAATGAGCAAAACATTTTAAGTAATATTTTATGTCTTTCTTGGATTTATGACGCGAGCTTCTAGAGTTCTAATGAGTTTTTTTATTTAATCACCTTAATCTGCTGTTAAACTCGTTCTATTTGCAATCCTTTTGTGCGTCCTATTAAGTTTACTTTACGATTTTTTTAAGTGTAGCTAATATTTCCAGGGTTGCCACCTAAATATTTACGAACTTTGAAAATTTTGTGGACTTTTGACCAAATCTCCTTGGGTTTGATGACAAGTAAAGGTGATGAAAAATATCTAAGCAACAATACAAAGCGGTTTGACAGGATCCTTCAGCAAGACCGAAATTGCAGTTATCGTAGTTGGTATTGTTTGTAGCATTTTTTAACTTATTTTCGCCAAAAACTCAAAAGAATAATTTGATAAAAATGATTCGATTGGTCAAAAGTCCACAAATCCTTTCAAGAAATCATCGTTGTGTTCCCTCGTTCATTTAAGCAGATTGCCCTTACCATTTCCTGTGGAAAAAAATTCAAATTCAATATCATATTTCCAACACCACACCAAGATATTATCTGTCTTAGAATATTTTTGTTGTAATATTTGGTTTGTAAGAATATCCGCATTTTGTGCTTATTATCGCCGCAATTGGCCGCCTGTCTGTCTGCCATGATGTCTGGCATATCTTTTTCATTCGACTAGGCAGTTTTATTTATTTACTAAATGTGTTGATGGAGAAGCTATAAAGAACCTGGCGGAAAATTTTAGTATCTTAAAACTGACCTAGAGCTAAATCATTTGACGATAGTTCTAGTTTACGCTCAATACTCAAGAAATTCTCTCAGCTGTCCGAATAACACGGCTATTTTTATCCCCCAGGCAACACTAGGAAGTCACTTTCCGACGAGTAGTATAAGTTTCAGTATGGACGTCACTTTTAAAGAGACCAGGGGTCGAATCGTTACATACGATCACGAATCGAAAACCAGACGAGAGAAAATTCCATCATAAGTCAGTCGTATAAGCGAAATGAGATTGTTAGATACGATAGCAAACGAAACGTAATTTATTTTCAATTCACAAACTTTGAATACCTTCAGTCACTCGGTCACGTATTCAAAAATCCGAAACTACGATAGAAGTTGTTCGTTCACGTAAGTCGTAATCCGAAATAATGATGAGTTGTACGACCCCGGACGTCACGACTCGGGCTCAGTTTTTCCCGAACGAAGATGACAAGTCGATAGCTTCCGCGAAGAAATTCGACTGCTTGAAATAACTTCATTGGCACTTCCGCGATAGAGAATGTTTACTGGGTATAGGAGTATTTCTGGTTATGGATGAATGATTATCGATTTCCGATACTTTGAAGTGTCATATAACTATCGATTTTGTATCCAGTTCAGACGGCGTGTTTCTGTTATTATTGTAGTAGGAGTAGCCCTTCCCAAGCGTGTACTTATTCTTAGGCTAAACGGGAGCCCTAGGAAAATAATAGTTTCTACAGAGTTGGACCAGAGAGAAATGGGTGTTAGAAGAGTGGGCTCCGCAGAGCAGGTAAATAGATGGTTGGTGTTATGAGGAGACGAGCCGCATGCCTGACATTCATTTGGTACGTCGGGGCTCAGTCTGGATAAGTAGTAGTGTAACCTGCTACAATATCAGAGTGACGCTTTTCTCCCGAGGATGATGACTTTCCTCGTCAGCAACGCTAGGTGTTCGAGTATGCAAAATGGCGTTCACCGGACAGAGCTCAAGATGGGAGACAACAAACGTATCATGAATTTGTTTCAGGACACGCCATGAACCTGTGAATCAAACGGAGATATTGAGAGGTGTCGGATCTCGAGTTGAGTAGCTAAGATGCCTAAAGGAAAGACTAGTTCGCTCTCATCCCTGATTGCTATCCAGATGACAAAATCTTACTGATTTTGAAGAACGTTCAGTGGTCATCCTATCTTAGTATAAAACCGTATCAAAGTTCTACTAATACGTCACTAAAGCCGTTTCAGGATTCCACGGAAAAAGAATTGAACCACCAACTCGTATTGAGGGGATTCCTTGTCTTAGTTTCTTTTTGCGTGATAATTCCACAATTCTAAGTTTGATCTTGGGATCTTCTTGTGGATATATATTTTGTTTGAAGGACTTATGCATCAGCTATATTAGATCGTTCGCTTATTCACTACTTATAACGACCTAGCACTGTTTAAAATTTCACTACTTTCGCATAGAGAAGCAAAAAATGTCGAATTTCCTGCTACTTATTACTATGCCGCATTTTATGATATTGTATTTATCGCTGACTCTATTTTGTTTACATTCGCAACTTTATTATTGCTTTTAGCAGCATTTTGTTGTTTATCCTGTGCTCAGCTTAGCTTGGTAAACAAGCTCCTTGCTTTGATATCAAATGGTTGGAGGTATTTAATGGTGAATGGCCGCAGAATTTGAAAACGATTGTGTTTTTGGGATAATCGTTGTTTGATGAAATGTGTTTGCTTTTTCGTTCGAGGTCTTGTATCTTTTGGATGTTTCGAGCTCACTGTTTTTTTCGACTATAACATCCTAAATGTGAATGTGTGCGAAACTTTTTGAAGTTAACCTTCTCTTCAGGTTTAACCACCGGATATATTTTTTCAAGGTTGCCACCCATTTGAATATTTTTATTTTTTTTGCAATTGTACCCACATCGGTACCCAAACGAAAGATATTTCACGTTCCCAACATTAAAAGGGAAACAAAAATTGCCAAGTACACATGGTTTTGAGGCAGCATTGTCGGATAAAATCTTGGGAAATTACTGGGTCGCGTTCCCCAAAAAGACGGATAAAAAAGCGGGTAATTTTGTTCAGCGGGGCGCCTTTTCTATGGAAATGGAAAAAAATATCAAATAGGTTATGTCAATGTAAGTATCATAGGCAAGATTCTTTTTAATAAATTTCAAAAAAAATATTTCCAGGTAGAGTTATCCCCAACGGTATCCATTTCGTACATTTAATCCACATATATCTACTTTTTTGAAAATCCACTTGATATTATCTCGAAAATAATATTCGACTAGGTCTTACCCCTCAATAAAAAAGGTGGCTATTTGTTTTTGACCCTTTCCCGTACATTTTTATAGGACAAAAAATGATTTTTTTTTAATTGAATTTTCTAATAACACTGTGCAACAGCCAAAAAATCCCAGAGGGTTTCTCATCGGTTTCTAAAGCTTTTGGGTGTGCTGAATCCGAATCTGAAGTTACAATTTTCGGGTCACCCTAGGTTTTCCCTCCAGAGCGTAGTTTGTTCAGACTTCGGTAGTAGTAAAAATATTTTTTTTTGTTTTTCTTAATATCTTACTGTACCCCAATTTTTGCACTGTGGAACATCTGTATGCCGCCAAATATGAAAACCAAAATTATGGTTCCTTGACATAAGAAAAATTGTTAGCTAAATTAATAAAAGGTGGCAGCTACCATTAACTTACCCAAGGTATTTTACTTCGCATTTTATTTTTGTTAAAAAATATTTCGAAAGATGGAGTTGCCACCTTATCCCATTTTTTATTATGCTTAAATATTTCCGGTATTACCTCGAAAACGACCTTGACACATTTCGACGAAATTTGTATAAAGGTTACCTGCTACAGTCTTATAACACTCTCTTACATATTTTCACTTAAGATTTTGTACAGCGTTGCCACCTATCTGAGTTTTTTTAATTAAATGCGGTCATATATGTATATAATTTTTTAAGAAGAAACTGAGTCTGCAGGTTTATCGCAAATTTTGATATGAATTTAATAACAATAACATTCTCCACCCCACTGTTCATGAGCATTTTATTAATTTCACGCTCATTCAGTTCGCCACAAAAGCTACTAAAAATAAATGTACTTCGATATTGTGCAAAGTGTATTTATATCAAAATATGTATGTTCACACACTTTTCCATTTCCTCAGACTTTGGTTGTCGCTTTGTTTTTTTTTTCTCGCATTGCCGCGTGGCATTTCCTCATCACCTCATCCGCACCACCCTTCATTTCCTGTGGACGCATTTACTTCCATGCAGTGGCGGATCCAGGATTTTGGGAATATGGGGGCCCAATTTTTTTTTTTTTTCAAGGACATTTTGGATTCACAGTTTCTTAAAACTCGCATTTCAGGGTAATTTAAAAAAAAAAATATATACCTATACTTGTTGTTATGGGCAATGTCAAATTCAAAGTATCATGTAACTTTACTATATTTTTGGCGTAACTAATTTTTGAGTTTCGACGACCTTATATATATAACAATTGTTTGTTAAAGCTGGCTCTGGGTCATTTGAAATAAAACACACGTTGTTTTGTTTTTTTTTTCTCTTTTTTCCAATATACATATTTCGATCTCCAGCGGAAATCATCATCAGGGACTACAACAAAAATATATAATTTTTATATTTTTTAATATATTTTTTGAGTAATTTTTACTTAATTTTTTGTGTAATTTTTAGGACTTTTTGGATTCCGAAGTGGAGGGTTTGAACCTGAAAATCACCCCCGTGGTTACGCCCCTGCTTCCATTCATTCATATTTTTCTTGCCCGCTTCAGTGCCTCTAAAATACATTTTCTAAAACGCTTTCATTACATTGCGGCACGCTTCAATATTTTGTTGTTGTTGTTGTTGGTGTTGTTGTTGTTGTTGTTGTTGTTGTTTCATGTCGGCCCTGCTTAATGCATAAAAAAGACTGCTTCAGAAGCACTTTGCTGTGATGATTTTTTACGCAAAATGAAAAATGACACAAAAGCCAAAATGCCACAAAATGCACACGAATCGAGTGGCGTGAAGAGAAGCTTTGCAAGCAAGAGGGCAGCAGTACTAAAAGCTATTGTCGTATATATGCTGTGGCGCCACAATTCCTTCCATCATACCAACACTTTTCAAGGTAGAATGCACTGGACACAATGTGTTTTCGTTTGTTGGATGATGGTGAGGTTGTGGATGAGCTGAGAGTGTTGAATGGTAGCGGCGCCACCGGAAGTAGCATTAAAATGTCCTTTGGCGTTCAATGATGTTGTTTTTCGTGGGGCAGGAGTAATGTACAGGAGTTGGTGTAATTTTGATATTGTTGATGTACTGTAAAGGAAATTCAGTTCGACTTGGACCTTCAGTCTCCATGCCCAGGGGTCATCTAGAGTTATGGTTGCATCAGCGCATAAGCGGAAAACCGAGCCTAGGATCGCGAACTGCCATAAAGTCGTCGAATGGTTAGATATCCATTTTAAACTGGCTGAGTATACTTCGTTACTTGGGTTTCCCCTAAGGGGAAGAAGTTAAGAAAGATCAACTTTATTTTACTTTGTCAGAGTTAGCGTGGTCCTACAAACCTGGATCGCATTTAATGCATCTAGTTCTGTGAGTAAATTCACTGAACATCTTTTCCGCATTGTGTATTTTGCATTTTCCCACCTCTAGAAACTCGACCCAAAGTATGGAGGAGTTAAACAAGTTCCAACTTCCTTTCTAATGCGAGCGAATACCAGAAGGTACTAGTATCGGCATAGGACAGCCCATATTCATAACATCGTTCAGGGATACGTTTTTAGAGGATACTAAAACCTCAGTCCTCTTATCTCACGGTTTCTATATATGCTTTAGGAACGACTTCGTCTCCCTGCGGGTTAAGGGTTTAGGACATGCCCGATGTTGGCATAACGGTCGTGCTAACTCGATGGTTGATCTACGGATCTGATGCCTCTCACCTCTTTTACCCAGCTCATCCACGGATGGAGGGATGACATGACCTAGAAAGTTTCACTGGTCATATCAAATTGTTCCCGAGACAGTCGGGCATTACCGCAAGGGAGTACCGGAGCGTACCGGGTTCATATCCGACCAAGGATAGTCAATTTCGACATCACTCCCCAAAACCCTCGGGGAGTATTTTTGTCGTTAACAACAACAAGAACAAAGTGAGAAGTGAACCTCGTTCAGAAAATAGGGTTAGTCGGGAGTTATCGAGGTTCAAAATAGTTATCACAGTGAACTCAGCTCATCTTCGGGAAATAGGGTCTATGCTTTGAGATGAACAGTCGAAATTTTCTCTACTCTATTACAATGATCCCTTTTCTGCTAAAAAAGTTATTCGAGGGTAAGTCGAGAAGAAATCCATATTTGAGGATTTCTTTGATTTTTCTCGACTTTTGGCCCCGAGTAACTTTCCTACAACAAATGGGATCGATGAGGACTTTTGCTGTTATCTTCCTGAGCGAGAAACTAAGCTCCTGCCAAAAAAAATTGCTTCTGTGGGAATTTCTGTTAGGCTTATGGCCTGGAGCGTGTTTCTGTAAAGTTTTTTTAGTAAAGCGGACCCGGGACCGCCCTAATCGAAACTATCGTATAAATGGCTGGATTTACTTGAAATTTAGTATGTAGGTAGCGTTATGCTTAGGTTAAAGTATGGTATAATTTTTCTTCCGGGAAGTGGACCAGGGACCGATCTATTCTAAACAATCGTATTTATGGCTCTATTTGCTTGAAAGTTGGTGTGTAGGTAGCTATGTGCTTATATGAAGAGTACCTGGGTGACCGAGCTTGCTCGGTGCTATCAATTTAGCGCTAAATTTACTTACCCAAAATAATCCCAAAATGATCCTTAAATAATCCTAAAATGATCCCAAAAAGACCCTTAAATGTTCCCAAAATGATCCGAAATTGAACCCAAAACGACGCAAAAATGATCCGAAAATGAACCTAAAATTATTCCAAATTGGTCTAAAAATAATTCCCAAATTACCCCAAAAATACACTTAAATGCACACTAAACGATCCAAAAAATACACCAAAATGATCCCAAATATATCCTAAAATAATCCCAAAACCACCCCAAAAAAACCCTCAAATGTTCCCAAAGTAACCCAAAAATTATCCCAAAATGATACAAAAATTATCCAAAAATGGCTCCAAAATGAACCGAAAATTACCCAAAATTGTACCAAATTAATCCGAAATTGAACCCAAAATGATCTCAAGCAAGCCCCAAAATTATTCCAAAGTTATGTTCTCAAAATAATCCTAAAATATCCAAATATGATCCCAAAATACAAAATACAATTACAATACGGTAAAATGGTAACCCTGCGTGGCAACCCTACTTGAAAATATTTTAGCTGGTATGTCGGCGACAATACCTTTACTTTGATACCCAAAACTACCCAAAAATGATCCCAAAATGACCCTAAAATGATCCCAAATTGGTCCAAAAATAATTCACAAATTACCCCAAAAACACCCTTAAATGTACCCTATACGATTCGAAAATGACCAAAAAATTATCCAAAAATTATCCCAAAATAATCCTTGAATACTCCCTCAGATGTTCCCAAAATAACCCAAAAATTATCCCAAATGATGACGTGGCAACCCCCAAATTGATAGTCTTAGAATCAATCATACTATCTACATACCAAATTTCATCCAAATCGGTCAATCGGTTCTCGAGATAGTACCGGATATAGAAATATATTGTGGTAAGGTGGCAACCCTAGGTGGCAACCCTACTTGAAAATATTTTAGTTGGTATCTCGCCGAAAATACCCTTCATATGATACCCATATTGGCATATCTTGCTCCATAATTAAAAAAAGGGATAGGTGGCAACCCTGTAAACCGCCCCAAGTGGCAACCCTAAAGTGGGTAGTCTTAAAATCGATCATACTATCACCATGCCAAATTTCAGCCAATTCGGTCAAGCGATTCTCGAGATAGTACCGGATATAGAAATATATTGTGGTAAGGTGGCAACCCTAGGTGGCAACTCTACTTGAAAATATTTTAGTTGGTATCTCGCCGAAAATATCTTTCATATGATACCCATATTGGCATATCTTGCTCCATAATTTAAAAAAAATGGGATAGGTGGCAACCCTGTAAACCGCCCCAAGTGGCAACCCTAAAGTGGGTAGTCTTTGAATCCATCATACTATCTTTGTGCCAAATTTCATCCCAATCGGTCAAGCGGTTCTCGAGATAGTCCGAACATACAAATATACAAATATACAAGATTAACTCGTTTAAAGATATTAGATATAGGATAAATTTTCTTCCGGTAAGTGGACCCAGGACTGATTTATTCTAAACTATTGTATAAATGGTTGATTTTACTGGAAATTTGATATGTAGGTAGCGTTTTGCTTAGGTTAAAGAATGGTATGATTTTTCTTCCGCGAAATGGACCAGGGCCCGATATATTCTAATCATATTTATGACTCGATGGACTTGATATTTGGCGTGTAGCTGGCAGTTCACCTTGATAAAATATCTTCCGAGAAATGGAAAACATGGTAAAATGTTATCAAGGTGCTTTTCTTTGGAAGTTCAATACAAGATAAGCTAAATTTCCGGACTAGTATTTTCTGCTATTATGCATGGAGAAGCTGTGGCTCTAGCTCGAGAACTATTTTCATTGTCGTTAGAGAAATTCGTGGCAAATATACCGTTAAAGAAAATCTTTCTATGCATACTATAGTTTTTGAGAAAAATCCTTAAAAAAACTTAGCGTTTTTGAGATAAGTCCAAAAAAGCAAAAATGTTGACATTTGACCCCGAATAACTTGTTTAGCACACATGGGTTCGCTGATAACTTTTTATGTCTATTTTGACCAGGCTATACTATACCCCTTGGAAATATCTTTTTTCACTGTAAACAGTGGTGGCAATAAAAGTTGTCTCAAATTAAATTTATTTCGAAAATTTGGAATAGGCCAAAGAAAAAATTCTTTGACGTCCAGCCTGTATGTTTGTGCGACCATCACTGTACAACTACTAGATGGAATTGAGTTGTTTTTTTCAGCGTCATGTTACTGTAGGTTTGTTTTGGAATATAGGACCAATTTCTCAGCTATTGCTTTATTTTTTAAAATCACTGGCATCAACAAGTAAGCTTCCCTCCACCTTTTTTCGTTTCCAATATTTTCAAAATCGCTTTTTTCACGTGTTGTTACCTCTTAAAGCTACTCAAAGCACCAAATGGCCATACAAATTGTTTTGCATACAAATTCATATCATTTATCAGTATCGTTGCTAAGTACATTCATACATAAGCATAGGCTTCACAGCCCATCAAATGTCCAATTCCCTGCCATAATGAATCTAATCACTTACGCTTGAGTGCATCAATTATGCTACCATCAAGTCAGTCATCAAGTCGACTAAACACCCAACCGCCCATACAACCACACACACACACACACACACACACACCTATAAAGCCCCATTCACCAAAACACTTTCACACTCAAACACTAAACCTTCCATCTCAGCAGCAGTCCATCATTCCGTGTGCCCGTCTGTCTAGGCTTTTTTTTTTTCAACTACTCATCGTGCACACGCCATACAGTCTCCTTGGTTGATCTCCATGATGACGGCACAGTCAGCTCATTCCTTTTTTGTCTTTTGACGAGCGTAACAAAAGCGTCAGCACGTAATCGTTATGTTTTTGAAAATTTGTTTGCGTCATCGTAATGAAGATAACTTTATGATTTTTCCTACCTCCTTCTTTCTTACAAACTCTTATACCACACTTGGGCTGGATTTCTATTGTACTTGGCAGTTTTAACGTGGGGGTTGTTCTTTATGAAGTGGATATTTTTGTATAGGCGGTTAGGATGAGGGATGTGGGAATTTAATATGTTGCATGTTGGTGAAAACAAAAAAACATCTTTTAGAGTTTACATCTTCCTTCCTTCACATTGAATTATGCTCGTATCTAAGCAAAATCACGTGTTTATTACGAATATTAAAAGTCACAAACAAAGCGTTTTTGAAACACGTGAGCTTTCAGATCAAGGAAATGGGGGGAAATAGCTCGTAAGTAGCTTATCGTTTAAGTAATGGGCGGCGTAACTTAATGCCTTTAAAAAATACATATATGGGAGGGACGAGTTCCAGAGGGGTTTTTGAGGTTAACGTCTTACGCAGTTTTGATTGAGAGTAAAATTTGAAAAAATGTATGCCGATGCAACGGAAATTATGCAACGGAAATATAAATTGTAGCCGACTTTCAGGCGTAAGCGATTTTCACCACCATGTTTAGCTGTGCAAATCAAATAGGAGGTGAAATTCTAGGATCTGGGCGCCGATATGAAGTTTTGATTGAGAGTTCCAGAGGGGTTTTTGAAGTTAACGTCTTACACGGTTTTGATTGAGAGTAAAATTTGAAAAAATGTATGCCGATGCAACGGAAATTATGCAACGGAAATATAAATTGTAGCCGACTTTCAGGCGTAAGCGATTTTCACCACGATGTTTAGCTGTGCAAATCAAATAGGAGGTGAAATTCTAGGATCTGGGTGGCGATATGAAGTTTTTATTGAGAGTAAAATTTGAAAAAATGTATGCCGATGCAACGGAAATTATGCAACGGAAATATAAATTGTAGCCGACTTTCAGGCGTAGGCGATTTTTACCACGATGTTTAGCTGTGCAAATCAAATAGGAGGTGAAAATGTAATAGTTAAGCCGAGCAGAATTCATGGCTGTTGCCACTTGCAGCGATTTACAGGGTTGCCACCTATCAAAAAAAATTAAATATTGAGCAAGATATGACAATATGGGTATCAAATGAAAAGTATTTTCGGCCGAGTTCCAAATATGACAAGCTCGGGAGGAATTGTCACCTAGGGTTACCACCTAACCCCATTTTATAAATTTTTCCTTATATCTCGGGAACTGCTTCACCGAATTGGATAACATTTGGTATATACATAGCTTGAATCATTCTAAACAGTATGTACATGGGGATTGCCGATTTGCGTCGTTCACAGGGTTGCCACCTATCTTAATTTTTTTTATATTGAGCAAGATATGTCAATATGGGTATGAAATGAAAGGTATTTTTGGCCGCATTCTAAATATGTAAATTTTAAGTAGGGCTGTCATCCAGGGTTGCAACCTCACCGCTATTTGCTCAGTCTTTCGTATAGCAAGCACTCTTTCGGTTGCCTATTGACTGATTTAGGTGCAATTTTGGTACAGGGATAGTATGCTTCATTTCCACCTTGGTTTTGTATCTTACCGGGTTGCCACCTACTTGGTATTTTTAAAATCTGATTTGGAAAGCTTTTACTGTCGGTAAGATTTGGTGACAAGTTCGAGTAATACCGAGCAAACTCGGTCACCCAAGTACTAAATAATTAAGTTGCCCTCGACTTTGTCTGCGAAGGTTTCATTAACGAAATCTCGACTCCACCGCCACCTATCGGTTATTTTTTTTTTTTTTGCAACAGGGCCGTTGATTATATATCAAGCAAACGTGCCAAATATGAAAAAATCCGGTGAATAAAGACGGAATTTGTATATATAGTGACTTCAGCGCCATCTAGCGGAAAAATATTTCCTATGTTGAGAGAACTTATCCAAAGAATAAACTGACAAAATTGGTGAAAATCTTTTTTTATCGCAAATGGGACTTTTGCAGTATTCTTCCTGGGGGTGAACCTAAGCTCCCAACAAAAAATTGGCTCTGTGGGAATATTTGTTATACAAGATAAACTTGATTTACCGGACTAGTAGTTTTTGATATCATGCATGGAGAAAAGGTGGTTCTAGCTTTACAAAAATAACTATTTTCATCGTCGATGGAAATTTCGTGAGAAATAAACGGTAAAAGGATTATAAAGCTTTCGAGAAAAATCTTGAAAAGTTTATACGTGGCATATATTTTCATATTCTTTCCAGAGCTTATTATACAATCGCGATATCTTAGAACTGGTTACTCTTAGAGAATGCTAGGACCATATTTGTAGACTATTTCCAGATCTACAACTTGGTCTCGGGTAATTTTTCGAACAACTTACCGTTTTCGAGAAAAGTCCCAAAAGCCTAACATTTAGACCTTTGACTCCGAATAACTTTTTTAGCACACATGGGATCTATACTGACCGGCCTATATAGAATTGAAAATGTTCCGAAAACTTTTCTATCGAATGTTTCATAAAACACTCACCGGAAGATGTCGTATATCCTAAGAAATGTACTCTTTTTACGATTCTGTGACAGCTCTCCTTCAATATTTCATATCAATCTCTTTTCCTCCCTACTAAGACTGTTTTGTATCAAAGGTCATTCAAGCAAAAAGTAATCATTAAAACTCACCGATTCACCGATTGATATTAACTCTCATACTGGGTATATAGCCTGTCACCCAACCCATAAGCTCCCTGCAGTCACTCTTGATACATTTATGCCTTTATATTGTTTGTTATCATGACTCCTTCCAGTTGTTTTAACACAAACAATTCTAGCGAAAGTGCAAATAAACGTGTTTTCAATATATTTTTTTTTTTTTGTTTTCACTCCCGTTCCCCTCACAAAAGCACGGCTACTAAGAAAGTAATCGGTAATCGCTTGTTGAACGCACATATACCCACACGCACAGGGCTTTATGTACCCAGCGAACATATTGGGAGGGAGTTTCGCAAATGAAGCTTAAAATATAAAATAAAATAAAATAAACTAAAATAAAATAAAATAAAATAAAATAAATTAAAATAAAATAAAATAAAATAAAATAAAATAAAATAAAATAAAATAAATTAAAATAAAATAAAATAAAATAAAATAAAATAAAATAAAATAAAATAAAATAAAATAAAATAAAATAAAATAAAATAAAATAAAATAAAATAAAATAAAATAAAATAAAATAAAATAAAATAAAATAAAATAAAATAAAATAAAATAAAATAAAATAAAATAAAATAAAATAAAATAAAATAAAATAAAATAAAATAAAATAAAATAAAATAAAATAAAATAAAATAAAATAAAATAAAATAAAATAAAATAAAATAAAATAAAATAAAATAAAATAAAATAAAATAAAATAAAATAAAATAAAATAAAATAAAATAAAATAAAATAAAATAAAATAAAATAAAATAAAATAAAATAAAATAAAATAAAATAAAATAAAATAAAATAAAATAAAATAAAATAAAATAAAATAAAATAAAATAAAATAAAATAAAATAAAATAAAATAAAATAAAATAAAATAAAATAAAATAAAATAAAATAAAATAAAATAAAATAAAATAAAATAAAATAAAATAAAATAAAATAAAATAAAATAAAATAAAATAAAATAAAATAAAATAAAATAAAATAAAATAAAATAAAATAAAATAAAATAAAATAAAATAAAATAAAATAAAATAAAATAAAATAAAATAAAATAAAATAAAATAAAATAAAATAAAATAAAATAAAATAAAATAAAATAAAATAAAATAAAATAAAATAAAATAAAATAAAATAAAATAAAATAAAATAAAATAAAATAAAATAAAATAAAATAAAATAAAATAAAATAAAATAAAATAAAATAAAATAAAATAAAATAAAATAAAATAAAATAAAATAAAATAAAATAAAATAAAATAAAATAAAATAAAATAAAATAAAATAAAATAAAATAAAATAAAATAAAATAAAATAAAATGAAATGAAATGAAATGAAATGAAATGAAATGAAATGAAATGAAATGAAATGAAATGAAATGAAATGAAATAAAATAAAATAAAATAAAAAAATGAAATAAAATAAAATAAAATAATTTTTTTTTTGTGTTCGCGGGAGGAGGATATGCTTTATGCACTAACCGGGTTTAAGCCCTCGTTACTAGATGCTCTAGCATCGGGACTCTCCGGGTGTGGGACTCCATTCTTATCTTGAGGTATACCGCACTAAAACCTAACCTTTCACGGCCCGCGCATTCTTCCTTACCTGGGACCGCGCTTAGCATTACTTAGCATTACTTCAGGTAAGGAAGCGCGTTACGTCAGCCCTGTGGCTACTTCATGCTAACTGGCTAGACAACCGTCTTCCCGTTTCGCAAGGAGGACGTTCCTCGAGTATGCCTGGGGAAAGCTCGCCAATTGTCTCTTCCACCCGCCTTCTTTCTTGAGCGAATTGCTCGCATTCGAAAAAGGGGTGGCGTACATCGTATATGGCTCCACAGTAGCTGCAGTTCGGGGCTTGAACCTTGCCATTTTGTGCAGGTACTCACGGAAATAACCGTGTCCGGTTAAGAATTGGGTCAGGTAAAAGTCGACTTCTCCATGCGGCCGATTCAGCCATGGTTCCAGTTCGGGGATTAAAAACCTGGTTCACCTTCCAGCAGCACTGTTGCTCCATTGTAGTTGCCACCGCCGGAACGATTCACCTCGCGCCTGTGTTGCAGCAACATTTCTACATACCTCTGCACGAGTGTCATACATAATTTTTATTTCCTCAGCGAGGAGATATATCGGTATGGTCCCCGCAATGACCAGAACAGCATCTGCGGAGACCGTGCGGTATGCTGAGTCGATTCTCAGGGCCCCTCTGCGTTGAACCGCGGTAATAGCGGTCTGGTACTTCTGAAATTTCATTGATCCGCCCAGACTTCTGCACCGTACAACAGCATAGAATCTGAGACGGACGCCGGCAACTTTCTTATGCATGTCTTTGGTCCACCTGTATTTGCCATTAGCCGACTCAGACTTGCGATGGTTTTCACAGCCTTCTCGAAGGAGCTTTTTAAATGCTCCCAGAAGGTCAGCTTGTTGTCCAATTCCACCCCTAGATATTTTGTAGAGCGACGCGTTTCTATCTGTTGATCCCCAACAGTCATGTTAATGAGTGTGGGGATCCTTCTTTTGGTTAGGATCACGATCTCTGTCGTTAGGATCACGATCATCCACTTGTCTACACTACGCATCAAATGGTTTAGTTTAAGCTGTGCCAGGTCGCTGACGCTCTTGCCGTCTCCGACTTTCTACCTTGGACTAAATTTAATAAAGTAAAATAAAATAAAATAAAATAATACAAAAAAAAATAATTTTTAATTTTAACGAAATGAAATAAAGTTAAATGTTTTGCTGGGTATTACGCAATCATTCTGAATCATACTGTAGCACATCAAATCTGACAACAAATATCGACATATCAACACAAGCTTAGTTGCACTAATACATACATAAATAAATACCTACATATGAGTTCAACGCTTACAATTTTTGATATACCGACGGACGGACGGACTGGCATACCGCAACGTTTAGCTGAATGATTGAGTGGGTGGTTTGATGGATTGACAGCATGAATCTGCTAAATCAACAAAATAACAAACTTTTGCAGGTCATATTACAGTGCTAAAGCGTTCGCGTGAGTTCACACAAGCATACTTTCAGGCGCATAAACGCTTTTTATTTGTTGTTGCTTATTTGCACTGCTGACAGCTTGCTGAGCTTCTTTCGTTTTGTTTCCATTACGCCTCAAGCTAACACACGCGCTCACACACACACTCTTGGCCTCAGGTTGTTTGCTCACATTTTCAATATTGTTGCCAATCTCTGCTTACCGAAATCTGCGTTGTGATTAGAGCGGTGAAAATGTTTGTTGGTTGCTCGCATCAGACCGTCCGTCGGGCGATGTGTTAGTGTGTAGGTCGAAGATTTTTGCTCGTTTATCCTCTTTAGCTGTGTTTAATATCGGCATTAAATTGAACTTTTGGGAATCATCATGGTGACTTTTATTTGCTTTGAGATGAATATCTACATACATACATTTTGGTTAAAAGTCGGGTAAAAGGTCGTGGATAACTTTAAAATAGCGGACACTCATGTCTTTTGATGGTTCTTAATAAGGGTTAAAAATTCACAAATTTTGGTTGAAATTTGGCGTTTTTCATGAAAGTCAAAATATGACATACAATTTTAAGTTTATTTTAAAAGAAAAAAAAATAGTTACCATTTGACGTTTGCTAAAAACGTATCGTTTATTATAAAATTAAAAAAAAAAAATATTTGTTAAAACTTGACGTCTATTATAAAAGCATGAACTGTGAGTTGAAAGCCCAAAAAAATCTGACGTTTATTTCAAAAGTCCAAAAGTTGGAGTAAAAATTTGACGTTTATTAAAAAGGTAAAATTTATTTACCTACTTATTTAAAAAAAAAAATGTTGTAATTTGACATTTACTATCTACAAATGAATATTGGTTAAAATTTTGACGTCTAATAAAAAAGTAAACAATATGAACTACATTTTGAAGTTTAACATAAAAATCGAAAATGTAAACTAAAAGCGTGAGTATAATAGTTAAATTTTAAAGTTTGTTATTAATGTAATTAACGTAATAAAATATTTGTTAAAACTTGACGTCTATTAGAAAAGTATGAACGATGAGTTGAAAGTCAAAAAAATCTGACATTTAAATTAAAAGTCAAAGAGTTGGGTAAAAATTTGACGTTTATTAAAAAGGTAAAATTTACCTAATTAAAAAAATATGTCATAATTTGACAATCACTATCTACTAATAAATATTGGTTAACATTTTGACGTTTAATAAAAAAGTAAACAATATGAACTACATTTTGAAGTTTAACATAAAAATCGAAAATGTAACCTAAAATCGTGAGTATAGTAGTTAAATTCTAACGTTTGTTATTAATGTAATTAAAGTAATAAAATATTTGTTAAAATTTGACGTCTATTATAAAAGTATAAACGATGAGTTGAAAGTCAAAAAAATCTGACATTTAAATTAAAAGTAAAAGAGTTGGGTAAAAATTTGACGTTTATTACAAAGGTAAAATTTACCTAATTAAAAAAATATGTCATAATTTGACAATCACTATCTACTAATAAATATTGCATAAAATTTTGACGTTTAATAAAAAAGTAAACAATATGGGTAAAATTTTGACGTTTAACATAAAAATCGAAAATGTGAACTAAAAACATGAGTTCAATATAAAAGTAAAAAAAAAAAAAGAGTTGAACTTTGACGTTTGTTACTAATGTAATTCATGGAAGTTGAATTTTGACGTTTTGCTTAATAAAAACGGTATGGGTTAAATTTTACGTTTAACCTAAAAATCTAAAATGTGAACTAAAATCGGTAGTTCAATATAAAACTAAAAAAAAAAAATATTTGATAAGATGGGTAAAAGTTTGACGTTTATTACAAAAACAAACAATTTTTAATTGACATTAATGATAAAAGTCAAAAAGAAGAAAGATTTTGCGATAAATTTAAACCTCTGTGGAATCATGTTTATTATGGACTAGGTAAATAACTTCAATTCACATACCTACCCACTAAAAATTATTCACCCTCTAAGTATCTCTCAAATAAAATTGTCACACTGATCATATTCCATTTTCATTACCATTAGAAGGCAACAAAGCGTAGCAGAGCAATTAAATCTCGAGCCACACAAGGTATCTTTGAAAATTTAATTAGAAAATTTCCTTTGAAGCTATAGCAATAAGCACACACCAGCATAGTCATCATGACTAACCACTAATGAAATAGAAATAGAAAACACAAAAGCTAAATACCATAAAAGGCGGACAGTGAAGCTTTAAATGACAACCACAAAAATGCTGAGGTTGATAAAAGCTGATTATTACATACAACCATACATACAGATATTGTGTGGATAATTAAAATCTTTCAAATATTATGAAATTTGATATTTTTGAAGGATTTAAAGCTTTTTTGTGATGGCGATTTTTAGAACTCATCCGAAGCGCGTCAGAAGCTGACCAGTTTTCTGTGAAGAAAAGTGATTCTTTTACTTCGACCTAATCACACACAACAACAACTTTTCCCAGAAGCTCTACATTTTCCGATGCGACTAACTAAATTCATTATTACATTGGAATAGACCGAACTCCCGAGCGACAATTCTATGGAAAATTACACAAAAAAAACGTATACATATATTCAGATCGATCTGTTTTGAAGACCACGCCCTTTGCGGCTTAGGGGCTTAGAATACATCCGAGGTAGCCTGTGTTGGCCTCGGCTCCAACGCTATCGTCCGTTATCAGGCTAGTACCATAAGGTGCTAGTTTCGTGGCGTATCGGATTCATAAACATATGTCAAAGGACCGTCAATATCAGCACATGTTACCTGCTTCGCTCGTCACGTCCCATTTCATGAATGGATTCGATGACTAAGCAGGACGAAGTTCCACTAATTCAAAATAACATTTACTTCAGAAGCTCCTTATCTTAGTTATCAACGAACTTTTGGAGCCGTGAGAATCTTTAGGGCACTCTAAGAAATTTTTCGTTCAGCTATGCTTCTTGCTAGAATTCGTAGATGCTTTCCATTTATAAGTCATATTCACATCTGATGTCATCGTAGCCAGGATTTGTGCTGCTATTGAGACCCAACACTAAGTTTGAAATACCAAATGGAGAGCGATCTGCAATTACTTGGCGTTTCTAATTCACGTCAGCTGGCAGAGGATAGAGACCGGGTTCGCGCCTTGTTGTTCGAAGGTATAAATCGTTAAGACAGTCAAAAAAACAACAATTTAAGGGCTGTCAACTGTCAGCAGGGGAAGGTAGGTAGGTTGCAGTGGCTGCTAGCAGACGAACTAGCACACGTAGGCGCCGGAGGTCCCGCTGTGATACCACATTGATCTAAATGACCCCCTACTCGAACCATTTTGTGGATTGCGCGAAACGCAGAAAGTCCGTAGTCCAGTTTTGCCTGACCACAGGTACTAATCTTATCCCATCTGTCGTTTGCTTGTTGGAGGTACTTTTTCCTCGCTAAGCTCGTCTGCCATCTCGTTTCCCGGTATGCCACGGTAGCCAGGCACCCATACCAGGTGAACTGAGAGTTGCTCAGCTATCTCGTTGAGAGATTTGCGTCAGCTGCTCTCCACAGTTCTGGAATTGCACGTAATTGCCCCCAGTGCTCTGAGAGCTGCTTGACTATCAGAAAAGATGTAAACATCCACTGTCTTCAGAAATTCTACAGCTTCCTGTATTGCGGTCACTTCTGTCTGGAAGAAACTACAGTGGTCAGGCAGTCGAAAGCCAAAGCTAAGAGACCCAGGTGAGGAGCGTAAACCTCTCCTCCCACCTTGTCATTGAGTTTCGAGCCATCTGAGTAAAGATGGATGGAACCGGGAATGGAACCTGGGAAGATCCGATGTACCAGTATGCTCTGTCCGGAATTGTGATATCAAATTTCTTCTCGAAACAGTACTTCGGTATACAGTAGTCCGAACTGTACACGGGAAGATTGTTAAGGATTGATGAGTGCCCTAAACAAAGTGACCCCCATCCTGGGAGCACACTTCTCTGTACTCTTTGAATTACGATAATATTGGAGCTCTTTTCCAGACCCGTCCACCAGACTAGAACTCCATACAAATGAATTGGTCTAACCACAGCAGTATAGAGCCAAAGTGTGATTTTGGGGAACAGCCCCCATTTTTGCGCTATGGCACTCTACAAGAGCGGAGGAAAGAGGGAGCTTCTTTCGCGTTGGTGAATTGTCTGAGGTTGTTCAAACCCTACCCCGTTGAATTCCCAAGAGTAAACCAGTCCAAGAAATCGTTCATTCCGAAACTCGGACAAGGCTTCCCTATTCCTCTGACTCCGCGAAAAGGAATGAGAACAAGATGCTCTTAGGAGTCTGGTTGTTGTTGTTGTAGCGAGGTGTAGCCCTGCCTAAATGTCAGACAGGGTCACACCGAGTGTATTGCTCTTGGCCGGGTCGATATAAGAAAACAGCCCGGGTCGTTTTGGAACGATGGGTACAGCACAAGTACTGGCACCGTTCTCGTAGAACCGGCAATACAAGAAACTAGCCGTGTAGGCTATGTAGGTCATTTAGCGTTACCCAGGGTGCACCAACTGGGAGGCGACCTACTTTTACACCCTTAGGAGTCTGGTCGCGGGATACAGTTACAGATCAATTTCTGTTGGAAAGTGGAAGAGGTCTTTCCTTCTCCTCTGACTCCGCAAAGAAGAGTAAGAACTAGTTCTTCTTTGCCGTCTAGGCCTGGGATACAGTTACAGATCAGTTTCTTTTGGAAAATGTAAGAATCAAAATACTTCCGGCACAGAACAGATGTACGCTAAAAACGCTCCGCGAGTCTTACAGTTATCTTATAAGCGCTACTTAATCCATCAAATTAGCGTATAACAAACAACTTAAGAATAAGATACAGACTCCAAGGAAAGCATTCGGGATTTAATCAAATAAAAGTGAATAAGAATTCATGTTGTCAATGCATGTAAAACAATTACAAGAGTACAACAAACATGTTGACAAATTTGTCGCAGAAGCTGCAGCTACCTTCAGATGCTTGAAAGATGTAAGGATGGAGTAAAAGCCGCGTTGCGACTGTCAGTGATATGGCTGCCTGAAGTAGCACGTACATCTACATTAATAGACTCCACATGGGCGGTACGCGAATGGCAGCTGCCTCGGAGATGGAGAGGGGGCGTAAGATGGGAGCGTTGAGGTGATGCGACGCTGAGGGGATGAGCTGATATTATATGCAACTGGTAAGCTCTATTTGTAGTGGAGGTATTCAAAATTCAAAGTAAAGACATTTAAGTAGATTAAAAGGCGTTTATGTCGACTAAAATGTGCGACGACAACAATAAAGACAAAGACAATAAAACCAACAGGAAAGGAAGGCTAAATTCGAGTAACCCAAATTTAAATACCCAGCGATTTCAACTAGTTGCATCAGGAATATTTACTATACCACCATGAAACCTGCCAAATTACATCAATCTACTATAATCAGTTTTAAAGTTATGACCAGTCGAATTTTCAAAAATGCCCCCCTCCCCCCTAAAATGCTCGGTGCAAGTCACTATAGAATGACCAAGAGGATTTACCTACCAAATTATACTATTTTAGCTACTTACCTTACCGAAATCTGAAAGTGGGCGTGGAAGCGATTTTGTCCAATTTTATCAGGTATACTCCCTATAACGCTAGTATAGCTTGTGCCAAATTTCATGATTCTGCCGTAATCAGTTTAAAGGTTATGACCATTCGAATTTTTAAAAATTACACTCTTAACAGTGGGCGGTGCCACGCCCACTTTGAAAAATTTATCAAAAAATCATAATATAATGACTAGGGGGCTCATCCTGCCAAATTTTTATATTTAATCCACATCCGTTACCGAATTATGTCAATTTATGTGATTTTCGAAATTTTCGATATCGAAAAAGGGGGTGTGGTTATCATTCGATTTTACTCATTTCGGGAGTGACCTACCTTGGCCAGAAATTAACCTTTATACCAAATTTCATGCAAATATCTCAATATTTACTCAAGTTATGTCAATTTATGTGATTTTCGAAATTTTCGATATCGATAAAGAGAGCGAGGTTATGGTCCGATTCCGCTCATTTTCAAAATCAACCTGCCATGGCTAGAAAATAACCTTTACACCAAATTTCATGCAAATATCTCAATATTTACTCAAGTTATATCACTTTATGTGAATTTCGAAATTTCGAAAGGGGGCATGGTTATCATCCGAGTTCGCCCAATAGCAACCTACCTTGACCAGAAAGTAACTTGTATTCCAAATTTCATGCAAAATATCTCATTTTTCACTCAAGTTATGTCAATATATGTGATTTTCGAAATTTTCGATATCGAAAAAGGGGGCGTCGTTATCACCCGATTTCGCCCATTTTCAAAAGCAACCTACCTTGGCCAGAAAGTAACCTGTTTACCAGATGTCATGCAAATATCTAAATTTTTGCTCAAGTTTATTTGATTTTCGAAATTTTCGATATCGAAAAAGGGGGCATGGTTATCATCCGATTTCGCCCATTTTCAAAAGCAACCTACCTTGACCATAAAGTAACTTGTATTCTAAATTGCATGCAAAATATCTCAATTTTCACTCAAGTTATGTCAATTTATGTGATTTTCGAAATTTTCGATATCGAAAAAGGAGGCATGGTTATCATCCGATTTCGCCCATTTCAAAAGCAACCTACCTTGGCCAGAAAGTAACCTGTTTATCAGATGTCATGCAGATATCTCAATTTGTACTCAAATTATCGTGTACACGGACAGACGAACGGACGGACAGACGAACGGACATGCCTTAATGAACTCCTCTTTTCAACCTAAGAACTTTCATATATGAAACTCTATATCTGTCTCGATTATTTTGTGCAGTTACGTAGTACCGTTATGTGGACAAAATTACAATACCCTTGTACTAGTATTAGTACGCTGGGTATAAAAAGTCTTACAGAGGAGTTAAAGATAAGAGAGATGAGGACATTTTATGTTTTTTTTTTGCCTCTTATTGAGTTAAAGACTTAAGAAGTTGTAAATATGCAGCATGTGTCCTTGGTAAGCTAGGAAATATATAAACCGGATGCAAATATGCAAGCTCCTGATGAAGTCAATGCTATCAACCGTTAATCTCTTATACAGCTTCTCAACTGATTGTCAGCCTGTGAAGATGGATGCTGCTGTAATTTAAGACAATGAAAACGATATGGCCACTCGACTATGCAAAATATTCCAATAAGATGAGCTGAGCGGCTAGGTATTGTGGGCGGATAGACGCCACAAAAAAAGAAATGTCTATCAATGAAAGTAGGTATACTAAAACCGAAAGAGGGCGAAAAGGAAAAGCAATTGAAGAAGCCAAATATATTGGGTATCTAGCAGTTAAAGACAAAAAACATTTTTATTGATTGTCTTTTGCTTGGAGTTTAAGGTTTCATTTTGTAAAGTACGCGGCTCCGCTTTCCAACTTGTTGTGATGAGCATAAATCAGACTCGGAGAGCGATGAACAAAATATGCAAAATGTTTTCCCTCAAAATTTTGATTTCAACAATTTTTTTACAAAATACACATCAACTCAGAGGGACGGATAGGGGTTACTCGTCCGTTTGGTGGATGCTGTTATTTAGCATTTCAATAAGCGCTTCTTGAAGTACCCATAATGCGTAATAAAATATGCTGCCCATCGATGATGCTGCGTCCTCCACGCATACCAACTGTCAAAGCGCGCTTCAAAAGCTGTGTGCAAGTGTGGGTGTGCGCGCGCTTTTTTGGACTAGCACCAGGCGTCAAGCGACATCTTCGTATCGATGTCGCCCCCCTGGAGAGCGATTTGTAATTTTATGTTGACGATTGCGCTTTTTATGCTCTTGTGGTTATGCGCCCCAATAAATAGGACCTGACAAATGTTGATTGTAAGTGAATGTGTGGGAACGGGGGGGCCAAAGCAATTGCATGGTGTGTTGCAAAAGCAATGGGTGGTGATGGCCTACGCTTTGTTGAGAGTTGCGGCAATGAAAAATTGTTAATGCGGCATATTTCCGTTATAATTTATGCGTGCATATATTGTGAAAGAGAGAAGGATTTCACTAGTTTTTAGAGAGTGAGAAGTGATTAGTATGCGGAAGAAAAGTGAACTCGCTTTAAAAATGTTGTTTAGGGTTGCCACCTAATCATATTACCTTTTTACCATTTTTATACCTCTCTTGAAGATGAAATGGTATTATAACTTTGGTCCGATGTTTGTAAGTATGAGAAGAAGAAGAAGAGATGGACCCGTCAATAAGTATACCGAAATGATCAGGATGACGAGATGAGTTGATTTAACCATGTCCGTCTGTCTGTTTGAACGCAAACTAGTCCCTCAGTTTTTGAGATATTTGGCTGAAATTTGGTATGCGGCCACCATTTTCTAATATAGAAATCATTTTCTACTAAAAATCCATTGCCATAAATCCATACACAGTACATAAAAATACCGTCCGCTGTTATCTATCGACCCCCATACTTTATTATTTATTTGGTAGTTGGAGCTATTCTGGATGTAAGCCGATTTTTCATGCATTACTTTTCATGCATTTTTTCATGGATAACACATTCTCACTGGGTAGTCAATGGCAACGCCTAGGGCTTTCAGTTTTGTATGCTTGGTTTTGTTTTAAACAAAGGTAGATGCATAAGGAAAGAAAATAAAACCTCTTTTTATTTTTACGCTGTCTACTTTGGACAATATCTACATCAAGTACCAGTGAGTGTAATTGTTGCAATTTTTAGGAAAATTTATATTTTTGGCATGAAACTTAAAACTCTTTAAAATTTCTTCTAACTTTGAACTGAACCGAACCACTTTTTTAGCGGTTTTCACTTTGGCTTATGCATCTCGAAAAAAATCGGTTCGTGGTTCGGTTCAAAGACTGAAAAACAGCTGTAGTTCGGTTCAAACCCGGTTTGTATCCCTGCTCTAAAGTCGAAAAAGGTTCCACAAATTGTTATTGAATTTTTTTTAATTGTATCTTTATTTATCTGCTGCAATTAGAGATGGGCGTCGTTCTTGTTTTTGACCGAGTCACGAAACACGTACGCGTGTGCCCATGTGCGATTTCGTGTCGTGTTCATGCATGATCGTATTAAGTCCGAAATCCAAAAAAAAACACGCAAGAAAAATCACCATCAGCTTTTTTTCATTTACTAAACTTTTTTATATAAAAATACTAGCTGGTGCACGCGACTTCGTATGCGTGTAATTTGTTTTTTTTTTTTTTAGCTGGGTTAGCAAAGAATAAAATCCAACAAAAATACTGCAGTTCATCACTTAAGGGTACCATAACGTACTAACACATTTTTGTGGAAATATTCGTCGATACCTCCAAAACCGGCCGAGCTATCGTAATTTCAAGATATCTCCCAAACCATTTCAGATATTTCAATGAATCACACCGCAATTAAATTGACACCTTCCGTATGACACCCATATTGTACTAAGATATTTTTGGTCACCCCTGGTCCACATATTGGGCGATAACCCCAAAACACGTTGAGATATCGCAAAAAATAATATCTTAAACTTTAAGTTGAGCGTCTAGCAATCCAACGATTCAATTCCATTCAGTACTTTTAGAGTGTTACGACCACAAACATACAGACAGACATGGTCCACATATTGGGCGATAACTCCAAAACCGGTTGAGATATCGAAACAAGTAATATCTTAAATTTTAAGTTGAGCTTCGAGCAGTCCAACGAAAAAAGTTTCATTCAATTCCATTCATTACTTTCAGAGTGATACGGCCACAAACTTACGGACAGACAGACACACAAAATTTTTTTAAATGGTTGATTTGGATTCTACTCGCTAAATAATGCTTCCCCCAATCAATTTTTTGTAGATATATGCCATGTACAGACATCGACTTGTTACAATTTTATTATATGTAGAGATGTAGGCAGGTATAAATAGCCAAAATTCCTATAAGTATTTTCGAAAATCTGTTTCGTAAACGTGTCGTGTCGTGTCGTGTCGTGTCTTGTTGCAAAAATCATGCACGCGCCCATCTCTCGCTGCAATCAAGCTCTCTTGCATGAGTGTTGCCACTTAGGAGCTTTTTACGGAGATGCCACCTTATATCAAAAAATATTTCTATATAGATCCTCGCTTCTATAAAATCATGACAATGCCCAAATTAAGGTATTGGAAAAGGATTTCAAAGCATTTCATGTTGCCCCAGTGAACTCAACCCCTATTACAATAATTCGAAGCTCGAGTCTTTTATGCTATGGATACACCCGCGGAGATTACCTACAATAAATCTTCTTTAATCAGATCCAAATTTTACGCTGACACACACAAAATTGAAGATTAAGAAACGACCCCATCTAGTGCTTTGTTTGTATAACTTGCTAATTAAAACTAGATGTCGCTGGTGATTGTTTATTTTTTGGAGACTCTAGTGTCCAGTAGCGGTAAATCGTTAGTTTGGTAGTTTTCCTTGCTATAAAATAAACAATTGCCGGCGACATCTAGCGGCATATAGCGGTAAGATTATGCTCAAGTTAACTCCCAGAAACGGAGTTAATTCGGAATTTGCGCTAATGTATCAACCGTATTATACATGCAAAAAGAAATAGTTGAAGTAGATTACTTTTAACATTTATTTCGAGTTGTAAAATTTCAGCGTGCAGGAGTTGGCAATGCACCCAATGGCTACTAAGAATCTAATAAATTATGCCAAAAAGTCTCTTGAATATGCAAGGCGTGAATAATTCAAGGGTATTGAAATGCTCCAAGAAGGTAAAGCGAATGCTACTTTAGCTAATGAAATTGCACCGTTCAACAAAAGAATAAAATGCTGAAAAACGAAAAAAATTAATTTAAAAAATTCCATAAAATTAAATTGTCAGGTTAGTGCAATACGTTCGTAACTGTCACAGTCCATAAGCTTTTATAACAAATACGACTCCACTCAAAGTAGCCATAGGTACAGTATAAAATTACGGTACATATATGTAAGTACTCCGAATCACAGAAATCGCCGCTGGTCACAATTTTTTGCTCATGCTTGAAAATATTCCATTTGACCATAAAAACCAATTAACGATGGCAGTTGAATGACCATTTTTTTCTATAACCAAACAATGCAATGGACAATCAAGCAAATGGCTTAAACATGCATTAGACTAATTGAAATGTCCACAATAAACATAAAATTTTACATAAAATAAAAGAGAATGAGAGATGCTGAATGAGAAGTGGTCGAGATTGTGAGACTGCAAGATGCGTTGCTGCAGTACATGGGTCATTGGCAGAAATGTTGTGCGAAACATTTGTTTTCAAGTGTTGTTGGATAGTTTAAAGGGTTTGCATAGAAATTTGACACTTACATTATAGTGGGTCAATTTGTTTAGAGCTAAATAAAGTTTTTTTGATGGTATTATTTCTTTGAAAAAAAATGTATAAAATTTAAGGACACACTGAAGTTTCGAAATTCCTAATCTACTTGGTTCGATGACCAGTAAAAGGTGATGCAAGATTTCTAAACAAACTAATCGGTTTGACAAGATCCTTCAGCAAGATCGAAATGGTACAATCACAAATAATACTTACAAGAATAATTCAGGACAAAAATTTCGAGCGGTCGAAAGTCCACTAAAATTTCCAAGTGTAAGATTTGAATTGAAACGTAAGCTAGAACGACTTTCGTAGTTTTCAACAAAAAAGGTTTAGGCTCTCTTAGAAGCTCATAAAGTTTCGTAAAATCTACAAAAAATTATGGTGATCATTTTATTTTATTTTAATTATTTAGAGTCTTCTATCCACACTTCGGATAGTTTAAAAAAATCAGATAGATGGCAGCGCTGAAAACTTCTCCAAGGTCAATAGGTTGCCGAAACAGTGGTCGTTAAACGAACGAATTAATAAAAATAGGTGGCATCCCTGCCTAAAAATATCTTCGTTGGTATACGACAGAAAATACCTTTAATTTGATACCCATATTGGCATGTCTTGTTCAATATTTAAAAAAATAACATAGTTGGCAACACTGTTAATCGCTCCAAATGTCAAAACCAAAGTAGAAAGTCTTGAGATGAAGCAAACTATCTATATGCTAAATTTGATATAAATTTCTACATTCGTGCCTTACCTTTGATATCCATGTTGGCATTGTTGCTTAGTATTAAAAAAATTATATACCAAAAAAAAGAATAAATAAAATAGGTGGCATCCCTGTCTGAAAAAATTTTGGTTGGAATACGGCCGAAAATATATCATATATTTTATTTGACACCCTTTTTGGCATATCTTGCTCAATATTAAGAAAAATTTTACATAGGTGGCAGCCCGAAGTGACAACACCTAGTAGAAAGTCTTCGCATGAAGCAAACTATTTATAAGCCAAATTTTAATAGTTTGCTTCAAAACATAAAACAATAATCCTCAACAATATAGGGGGATTGGGTGGAAGATCTTGTTGAAAACTCAACTTCGAAATATTTTTGAAGTTTGATATCCGCTTCAGCATATCTTACTTAATTTAAAAGGAAATGGCAACCTTGCAAAAAAATCCTCTGTGGCAACACCTGAGTATAAAGTCACTATGTATTTATGGTCGAGTTTTCAATATCTTATCATTGGGATTGGAACTTAAGTGTGCTCTGCCCAATCCACAAGAAATGCGATCCCGCTAACTGCACCAACTACCGCGGAATTAGTCTTCTTAATATCGCATATAAGGTTCTTTCTAGGGTATTGTGTGAAAGACTGAGAAAGACAGTCTAGAAATTCAACAGAGAATCTCTCTTGCCAACAAGTGTTACTTCGGACTAAGTTGGCAATTGAGAAGTAAAGTCCTCTCTCAGAACGAAGTTCACGCTCTATAAGTCTCTCATCATACCAATGCCAATGTATGGCTAGAACCATGGACAGTGTCAAGAGAAGATGACATGGCCCTTGAAGTATTTGAGAGAAAAGTTCTCCGAAAGATTTGTGGTCCCTCCAGTGATGCCAACGGCGAGTATAGAAGGAAATTTAACGATAATCTGTACGAGTTTTACGCAGACCTGACCATAGTTCAGCGAACTAAAGCCCAAATGCTGCGCTGGCTGGGTCATGTTTTGCGAATGGACAAGGAAGCTCCAGCACAGAAGGTTTTCATATCGACACCCGAATTCGGCAGCAGAGGAAGGGGGAGACCTCGACTGAGATGGCAACAACAAGTGAAGGATGATTTGAACTCCCTTGGTGTTTCCAATTGGCGTCAGTTGTCGATAAAAAGGAACGACTGGCGGCCAAAATCGCCTAGACTGTTAAGTGACAATAAATGATGATGAGACCTGGCTGAATATACTTTCTTGTTTCTCTACATCAGTTATTGGCAACCCAAGATTAGACGTGAAATTCTTGATGTTAAATGGATCGCATTAGTAACATTGACGCACGGAGTCGAACAAGTCACGAAATATCTAGAGCAGAAATAAAACGTCGAAAATGGCGTTGGATCGGCCACACATGCCTCGAAAACCATCAGCCTACATTGCGAAGCAACCCTTACGAAGGAATCCTCAGGGATCTCACCGACCCGGTGCTCCTGTTGTTGTTGTTGTTGCCATACTTTGCCCTGCCTAGTCGGAAGATCCACTTAAAAAAAGTTACGTGAAAGACTAGGCAGAGGTTGTACGGGTGTTGACAGTCCTTTGCCGTATGAATCCGGTACTCCCTTGCAGTACTGCCCGACTGTCGTGGGAACGATTTCGTTAATTTTAGTCGCCTCTTACGACCGGCATACCTACCTCGCGCATATTCTAAACCGGTGCTCCTACTAAAGAGTGGCGAAGAACTGTCGAGAGCGAACTACATATGTACGTGAGGCACTCTACACGGGACATGATCTGTCGTGAACGGCCGAACAGAATTGTATTTACATCCATTGTCGAAGCCCTATGCTCCACAAGCAGATCACGACAGCAGTAAGTAATATGAGCAATTGTCAAGTAAATTTAAATCTGGTATAATTTGACCCACCCTAATATGAAAAAGTGTGAATGCGTAAACGTAACATTACGTTATGGAGGACTGCGAGGTTCAGCGTATGCATAAACTATTATGCACGTGCTAAGTGCTGGCTTAGGCCAAGTACGCATTTTTTCTTCTCCCGGAAGTGATTGCAAACAAAAATATTTCAATCGGAAAAAAAATTCCAATAAAAACAAAATGCAATGAAATCGTGAGCGTACAAAAAATAAGAAAAAAGAAAAATTGTTTTTTTTTATAAAAAAAAAAAAAATAATAAATAAAAAAAAATAAAATAAATAAAATATATTGAAAAGGCATAAATCGAAATGAAAATGCACAGAAATTACCAAGATTCTATTTCAAATTGTTTACCAATATCATAGTAAATATTTTCATAGTAGCATGAGTAGGATGAAGGATGTAGAAAAAATCCTTAGAAACATTTATGTGGCACGTTCCAATACTCACAGCGACAATCAGAACACAGACACACAAATCGAGCAATTGGATAAGGGAATTGTAGAAAATACTTAAACATTTGAAGTAATAGCAGATGAAGTGTTCGTTGTATGGTGTCGTTGTGTTAGAAGTGTGCTTACGATAAGGTGTTGTGCCCCTGATGAGTAGAACGTTTGTGGTATTAACGGTATTATGTTAAGCTTTGTAGACGAATAAATGCTAAACACAGTTTGTTGGTAGAAGTTTATTTTTATTATTTTCTTATTTTTGTTTCTTTGACAGCTAGCGCCCTCCGCCCTCCCTCCATATCACGTGGGTTGCCACCTGTGGTGTGAAGAGTTTTTCGCTGCACGCCCGGTGTATTAAGACGCTTAGCTCAGCTCAGCACGCTCAGGTGCAAATTAAGATTTATCAATGTACAAATTGAATTTACGTGAAGTGGCTTTAAATTGGTTGACATGACGCCTGTAGCATAATAGGGTAGGTGGCATGGTGTTAGCAGGGAAATGAATGCAAATACAAATTGTTAAAATTTGAGTTTTTTTTTATAGTGAGTGAAAATAATTGGAATTCATTGAAGATATTTTTAAGTAGAAAAATGGATTTTTTTGTAAGTATTACAACTGGTTAATTTAAGCAAGCCATATCTTGAAGTAACCAGCAACAGATCTTGGTAGTGTTGTTTTAGAACCGACATTTTTGTATTTTAAAGAATAAACCCGTATATTCAAAAAAAAATTAGCTCTTATAGCTCAAAATTTATATGGAAATGTGATTTTATTTAATTTTATTTTTCTTCTTTTATTTTATTTATTTTTAATTTTTTTTTTGGTTTTTTTAATATTTTTTTATTTTACTTTACAATTTATTTTATTTTATTTTATTTTATTTTATTTTATTTTATTTTATTTTATTTTATTTTATTTTATTTTATTTTATTTTATTTTATTTTATTTTATTTTATTTTATTTTATTTTATTTTATTTTATTTTATTTTATTTTATTTTATTTTATTTTATTTTATTTTATTTTATTTTATTTTATTTTATTTTATTTTATTTTATTTTATCTTATTTTATTTTATTTTATTTTATTTTATTTTATTTTTTATTTTTTTATTCTTTTTATTTTGTTTTTTTTTTTTTAAATTTATTTTTTTTCTTTTATTTTTTATTTTATTTTATTTTAGTGTATTTTATTTAATTTTATTTTTTATTTTATTTTATTTTATTTTATTTTATTTTATTTTATTTTATTTTATTTTATTTTATTTTATTTTATTTTATTTTATTTTATTTTATTTTATTTTATTTTATTTTATTTTATTTTATTTTATTTTATTTTATTTTATTTTATTTTATTTTATTTTATTTTATTTTATTTTATTTTATTTTATTTTATTTTATTTTATTTTATTTTATTTTATTTTATTTTATTTTTTTTTAGTTTATTTTATTTTATTTTATTTTATTTAATTTAATTTTATTTTATTTCTTTTAATTTATTTATTTTTTTTTTTTTCCTTTGTAATTTTTTTTTTAATTTTTATTTGTGATTTTATTCTATTCTATTTCCTTTATTTTATACTGTTATTTTTAGGTTTATTTTTATTACCCAATTATAATTTTTTTCAGGTTTTTTATCACTGTTCTTATATTCCCCTAATTTCCATCTTTACATCTTCTTTGAAACTGACACTTACAAATTTATTCCATTTTTTTTTTTTTTTTTTGTTATTGTGGTAATCAATAAGCTAATAATGCAATTGAAAAAGGAAATTCCATGCCAACTTCAGCTTTTTACCCCTAAAAGCGTTTTTTGAGTAATTTGAATACGAAGTTTTCCTGCTATTTTGCTGCTTCGTCACGTTTTCTCAATTTTTTTTGACTGATGTGCGTCGTTGGCTGTTTTTTCTTTGGTAACTTAATACAATTCTGTTTCTAATTTTTTTTTTTTGTTTTTTTTTTTTTTAGTTGGCATGCAATAACTACCCAGAAGCTGCTACAAACATACACAAGTGTTCGAACGAAATGAAATAAATAAAAATTCAATTAAATGTAATCGAATATTTACCGCGCGAATTAGCGTTATTCTACTTGAGGAGCCGAGTTGTTGATTGGAATTTTTAATGTTTTTCTACTTATTTATCGAGAGAAAAAGAATATTTGATTGAATTTCACACCCTGCTTTGTTAACTAGATAGGAAATATCACTCATTATCATTCGTCGAGTTATATCAAACTTTGGGTTAAAATAAAGACAGGAAGTATATAAATCTTTCGAATATTGACGTTCGAAGTTTCCTATTCGAATATCAAATACATATATATGTTTGTCAGCGCGGCGCTCTAATCAGCTAAATCGGATTTAATCTAAAAACTCTAAAAATAAATGTATCTTAAAAACAACAAAAAATGGGATATTTCTTTGAATACCCACATGCCAAAAAATTTATGTTTGACAAAGTTATTGTCGACAAATTTCACCACCACCCCCAACGCATGGCAAGGACACACGAAATCACACACACACTCACAGCACAACTCATAAATGTATGAACATATGTAAACATTTTAAAAGCTTAAACAGCGTCACACAAAACAGAACCACCCACATCCACCCATTGGACTTTGCATGATATGAATGATATATCCTTGGTAATTATAAGGTATTCATATCTATTTTTATTTGTGGTAAAGTAGCCTGTTGGATGGGTATTTGTATTCGTAAAAGCTCAGCTATTATGTTCATTGTCATGTTGAACATAATGACCAGGAATATGAAAATAATAATTAACGGTAATATGAATACACAAAAAAAACGTTTGAAACAGAGATGCGTGCGTTGCAGGAAGCAACCACACAACGCCAAAATTCTCATCATTAGCAAAACTGACAAGACATTTTCATATTGGAGTAGGAATAAAAGGCGCTTATCAGAAGCAAATCATCAGCTGGCAAACGGCCAAAGGCAACAACAAAGGCGGCGAACGATATTGACGTCGTCAAGGTGGACGCACGTCTGATTGCCTGATAGGTATTTATAAATGGTAAAATTTACAGGGTGGTGCAAAATCTCAAAAAATTTAAAAAAAAATTGAAAATAATAATTTAAACAAAATAAAATAAAATTAAAAAAATAAAATAAGGTAAAATAAAATAAAATAAAATAAAATAAAACAAAATAAAACAGACAAACAAAAAACAAAATAAAATATAATATAATAAAATAAAATAAAATAAAATAAAATAAAATAAAATAAAATAAAATAAAATAAAATAAAATAAAATAAAATAAAATAAAATAAAATAAAATAAAATAAAATAAAATAAAATAAAATAAAATAAAATAAAATAAAATAAAATAAAATAAAATAAAATAAAATAAAATAAAATAAAATAAAATAAAATAAAATAAAATAAAATAAAATAAAATAAAATAAAATAAAGTAAAATAAAATGAAATGATATGAAATGAAATAAAATAAAATAAAATAAAATAAAATAAAATAAAATAAAATAAAATAAAATAAAATAAAATAAAATAAAATAAAACAAAATAAAATAAAATAAAATAAAATAAAATAAAATAAAATAAATAGAATAAAATAAAATAAAATAAAATAAAATAAAATAAAATAAAATAAAATAAAATAAAATAAAATAAAATAAAATAAAATAAAATAAAATAAAGCAATATAAAAAAATTAAAAAAATTAAAATAAAATAAAATAAAATAAAATAAAATAAAATAAAATAAAATAAAATAAAATAAAATAAAATAAAATGAAATAAAACAAGTAAGGAAAGCTGTCTTCGGCTGTGCCGAAGGCTAAATACCTTTCATGAATAAGCGTCACGATTTTCACTGTTTGATCCCCAGTACAGCCTGTGTGAATTTAACTTTAGCTCATACCGAAACTTTAGCTCATACGGTCCAATCTCATTGATTTTTAACATCGACATTCCACATTCTAAAATAGCAACATTTACGAAATTTCACGTTCCTACCGATATAATTACAGGAGTTATCTACCAAAATCCGTTTATCGGAACAATCGATTGTATGGGGGCTATGTGAAATATTTATCCCATTTCAATGATTTTCAACATCGATAATTTACATATAAAAATAGCGATGCTTCCAAAATTTCGCGTTCCTATGTGTTTAATTACAGGACTTATAGCCCAAAATCCGTTTATCGGAACAATCGATTGTATGGGGGCTATGTGAAATATTTATGCAATCTCGATGATTTTCAACATCGATATTTCACATATAAAAATAGCAATACGTCCAAAATTTCACGTTCCTACGTGTTTAATTACAGGAGTTATAGCCCAAAATCCGTTTATCGGAATAATCGATTGTATGGGAGCTATGTGAAATATTTATCCCATCTCTATGAGTTTCAACATCGATATTTCACATATAAAAATAGC
>CAXKVI010000003.1:10507709-10630209 GCA_964058755.1 Campiglossa producta
TCAATGAGATTGGACCAATATAACACATCGCCCCCATATAATCGATAGTTCCGAAAATTTCGGTATGAGCTAAAATTAAATTGACACAGGCTATACTGGGGATCGAACAGTGAAAATCGTGACGCTTATTCATGAAAGGTATTTAGCCTTCGGCACAGCCGAAGACAGCTTTCCTTACTTGTTTTATCTTATTTTATTCCATTTAATTAATTGTTTTTTTTTTTTTTATTTTTTTTTTTAATTGTTTTTTATCTCATTTTATTCAACTTTTTTACTTATTTTTTTTATTTTATTTTTCTCTATTATATTTTATTTTTTTATATTATTTTATTCTATTCAAGTCGGTGACTTACGTACCAGAGTTATCTGAACGTCTAGCAAAATCTGACTGCTATGACAAAGAAACTACAAAAATAGCACATAAGCCTTCAAACACACTTAAAAACATATTTAATAGAACCAAATCGAAAATTCCAACCATGGAAAAAAGCAATATAGTATACCAAATTCCTTGTAAAGGCAATGGTGAGGAGAGATGCAATGATATATATGTCGGTACAACAAAGTCAAAGCTAAAAACAAGACTGTCACAGCATAAATCGGAATTAAAATTTTGCCACCAAATAAATAATCCAAAAACAGCGCTAATGGCCCACTGTACTAGTAGCGGACACATGCCAAACTTTGATGAGACGAAAATACTACAACAAGAACAACACTACAACAAACGCTTCACACTGGAAATGTTACACATTATCAACATACCGACAGAGACACGACTTAACTTTAAGAGCGACGTCGATCATTCGGCACAGATCTACAAAATGTTACTCACAAAAAATCAGTACCATACTCCACGTCACACGGAACAGACGTGTTAATAAATGTATGTAAATATACGTATGTTAGATTGTAATGCCCATTTATGTTAATTGTTGTTATTGTTTTTATATTTGTTAGTTGTTTCTACCCAGAAGATGATTGCCGTAGTGCAATCGAAATATATCGGTATTTGGAAAAATAAAACCAAATGTGTTTTTCTTATTAAACACGGACCTCGAGCCAGCAAAAATACATATTTATTTTATTCTATTTCATTTATTTTTTTTTTTTTTAATTTTATTTTTTCATTTAATTTTTTTATTTTTTTTTTACATATATTTTTTTTTCTTTTATTTTTTTTTATAATTTCTTTATTTTAATTTAAATTTTTTTATTTTTTTTATTTCACTTAATTTTTTTTATTTTTTTTTTATTTCACTTAATTTTTTTTTATTTTTTTTATTTCACTTGATTTTTTTTCTATTTTTTTAAATTTTTTATTTTTTTCTATTTTTTTAGATTTTTTATTTTTTTCTATTTTATTTTAATTTTTTATTTTATTTGTTTGTTTTTAATTTAATTAATTTAATTTAAGTTTTTTTTTACAAAATTTATTGAAACGATCCAAATCTACAAAAATGTAAGCTCATACTACCATTACCAATAAAACTAAATTTTCACAGAACCGAATAACGAATTCGTTTTTATTTTAGTCACGACAATTTCTACATAATCCAACATTTCAGGAAACTCCACAACAAAACACCATTCCAGTACCACCCCTCATCGTTATGACGCCTCCTAATACGCATCCTGCGCATCCATATCCATACCGAGCATCATACAGAGACAATAAACCAAACGATCGATAAATCCACAGACAGGCTCGTCGAGAAATGGCCCAAAAACTGAAGGTGTAACACGTTCATGCTCTCCACGTCTAGGTTTTGGTGTCAACAAATCGGTCACACGTCTCGGCAACACCGAACACAAACTCCCACAAATTTGCGCCTTCAGTTTCTCTGCATTCGATGCTGCGCTACGTCTCAAGCTAAGCGTACGTTTTAACCAATTCCCATTATGACTATCAACTTTCGTTGCTTTTGGACCGAGGGTACACAGCGATTTCTCAGTCGCAGCCGTTTTCAGATCCATACCACCCATTTGACGTTGCAGCTGTTTGCGATGATCACGATCCAAAAAGACGACGTAACTTTCGCCTCGTCGTAAACACGAACACTTCTCCTTCAGATTGGGTTCACCGACTTCATTTTGTACTTTATTCAAATTTTTTGCACATAAAATTTTTATAATTTGATCGTTGAAAACTTTTCCCATCTTTTTCACATTGAATTTTTCAAGTGATTGATTGAAAGGAAATGCGTTTCGAGATGTTGTTCACAATAGTTTGGGGAGAGTTTTGCCGAAGTGACAATCTTTTTGCCGTTCGTAAATGCGGTATGCTCGAGTACGGACACCAAAAACGATTATTGAGCCGGTCCCGTGTGAATTCAAGCGGGGCCGTTGGGTTGCAACCGGAGTCTGTCAAGTGCTTGAAGCTTCCTGGCTGAGTTCGCCGATTCAAGGACGCAGCTAATGGGATGCTATACATCATTTCAACTCGCAGGGAGTTTGACATTTACTTGGACAGCCAACTACCGTGAGGTCGAGAATTGATTCCAATCTCCTTTAAAATTTGAATCATCTGAGTACCGGGTCTTAAGAAGACGCCAGTTAGTTCCACGGAGATCTTTTGGGACGGTTGGGAGCTTGTAAAGCGGACATGGCTGCGAGTGTGGCCTTCGAAATTCCGCTGGCCATTTGGAAGCTATTTCTGGACGGCTCGGCTGGCACCTCCTCCTGTCAAGTTTCGATGTCTAGAATTCTTTCTTGCTTGGGGGAAGTTGAAGCTGGTTAGACTGCTGAAGTTCCTATAACTTGTGACTAAGGCCTGGTATTTAGTACAAGTTTAAGCCACAGACAAAGCTGACTAGAGTTCATATCATACAAAGTGGCAGGGATAAACCCTAGTCAACTCTTAAACTTACAACCGAGCCTAAAGGAAAAGCAATATACCATCTAGGGCTAGTACGGGAGCTCATCGGATCCATAGAGGACTGTCCTAACCCTTAACACGAGTCGATTTTCTATTTTCTATAAGACTTGGCGTACCTCGCAATCCATATCGAAGAGCAGGGCACCACCCAAAGGAGGGGAGCAGTGCAGCAAATCTCTTTCAAATCTGTTTCTCTAAACCACTGATTCTCCCTACTCCGCCGAGATTTCTGCCCTTTAGCAGCCTGGTAAAAAATGTATCCTTCGGTCAGCGAATCGACTTCCTTGTAGCCCCGCCCGATACCAAGGTATCAAGGTTTGTCAATTTCCGATTCAGACGCCTCTCGGATGCTCGTAGTTTTCTTCCTATTCGGTACAGATAACCGAAACGACCCAACGGAAAAAATTATTTTCTAGCATCCTTAACTGATGAGGCTTTTTTGGGGGTTTTCGGGAGAAAGGATCTTGGAAAAAAGTATTTATTGCCATGGCGAGGACCAAAGAAGACTTAATATTGAGCTATATAAGCTGTATATTGTATATTTTTTATTAAGTTTCCTAGAGTACTAAAATCTGCACATAAACTACCGAACACACACAGAAAGGGTGGTGGGATGCAAAATCCGCCATTTGCCCTCACACATTCTGAACTCGACAATCTTCGAAACATTCAATATCTTCACCTCTCTCCGACCAGCTTTTCCACTTCTTCATCCTTTTAAATTTTACGCTCACAATGTATGATCATCTCGGTTTAGTTCCCTCTCTCACTCGACTCTCAGTGCGAGGGCAGGACTTCAAAAGGCATAATAGCACCATTCTTCAAGACCACAAAAATTACTTGAGGCGTACGTTTCTTCTCAAACTCCGACGGATGCGTGCAGACATTTGAATGATTGAAAATCTCATACACCTGGCAACCATCCGAAGTCGATTGTATACGTGCCCATATCCATTTTGGTTTACAGCCATTCTTTGGTGGGAAGGTGAGCATTTCCTTGAGCTTACGACAAGCCAACGAGCACATGGAAAAGGAACGTTTCAACGGATTCGTAGATTTAGGAGGTTCACAGATTTGTACATGCGGTATACTGCATTTGGATGAGTGTGCCGACGAGGAGCCACAACATCGCTTCTTGGTTAGAGTCATCACCTTTGAGGTGCACGCACGACATTTGGGACAAGTGCAAGTTCGTGTGACCTTCAAGCAACTCGGTAATTTGCTCATGTCTTTGGTGTCTGTGTGGGGTAAAGGATGTGTTTTATACCTTCAACTAACTTCATATCCGTCCTACTTACCCGACGCAATTACTGTGCTGCAAACGCGACATGGTCTATGTGACTCGGGACAAGATACCTGTGAAACGGTCAGCGAGATATCACTATTGCTACAGGAGTCCAGTGATAGTGTGGGCAAGTGTAAAAACTCTTGTACACGTCGTGCGCCCAACAAATATAGCGCACGATCTATCCCCGACACAATCGTTTCATCGGGAAATGGTCCAAAGGTATCGCAGGCGGGCATCGAGTTCTTCTTCAATGTACGTGCTATAAGCGGATAAGAGGGCACCGCATCCATGGTTTGGCACAATGCGTTGCAAAGGCCCTCAATGTTTGCTTGTGCCATTTGTTAGGAGATTTAGAGGAGCTCTTGTTGTTGTTCTTTGCGGGTTGGATATTGTTTGTTGAAACTTAAAAATTTTAACTAAAAATAATTAGGTTCAAAAAGCTCGTCACGGCTGAGCTTGTGGAATGCGCGCTGTTTTTCTAAATGCGTTTTCTAATTTTGGTTGATTTTAACATATTTTCTTTTAAAAATTGTTTTGAAAATAATTTTGACGAAATTCGCGTTTCAAAACAAATGCCGAGATTTGACAAATTTTTAGAAAATTCGATAGGGGATGATTTTTAAAAGGAGTAGATGTTATTTGGATTCAATCACCCAAACTTGAAAACAAGTTCCTTATCCGCATAATACGGAACTTGTTTGTTTCACAAGGTCCTTGAATACAGACCACTCTCTTTCATAGTCTGTCAAGAACGCAAAAACTCTAAGCTTACCACTGCAGTTTTCGGTAGCATAAACTCAAAGAGGTCAGACTCTGTCTGTGCGTTCCTTGATTTACACGGACCGATTTTCTGGTCGATTTTTGTCGTTCCACTGCTTTTTACCTTCAGATACAAGGTGTAGATCGATCGAATTGCTATTTCCATGGACAAACTGACGACCAGGAAAACGACCCAGAAGCTCTGGAGGAATACAATCAAAAGACCAGACGGATCATTAAGCCTACTCTTGTTCTTCGGTCTTTCGTGAAAACAGGGATACCTCACCCTACCATACTAACTGCCGAAGAGCGACCAACCTTCGTATAGTAGTTTTTAGGCCACTTGTTTTTGCCATTTATCTAACTGAGGAGGTTTGATATTGTTAAGTGCTCAGGATGCCGAACTCACGCACTCCAGAATCTTTACTAAAACGGGTCGTGCTCTGAGGAGATGAACTACTCAAAGTTATTAAGGACTATGTTGTGGAGGTTTACACGTGTACAGTGTCAGCTAAGCTGTGGGTGCCGATCAAACGGAAGTTCCTAGGAATCAGACAGCAGGTTTTCCTGGGCCCACAACCAGTTTTTGTACTCCCTGCTTCGACCATCGAAGCCACGGTTCTGTAGGAGGGCAAAGCTCGTGATGCCATTAATCTCGAATAGTATTACTAGGTGTTTACTCTCATAGAGCTCACTAAGCTGTGGAAAGCTTGCTAGTCGACTTTCTGGTCGATTTTCATTCAACCTTCAAATACAAGGTATGAAACGGTCGAACTGCAAATCTGGTCAGTTTTTGAGCTTCACACGGGAGTTCCTAGGAATCAGACGGCTAACCGTTTGACCAGGGTGGGCTATGAACAGATTTTTATGGGCCCATAACCAGTTTTAGTACTCCCTGCTTCGACCATCACGGCCACGGCCAGAATGTTTTTTTTTTAATACTTCGCTTAATCGTGCCTGAGATTCACCGCAGGGCTGTAGGAGAGCAAAGCTCGTGATGCCATCAATCTCGGATTATATTTCTGGGTGTCTACTCTCATAGAGCTCACTGAGCTGTAGAAAGCTTGTAGGATTCGTAACAGACTGATTTACACGAGTCGATTTTCTAGTCGATTTTCTGGTCGATTTTTCATTCCACCTTCAAATACAAGGTGTGAATCGATCGAATTACTATTTACACGGTGCAACGATGGAAAATCGACCCGTGCAAATCTGCCTTTACTTAGTTCTCTCTGGTTCTCTTTAGATTGTATAAACCCTTGCTGCGATCAGGAACCCAGACGAGATTGGGATCTTTCTGCGGTGAGGATGATGAGACGATCCCTTCCGCCTTGCCTAGATCTATATATCGGGTCTTTGGAATAGATGTGTTAGCACCTGAGCTCTTTGACACCTAGAATTCCGAGGTCATTCCGTCCGAAAGTCCTACAACCAGGCCAAGTCGTATCGGAAGAGCCTTTTGTCTAACAACTTTGGTGAGTTTTGAGCTTCTTTTATTCTTTAAACTTACTGGCATCCCTTTAGAATCTAGAAAAGAAGAAGACGTACAAAAATAATTCTAAGATAAATGTCTTTAAAATAAAATTTCAAAATCTTTAATTAATTTTTATTTTCCTCGATTGGCATCATAAAAAACAATTTTCTTATTATTAACGAATGCCAAAAAAAAAGCAAATTTATTTATTTATGTAAAAAATATAAAAATTATTCATGAACAAGAAGAAAATAATGCAAATAGATCTCAGTCTACAAAATTTAACGCAACTCTTCTGGACCATCATTTTTGTATTAAATTTGTATGTGGTATTGTTGTTGTATCGCATGTCAAAAGTGTATCGCACCGAAAGACGCATCAAACTACTCGAGACCGCCAACATCAGGGAGCATCTTGAATTTATGCGCACGCGTCCCGAACAATCTGTCTCCTCAGGCTTCTCACCAAACGGCAGCTTCACCACACGAAGTCGCTTCTTCGAACAATTTCTTGATTCCGAGCCACCACAACTACGTTCGTGTATGCCTGTGCGACCCAACTTTCGTTCGAATTCGTCGACTACAGCAGCCGATGACGAAGCGGATGAACGATATGAGCAACGATTGAGACAGCAACAACAACAGAAACAACGTTCGAAACAGTTACAAATTGAGTTGCAACGGAAGCATGATTATAATAAATTGCAACAACAACAACTAGAGTACAATCAGCAGCAACAATTTGAAGAAGAGCATCTGAGTCGACAACAACAACAACATCAAGCAGCACACAAAATACAAACACGACAACAACAATTTGAGCGCATTATGAAATCGCAAACGGAAACGCAACCGAACATGATCGTACAAACAAGCTCAGAGGACAATACGTATAATCCGAAACCCGATGATGAGCATACACTTTATATATCGGATAGTTTTGGTCGTGTCGTACATGAAATTCCCTTTCGAGAATGTGATTATAGGGATGCTTTGCATGTTGTGCTCGGCGATCAGCGCTGGAAGATCAAGAAGGCGTGGAATGATCGTTCCGATGCGACCTTGAAGCGTGTGAACTGAGGAAGCCTAAAATGCAAGGATCTTTATATATATGTAGCTACTTTTGTTTTTGTGTGTTAAATTATATTTTTGTGTTCGTCTGGTTTTGTATAGGAGATCTTGTAGTTTTGGATGAGCTACAATAAATGCTAAAAGTTCAGAAACCAACAATCAGGCAATCTATTTTAAATCTAACCGATGACAAAGAGCTCAGGGGTTCGTGCAGAAAATACTCAGCTTTCCCGATCACAGCAAGGGTTTAAACGATCTACAGGATAGATAGATCCTCCGTCAGATCTATGAGTGAAGACACCTGGCAATACCCTCTGAGATTGGAGGTATCATGAGTTTTCGCAGTCAGGCCTTACCGAACTACTAATCTTTCTGATCGTGGCTTCGATTCCCAAGGGAGTGAGTCCTAAGAATACCTGTTTATAGCTCATCCTGGTCAAACGTTTAGCCGTCCCATTTCGAGGAACTCTCGCCTAATTGTTTCAAGTATAGATAAGTTACAACTTCCATAACCGGCGTATATACCCCCGTCTTTCCACAACATACGTCGTTGATGCCCTTGAGATCTCCGAATACCTCTGGGTAACCCACTGCGATGGACATTAAATAATTTCTCTATTCCAAATATATGCATGCTTACTGGTGTCTGTCAGACACCACATCAGTCGCAGAGGGTTAAGAAAGGTCTGATCTGACCTTATGGAAGACTGGTAATAACACCAGACTTTTATATTTGGCACCGTTTGTCTCTTATCGACACCATTGAAAAGTTAAACAACTAATTGATTTTTTGGCAGCCAAATTTTTGATATAGAAATCAGCTTTTTGATATCTTAAATTCCTCTATTGTAGGTAAATTAGGGTGATCCTTATAATCAAATGAACAATTTTTTCCAGTCTCACTTTCCAGATAGGTTGCAGCACTATCAACTATATCTCACATAAATGTTTAACCTGATTGGAGATGGTTTAGGCGTGTCGAATGGGGCTCAAAGATCGGATTGCCCTATGGAGACTCGAATTTTTTTTTCTAATACTCGATTTCGATAGCACTATGGTCGGAGATATCACATGCAAAATTTGGTTCCGATTGGAAACGCCTAAGGCATGTCACTGGGGAGTTAAAGTTCAGACTATTTCAATGAGACTGAAAAAATATAAATTATTCTTTTTATATAATAGCATTTTCTGCACGAAAATGTCGCCCTCGCCGCATGCCCGCTAAAAGCCATGTTGTGTTGCAAAATGGACATTACCTTCATAGAGGGCATCATTATCTTTTCTCAACCATCCTCCCCCATAAAATTGCAAAAAGGCAACATTTCTTGCCCTAACTGTCGTAGATGGTGCAATTATTTGCCCTGATAAATGGCAATAATAAACAAAAACAGTATATCTGTCACTTTCTAACACATGTATATCAGCCACGATAAAGCAGCACCGATAGGCATACACAATTTTGACATTTCATATGGCGGCAGTGTTTTCTTCTTCTGAAGGCATGCAGGGTGACAGTGAAAGTTTTAAGTCACAGGGAAAAATTAAAATTATAAAATGTTCCTCTACGAAATGGCAACATTTTTGTGGAGAAAAGAAAACGCTATAATAATCAAAATCGATAACACTATAATCGGAGATATTACATACAAAATTTGGTTTAGATTGGAAACGCCTAAGGCGCGTCACTGGGGTTAGTCTGAACTTTAACCCCCCTGCGACACGCATTAAACGTTTCCAATCGGAACCAAATTTTGTATGTGGTATCTCCGACCACAGTGCTATCGATTTTGAGTACTATATAAAAAGAAAAATCGTTTTAATTTTGCGAGTCTCCATAGAGCAATCTGAACTTTGACCCCCCTGCGACACGCCTTAATCGTTTTCAATCGCGACCAAAATTTGTGATATTTTTGGCTATATTACTATCGATTTAGGGGTTGAGTCTTTGGAAACCTGATTATAAAATTGTCTCCCTACAAATAAGGACCACCCTAATGTACATATATAGCCTTGGTAGCTGATAAAAAGTGTTTATTACTTGCGATAATGGCTATAAGAGTAAGAGTAGGAGAGATAAGAGTAACTAACACTAAATATTACACTATAGGAATAGTCGAACGTTTTGAAATAACCAAATTTAGAAATGAAGCCAAAAATAAACAACCAAGCTTCAACCGACTAATTCTCATATGGGGTAAAATTCCTCAAGCGGACCACCTAAAAATTCGATTTGAATGAAATTTGGTGAAAGTGATTTGCTATGTAAGAAAAAAAATATCACCAAAGGTCGCGTACAAATATTGGATGGTTACCGAGATATGCGGATTTTAAATTCGCACTTTTTTTTGTGTTAGCCTTTTTTCTTTAAAATAGGAATCATGTTATTAACGTGCTAAGAAGGAATATGGAAGCCGTTTTCTAGAGTATTTTTTACGTTCTTTTCGAATATAAATTTAAAAGAAAAATTTATTGAAAAATTTTAGTAAAGATTTTATTAAAAAAAATTGTATCAATTTTTTTCAAATTTGGACATTTTTAATTTTATTTTTAAGCTTGATTTTTTTTCCTTTTAAATGATACCTTTTTTGTAATGGAGCTCGAAAATTTCTTTAATTAATTGTTATCTTTAACAAAAAAAGCGCATATTATTCACCATAAAATGCAATTAATTAACGAAATTTTTTTTTAATTTCCGATTTGATATGGTGTCCGATTTCTTTTCTAAAATTTTAAAGCTAAAATTCACCCAAAAAAATGTTATTGAAAAATTTTAGCAAAAATTTTAAAAAAAAAAAGAGTTTTTATCAATTTTTTTCAAATTTGAAGATTTTGAAATTTTTTTGTTTGATTTTACCTCTAAAATTATACCTTTGTTATAACAATTCATTAAAAAATGCTCGATGTCCGTTACCAAAAAAGTATCATTTTAAAGAAAAGTTAAACAAACAAAAATTTTAAAATGTCGAAATTTGAAAAAAATTGATAAAAAACTCTTTTTATAACATTTTTATTAAAATTTTTCAATATATTTTTTTTAACTTTATATTCGAAGGAAAAAATACCAAATTTGATTCAAATTGAAGCAATGGAATTTTTAGGTGGTCCGGTGGACGAGGCGTAAATTTACGCATTTGGTAAAGTTATATGGTTACATGAATACCACTAATATTTTTTTTTGTTTATGAGTTCTCTAAGTGCTGACTAACAAAAGAGAGGCTAAAGTTTATTTATTTTAACACGCTCAGTTGGTTGCACCTATTTAAAAAGTGTTGTCACACCCTTTTTAGTAGTTTTTGGAAGATATAGGCTATAGACAAAGATTTTTTTTTTTTAATTTCAATTTCCGCCACCATGACATTGATTAATTGACTAGCAGTAATAAAAAGCTGATTAGATTTCTAGATTATGCTGTATAGATTTTTTCATTGAAACCACAACCGCAGGTAGAAGTTTAAAATTTTTTTAATTTCGGAAATTTGTCGCTAGGCAATCAGACCAATCAGACGGGCTGATAAAGAATTGTACAAATGTATATTAGGGTGGTCCTTATAATCAAATGTACCGTATTTTCTCACCCAAAGGAGTGTCAGGATTGAACTTTGACCCCCGTGCGACACGCTTTAATCGTTTCCAATCGGAACCAAAAGTTGTGTATGATATCTTTTCCTATATACATACCTATCGATTTAGGGGTTGAGCCTTTGGAAACCTGAAGCTAAAATTGCCTCCCTACAAGTAAGCTCCACCCTAATGTATATATATAGAAAGGGTTGGACTAACCATTGTAGTTGGGTTGAGGTTTTTTCCTATACAAATTCTTGAAAACAAAATTATTTTAATTATTTTTAAATATGTAGCTTTTTTATAACAATTTGTAAGTTTTTTTGCAAAAATACTTTTCTTTTATTTAATACTATTTGAATACATCGACATCAGTTTGCTGAAAAAATACATATACCTAGCACTCTACATCAATTTTTTTATGATAAATCGGCCGCTTAAACATATTTTTAAAAAATCTTATAATTTTTTTAAAAAAATAGGGTGTTTTTCAAACTAGGTCTGAGCGTATTCTAAAACTAATTTGAAATGAGGTGATCTTTCACTCAGCCATCGTTTTTGAAAAACACCTCATTTTCAAAATTTGGTTGAAAAACGCCTTATTTACACCAGAACTTTTGCAATAACACCCTTTTTCGGAACTAGCTTCAAGAAAGTTCTATATGAAATTAGAGTCAAAAATGTTCTGAGTTTCAAACACGGCTTATCTACACCAAAATTCAATATATTTTCAGCTGAGAAGGGCATTTTTTGAATCAAATTCTGAAATAGGGCGTTATTGAAAAAAATTTGATATAGGGCAGTGTTTAAAAAAAAAATTTACAAGGCCGTTTTTCAAAAAAAAAAACTTTTTTGGAAGTAGTTGGATCTCCTACTCAGCCGTTGAAATCCTTACATCAATAATTACATTTAATTTGTATAACAAATAACACTTAAGACTAGTTAAAAAAAAACATAAACCCTTACGCTATTCTTATTCTATAATAATGCATTACATGCACAAATAAACATGAAATTAGCATATAAATAGTTAATATAACAAAACTTTCAAAATCGCTGCGATTCTTTGGTGCTAAAAACATATTGACTAGACCCGTTAACAAATTGGCTAATATAAAAAAGAGTAACCCATTCATATTTACAGCATCCACTAGACAAGGAACAATATCACCGTCGACTGCCTTAGCATGCAGTGCACCTTCATGCGTCGGACGACTTTCTTCTAACTTCACCAGTTCACTGCCTCTTGGTGGCCAAATTGAATTAACAATCAAATTAAAAATTAACATAAAAAAGAATGTCATTGTTAGAGCAATCGCCAATATCCATAAGACGTAGCCCGAGTTGCATGTTACACGCGCAATTGAAACGGCGAAGATGCTGGCGATCACAAGTAACCAAAGCCCCATACACGCAATGCCGATTCGCTTGAATTTTGTCATAAATGCATTATAACTCAAATGAGTATCATTCATTCGTAGGCTTTGTCCGATAGTGTGTGAGAGTAGATATAGCGCTAGAAAGCCTGGTAATGAGAAGATGCCCTCACGATTAGCTTTGATCAATGTGTCGCGTGGTGTGTGAGGATTCATAACAAAGTCAGCGATGTAATACTGTAGTGCAAATTCATGTAGACCGAGTACGACTGGAAGGGAAGGAAACAAGTTAATGAGAAGAAAAACTTTAGCTTGGTTTAAACAAAATTCAAAGGTTAAATGGAAGATCATCTCCACATATGTTCTAAACTGTCATATGTATACCTAGGCATGCAAAAACAGCTATCAAGGACATAAAGCCACATCTCCGTAAGCACGTCATCTTTGGTAAGCACTATGATGTTATCCGACTTCGTTTTACTCAGCCGTTTAACCGTTTTATCTACAAAACTATAGGCGGCTTCTAAACGACATCTCAACCGATTCGGTAGTTGCCTCTGGAGCTTTTGGCCTGTCAAGCCCGTTTTAATATCTGACGACCTCCAATAGCTGAGAAATATGGCCTACTTCCAAGCGAGGGCTCAAGTGACTCAGGCTCAACTTCCATTTGGGAGTGTTTTTGTCGCTTCAAGCAACAACCCACTGCAAGTTTCCTTGGATAGCCGTTAAAAGATCTTGATTTTCATAATTATCCCGAGTTAGGGCTCTCCTAGAAGTTTCACTCTGTTACGGTTGTTCAGTGAGAACCGTAACTAATCAGAAAAGGTCCGTTCCATTCAGCCTGAAAAGGATTGAAGATTGTGTATCATGGTACGTGGGCCACAGAGTCCTCGACACTATGCAGGACTAACTAGCCTCTCCAAGGAAGTACTAAGGAATACGGTCCCCCTGCGGGTTAGGGGTTTGGAATATGCCCGAGGTAGGAATGCCGGTCGTAAGAGGCGACTAAAATAAACGAAATCGTTCCCAAGATAGTCGGACAGTACCGCAAGGGAGTACCGGAACGTACCGGATTCATCCGGCAAAGGACTGTCAACACCCGTACAACCCCTGTCTGGTCTGTCACGTTACTTTTTATAAGTGGATCTTCCGATTAGGCAGGGCAAAGTATGGCTACTACAACAACAACAACAACAACAACAACAACAACGGCCCTTGTTAACTTCCAGGGGTCAAGGACCTCCTTAGTTCGTGAGACAGCAAGAGGGGATGGACGCCGAGCCACGTCATGTTAGAGAACGATATCTCGACTTGTCGGGCTCATGGTCCACTCTCTGCTTTGACCGACTCGGTAGCCCAAAGAACCAGTGGTCTGTCAAAGAAGATTGCTCTCCGATCTTAAAGTTCGCCCTGGGATGAATGCAGCTCGTTTTAGTTTTAGTAGTTAACAATCAGTAAAGTAGGGTTGTGGTCATATGAGCACTTTTTCCCAATAGTCCCAAAGAAAGATGAAATAGTGAAGTGCACCCTGGGATGCGCTTTCCTTGATAGAGATCAATCGGTAGAATGTTACACACCCGCATAATCTGATCCTTCCAGAACATGTCCCTAAAAAAAATAACGTTTCTAATCACAATGCTTACTCACCCACACCGGTTACAATGTGATCCATCGGACCTTGTGCCACAACGCCAAATATAGCGCCCAGCAACTTCGTCAGACCCAAGGTGAAGAACGCATTCATATGCTTTCCGTATTCAAGTTCATCCTGTCCATAATCGGTCAACGTTATTGCTACCGTACGCAGTATACCCAACACAAGCAGCGCCGCGACAGGCCGCAAAGCAAGCAAAAATTCCGATAATTTTTTTGGAGGACGTGCCACAGCACCCATCGCAAAAACAAACAAACCAATGCCAGTGTCCATCAATCCAACGCCATAACGATGCGTTTTGCGAAAGTGTCTTGGAAAACTATCAAAGTCGACAGCGAGTATGCAAACGACAGTGAGCAGATTGATTGTGGCGCGATTGAGCGTTAGCACGAATGGTCTACGAGCACCCATAAAATACCAGCGTTTATACGCGCCACCATTATAGACCACATACAATCCAATTAAGGCAGCGATTCCGCAAACCAACATAAGATAGATGAAGTACTCATTGAACACGCTCAAAAATAAAACGGTGGGCACAACGATCAACAGGAACTCAATTGCAAATTTTATTTGATTTTGATTCAAACTTCTGCGCCGCTCAACCAGTTGGCAAGTGATGCGCGCTAATGCATAGAAGAATACGATTGGCGTTATTGTCCATAATGTATGGCCGGCGTTTTCTAATGTTTCCCACGTGTTCTTATCGTATTCCATTGAATCAAAAGGTGTTCCGCAATTCGTGCACGACACATTCGCAATGAAACATAAAAAACGTTGCTTCACCGTGCAGTAACACTGTAGTTCTGGCGCGCCATAATCGCAGAAGGCGTAGCCAGTTCTCTCAAACGTTTCCATGTTTATCGGGTTGATAATTAACTTTGCGGTTGCTTTGATACTGTAGCTTGAGTACTTAATTAGATCCTCTATTGTAGATATGCTGTTTACCACATCGCATGGGTCATAAACAAATTGCTGATAAGAACATTTTTTAACTATAAAAACAACAAATATATTGGAAATGAGCTGTTTGTACAATCCTCCTGGTGTGCTGGCAACAAACAAAAAACAGCTGAGCTAACATGAGGTGTTGTAGTTATTCATAGAGCTGCCATATCTTTTGTAGGAAATGAAAAATACCAGATGTGCATTGACTTTGGCTTATAATGAGGGATTTTTACTGCCCAACTTATACCCTGCTAACCAGCAGCGGATAAAAACTTGGGAAATTACTGGGTAGCGATAACCAAAAAAGAGGATAAAAAATAGGGCTATTTTGTTCAGCTAGGTTCAAACTAACTGATGTGAACCACCTTTGGCTTGTAATGATGGATTTTTTACAGCTCTTCTTTGAACCTGCTAACCAACAGCGGATAAAAACTTGGGAAATTACTGGATAGCGTTAATCAAAAAAGAGGACAAAAAAGAGGACAAAAAAGAGGGTAATTTTGTTCAGCTAGTTTCAAACTTGGCTTGTAATGATGGATTTTTTTACTACCCAAAAGGGATTTTTTACTGCCCGGCGTATACCTGCTAACCAGCAGCGGATAAAAACTTGGGAAATTACTGGGTAGCGATAACCAAAAAAGAGGACAAAAAGGAGGGCAATTTTGTTCAGCTAGGTTCAAACTAATTGATGTGAACTAACTTTGGCTTGTAATGATGAATTTTTTACTACCCAGCTTTTTCCTGCCTACCAGTAGGGGATACAAACTTGGGAAATTACTGGGTAGCGTTAACCAAAAAAGAGGGTAATTTTGTTCAGCTAGGTTCAAACTTGGCTTTTAATGATGGATTTTTTACTAACCAGCTTTTATTCTGCCTACCAGCAGCGAATAAAAACTAGAGAAATTACTGGGTAGCGTTAACCAAAAAAAGGATAAAAAGGAGGGCAATTTTGTTCAGCTAGGTTCAAACTAACTATGCGTTGGTGTTAAGGCTCATTTACACGTGTTTCCTAGTCTATTTTTGTCGTTCCGCTGAGTAGGTTCGAAGATGATTTACAAGTCGAATTTTTTTTTTATTACTTCCTATGGTAAATTTATAAAATAATATTCAGCTTTTATGAAAAGTTAATACAAAGTTTAAGTTAACGCCACTTAAAACTATTACAGATCACAAGTATATAAATAAATTTTGAAAATACTGAAAACTACAATTCGCACTCAAGTATCTACAGCTCATCTTTAGTTTCAAACTGTTGATCACCGCCACTTTGTCTGGATTCGAATTTCGCACTTTTCTCTGTATGTAGTTTTTGAAATTCACTATGTAAATAAACATGTTCGGCAGCTTTATCCACTAAACGTACAAATTCCTTTGGCTCAAAACGATAGTTTGTAAATTTTGCATGTGCGCCACCTTGGGGATGATGACCCTCATCTTGAGGATAAAGAAAATCATCACGTTCCCAAGTGATATAGTTCACGCCACGTAAACGTGCCAAATCTTTATAGCAATTAGGATCTTCACAATTGTATAATTCAAAAATAGTCGCCCAATTGGGAAGAAAGAGTAGGTGGGTGAGGCCAGCACCATGCATGCCGATGAGAATGTCTGTATTACGAGTAATAGTTAATTGTTGACTGAATGAGAGACCTCTGTAAAGCAAAGAAAATGAGGGAATATAAAAGCAAAAAAAAGATAAAGCAATTAAAATAATTTAAATAAAAGAAAATAAAACAAAGTTAAATAAAATGAAAAAAAAAAATATTAAAACAAAAAAAAAAATTAAATAAAAAAAGTAAAATATAAATAAAAAATAAAAAAATTATTTAATTAAATAAAATAAAATAAACCAAAACAAAATAAAACAAAATTAAATAAAATGAAAAATTTAAATAAAATAAAAAAAAAATAAAAATAAAATAAAATAAAATAAAATAAAAACAAAAATAAAAAATACAATAAAATAAAAGGAAATAAAAAAATAAAGTAAAATAAGGTAAAACAACGTAAAATCAAATAATATAAAAAATAAAATAAAGTTAAAAAAAATAAAATAAAACAAGATTAAAAAATAAAAAAATTAAATAAAAAGAAAAAAAAATTAAAAAATTAAATAAAATAAAACAAACCAAAATTAAATAAAATGAAAAAAGTAAATAAAAAAAAATAAAATAAAATAAAATAAAATAAAAAAGTAAAATAAAAAAATACAATAAGATAAAACAAAATAAAAAAATAAAGTAAAATAAAATAAAATAAAATAAAACAATATAAAACCAAATAATATAAAAAATAAAAGAAAATAAAATAAAACAAAGCAATATAAAATAAAATTAAAAAAAAAAAATAAAAAAAAATGAAATTAAATTAAATTTAATTTAATAAAACAAAATAAAAAAATAAAATTAAATTAAATAAAAAAGTTAAATTAAATTAAAAAAAATAAAAATAAAAAAAATTAAAAAAAATAAAATAAAAATAAAATAAAATCAAACAAAAAAAAACAAAATAAAATAAAAATGTAAAAAAAATGAAAACGAAAATAAGATACAATAAAATAAAATAAAACAAAATAAAATAAAAGAAAATGAAATAAAATAAAAAACTAGAAATAAATAGAAGTAAAATTAAACCAAAAAAAAATAAAATGAAATAAAATAAAACAAAGAAATCAAATGGATTAAAATGAAATAAAATAAAGCTAAATAAAATAAAATAATATAAAAAGAATAAAAAAAATTGGAAATCAAACAAACAAAAAATAAAACAAAAAAATTATTAAGGAAAAACTAAATTAAATACCCACCTCTCGAATGAAATACGTTGCACATGATAGCTACTATTCGTACCCAACTCCTCGAGTAGCTCAACTTCATTCAAAACTTGGCGATATTTTGTACGACGCGATAAGAATGTGATACGCAATTTTGCCTGGGGCAAAGGTGGACGAAATGGGATTTCTAAACGATGTAGAATGAATTCAGAAAATGCGCGAAATAGGCCACTTCCCTGACAGCCATGAATCTGAAATGAGTTATTAATGATTAGAAAGGGATCGTTAAGAGATACGACAAGATTTCTAAACTACGATTTCTAAACTATGATTGAGAAGATACTTCTATTTCAAAATAATTTTTAGAAGAGCTCTATTTTCTTAAGTTTTCTTCAGGATCTCGCCAGCGCAAAAAAAAAACAAGGTTTTTTTTTCAAGAACGCTTTATCTCAGAATAAGTTTCAAAAACGACCTATCTAAGTAAAAATTAAATACGTTTTCAGCTGAGATAGGGCATTATTTAAAAAATTGCTAAGATAAGACGTTTTGCGATCTTCAACCCACCCGTCGAAATTCAGTACTCACCAATGGCGTATTGTAGAACAAGCCAAATATCATGCGAGGCAACAACGGCAATACCAAATTACGAAAGCATACACGATTCCCCTTCACATCATTCAACGTCCATACACGCTTATCCGAGAACGCCTTAAATGTTTCGGAAAAGGGGGAATCATAAGGATATGTTTCCCATATCAAAATTCGTGCATCGGTATGAAACGCCAAAGGATGCGATTGATTGACGAATAGCGAGGCATATAAATTGAAGAAATCACAAAAATGATGATACATATTATAGGTAGCATCAATTTTCATAATATAAGTGGGCGTATCTACAACCAAATCACAATCGCCACTTGTACCCAAGGGCATTGGCAATTCAGCGAAATTACGCAACTCTGGCGCCCATGATTGCAAAGCGCCCATATGATCAAATTCAGCTTCCAAACGCGTACGATTCAACTGACAATGACCCAGTATTTGGCCAGGCTTCAGCACATCCATGTGATAGCGTATAAGTTCCTTGCGTTTGGTTAAGTCACGAAAGTCCAAGAGTAAATTACGTCCACGACAAAACCGCAAATATTTGCTACACTCCAACGATGAATCGGTTATATAGCTGGGTTCGCACATAAGTGATAATTCGCTCAATTGTTGTTGTATATAACCAAAATCAGCTTGATAATAAAATGTTTGTATTTGTGCCTCTTTACTTTGTACCCAACCATTATGTTCACCTGGGCAAGTGGGCGTTTGAAACCTTGTCTCGGGCGCACAATCAAGTTCATGGCCCCAACATGCAGCGGATGATGGCATAGTGGCGACACTTGTTGATACTTGCGATGTGGATAGAGCTTGCTTATTTGTTGTGTGGTTAGCCTTGAGCTTACGCTGACATTCGTCATTTTGGTAACATGCGTCACGCACTTGTGGGAATGTATTGAGGTAGCGTATCAAATGATCGGTTGGTAAATTTGGCAGCGCCGTTTGAGATGAGGGCTGCTTACTTGCGGCGGTGGTGGTGGGATTGGAGGCGTGTAGGCATATAAAGTAGAATTGACTTAGATATATGAGTATTAAGTGGCGTTTGTGGTACATCTTGTTTTTGTATCGTCTTCACAGCGTGTTCCAATTTTTTCTATGTATATAAATTAAGTACTTTCGAATAAGATTCACAGCTCTTTTTTCGCTCTAATTACGTTTTTGCAACACACTACGACATTGCGGAATTAAGACTTTGTTGCGGCACGTTTCACACCAAACTATGCTACCAGCAGCAATTCAAGGCTAAATTTGGTATACAAAAGCCGGTTTCATTGAGCAGCAGCTGTTACATGTTGATTCATGTTAATAGTGATCTCACCTAAATAGTTGTTGTACCTTCTTATGGCGTGGAAAAAGCTCTGCTCCCAGCTGTGTGTTTGTGTCCAGCACACCGTTGAAGCGCTTAAACGTTCTTACTGGCACTATTAAGCAAATCAGACTATTAAAAGCATATACCACAGTAATGCAGCTAAGCCAGGTGACGGTGATGTTGGCTACTTACCTGACCTTCAATACGAAAATCTGGTTTTTAATGCAGCCTCATGAATATAAAGAACTTTGGTTGGCTTTTCGTTGACGTGACGTGTTTTTGCTTTTTTTTTTGGTATTATTGTGGCTTGGCGAGTTTAGCACACTCAACTGAATTTTTTCCTCCCGCTAATGAGGCTCTTCTCTTTTACCGCTTTGGTTTTAGTTTATTTTTTTTTTTTTGTTTTTCTGTCAGTCTGTTAATTTATTGTTGTTTAATTTGTTTACATCGAATCAGCTGGATTTGATAAACAAACGCTGAAAAAGTGATGCCACACTGTTTTCTAGGTGTAGAGTTGCCAAAGGCGTGGGTGTGTCCTGCTGTTTGCTAAGATTTTACCCCAGTTTGCCCAAAGAAAATCTCAATTTATTTTATACAAATTGTTTGAAGATCGTTTGTAGGTGTTTGATAGTCGATTAATTTAGTTTTATAGTTTATTACGCATTCAATATGTGAAGTAAAATTAGTCGACCATATTTGAAGCCATGCATGGATGGAGGGGGTATGTCGCATTCTCACTCAATTTCTGTTTTTGGCATTGGTGAATAGTTTTTATGCATATCTATATTTCCGTCTTATCAGACCTTGGCTATCGTGAAAATTGTTGAAGATAATTTATGGATGAAGGGGGTATGTACTCCACTTTTCAATATGAATTGTGGAAGAGGGTATGTTCCGTTTTTTCATATCAACTACTAAACATAAACTTTTGCTTTTTATTGCATTTTATGTAACGTCTTTTATGGCTTTGCATAATTTTTATGTCAGTTTTCCATAAAGATTAAAAAAAAACCTCAAATGTTTAAGCAAAACTTTAAAGTAAATTTTCTCGTTTCACTCAAAATGCGACATACCCCCTTCATCCATGCATATCTTCATTTATTTCTGCATGGAATTTGAAAATACAAATTTTCAGTAGGTTCTAAATCGTTTGATGGTAATAAATAAATAAATAAATTTGTTAGTAGTCCGTCTTTTATTGCTTACGAGAAAAAAGAGACTAGCAATCAGATTAAGGATTTTGTACCAAAAAATATCCAAAGGACCAAAATTTCGAAAAGTTTAGTTGCCAACTAAGCGAAATAATTCGACTATCAAACATCTGCAAACGACCTTCAAATCATCTGCATTAAAAAAATTTCCTTAGCCTCATACAGGGTGATTTACACAGGTCGATTTTCTAGTCGATATTCTGGTCGTTTTTTAATCAACCGGGCTACTCACCTGCCAAGAAATGTCAAACTCCATATAGAAAAACGCTCAAGAAATGGTCAAGAACTGTTTTCAAACGTCAAATTTTCTTGCCCTAATACTCAGCTCATAAGAAAAAATACTACAATTTTCGATGGTTAGCAACGCCGGTCTACCTCAAGAAATAAAGCGGACTACCCATCTGCCAAGAAATGCTTCAAGAAAAAAACTAGCATATATTTCTTGTGCTTGGTCAAGAAATTTTGACGTTTACCAAATTTTCCATTTATCTGCAAATTACTCTTTTGAAAATGTATAAAACACGTTTAGCGAAATATGTAATCACTTTTGCCGTGGATCTGCACGTTTACCTCAAGAAATATATAAGAGCATATTTATTTCTTGAGGTAAACCGACGTTGCCAACCATCGAAAAGTGCTGTAGTTTTTTCTTATGAACTAAGTATTGGCTCAAGAAAATTTGACGTGTGAAAACCTTTCTTGACCATTTCTTGAGCGTTTTTTATATGGAATTTAACATTTCTTGGCAGGTGAGTAGACCGCTTAAATATGCTCGTATATATTTCTTGAGGTAAACGTGCAGATTCATGGCAAAGATGAGTATGTACTTCGCTATACATTTTTATAATAGTAATCTGCAATAAAATGGAAAATTCCGTAAACGTCAAAATTTCTTGACCAGGCATAAGAAATATATGCTCGTTTTTTCTGAAGGTATGTCTTGGCAGGTGGGTGGTCCACTTCAACCTTCAAGTACAAGGTGTTAGTCGATCGTATTGCTATTAACACTGTGGAACCACCTACCCATGAACCAATTATTACAGATCACGCATCCCGAAAACCGTGTATTTGTAATTTAATTTGAGAACAAAGCTTTTTTGTCAAATGACGTCACGGTTCTGAAAACTTCTGGTTTTTTAACTGACTTTTTTCCTCACACTTTCATTTAATTGTTGTTGAATGGAATTTTTCAATTAAAATTTTGTAAACAATCAATTTTATGAGGTTTTATAGCGATATGTGTACTATTTTTGAACCCCCAAAAACCACCCCCTGCGCACGGGCCTGCTTTACAAATAGTGCTTGTTTGTCTCATCCTGTATTTTTGACAGCTTTTGAAGCTTCTATTTGGCCAAAGAAGCTTTCAAAGAAAAGCAAGGTAAGCAAAGCAAGCATATCAAGCCTGCATTGGGTCATCACCTTAATATTTTTCCTATATGCCATAAACATTTTTTTAAACCTTGTGCACATATCTAACAAAATAAATTTCCATAGTGCTAGAGTTGTGAAACGCACGTATTGAATAATACTTTTTTGTTTAACGGGATTTTTTTATAATTTTTCTGATAGCAATTTCAATTTCGCAGCTGGGTATAAAACCATAGCTACATTTTTTTATTCAACTGGCATCGCTCTATTCTAATCAGCTGATTGTCAAACTTGACTTCTACAAGGGTATATTTTTGCCAATTTTTGTAGCGAAATTTTGCTTATTACTTTAACAACAATTTAAGTGTAATAAATAACGAAATTAAAACAAATAATATAAAAATCACGCAGCTAAAATGCGTGACCAACCAAAGACGTAAGTTCTTCACCTAGAAGTAAAAAAGAAAACGTAATTTTTTAACGTTCTTTGCAGACTCGGCATCGCACTACCAACAGCAGGCAGCTCAGCGACATTAGGAGCACCTTCGTCCAGCGGTAGGCAGGCCAGTCTTGAGGATATACATTTGGATCAGTTCCTAAAAACATCAAACTATGAGGATACCGTGAAACAATTGGATATTTATTATGGCATTGGTAAGCAAAAATTAAACTATAAATTTTGCAAATCAAAAATGATTTCCAATTAGCTCGTCTATAAATTGTGCAGTGCGCATATTTTATGTTATATAATCGATGTGATGGAACGCTGCTTTTTGCTGTGAGCTGTCAATTGGTTATTTTTACACATTTGTAAAATGCATGCGAATCGCGTCTAACGAGAAGCGGCCGTATTGTTTATTTGTTCTTTATAGAGCATGAAAAGCGCAGATAAATGCTTGTTCATTGGTTCGTTGCTGTTTATTGTTGATGTCTCATATACGATGTATCTATTGTTGTCGTTAGTCTGTTAGGGAGCAACATATGTTTTTTGTTTCGCATTTGTTTACATCGCCGTTTTCGTTCATGATCAAATGATGAAAGCGGAAGTTTTGTTTCGTTCAAGTCAATGACCTATTGAGAGGCAAAGCAATGTGATAAGAAATACATGCGAATATACTAATTGCGCTGTTAATAATTTCAGTACAACCAATTGAATAGGAGCGGAGATGACCTAGAAATTTTATTTATGAAAAATTACCTATTGGATAATAATGATTACATCATATTTTGTCTTTTATTTCCTCCTTTCTTATTTATTCCCTTATCCATATCTATTGAGGCACCTCATCCTCAAATACTCCAACATCTGCTGTTGCAACAGCCTGACTCCTGGGCCACAGAGAAGTTGATAGAAGAAAGAGAGAGTCGATAGAAAGGTGATCTATCAGAAAAGAAGATTTAGTACTCTTTAACGGATTGTACTACAGCACATTTTTTGGGCTACTTTCCTAGAATCGTTTCAGGATTCCTTCAGAACTGTTACGGGATCATTTTCGAGTCAATTTTGGTATTGCTTCGGGTACTTTTTCGAAAAATCAGTATTTATAGTGCGTATTTCTTTAGATATTTTGGGCTATTTCGGGAAAAAATTGAGATTCACTTAGGTTGGTACGGGATCATTAATTTACAAATATATAGCTTGGGTCGGGACTACTTGGTTACGTGTGTGGACCTTTGTTGCATCATTACTGGTTCACTTCAGTACCTTTTTGATATAATTTTCAGAATAATTTCGGTATTGGTTAAGGTTCTATTTCGGGGCAGTTTCGTGATTGTTTTCGGGATCACTTCGGGATTGTTTTCAGCAAGTTTTCGGAATCGTTTTCGGACTAATGTTGAGACCTTTTAGGTATATTTTTTTGGGATTATTTCGCCTCGCTGTAGTGAATATAACGTCGATTGGATTTTAGCAGCTTCTTCAATCGTCCGGCTTCTTCGGAATATATTAGTTCGGCAGCCTAATTGTCAACGACAGCGAAAGAACTTTTGAGTAAATGACATTCGTGAAGATGTCAGTACACTGCTGGTTGTTGTTGTTGTAAAAGTACTTCGCCCGGTAGGTTCCAGTGAATAGTACCTTGTGGTACTAGCCCGACTCTCTTGGGAACGATTCTATTGACCCCGTAGGTCGAAGTGGATTTTAGTCGCCTCTCACGACAGGCATACCTACCTCGGTCATAGTCTAAACCCCTAACCCGAGGTGTGCTGGCCTAGAGTGTGGCTGTCTCCAATGCGTGCCTCTCAGAGAGCCTTAGGGAGAGTTTGTTGTTGAAAAATATCACACGTAGAATCCTTGAGTAAGAAGGGTATGAAGACCCACTTTTTTAGACAAACTTTTTACATATATTATCGACATCAGAAAGGCAGAGAAGGTCACTCGCCATTTCTGGCTCAGTCAGAAAGAAATTATCAGGTTCCAGAGACTAAAAGGGGTCGTTAATAAGATCTCCCAAGGAGTGTTAGTTCTCTAAGGGATTGACAGCTTTGGCTAGTTCGTTGGAGCAGCCTAGAAAATTCGCTTCCATTAGTGCTTCTAAGTTCTTGCCACTAGATGACGTCCAGTCGCCGTCGAACGTCTGCATGTAGCTTGTAGCGGTTGGGCTTTTCGAGAGCTGCTTTCGTAGACTATTTTCTTTAGAGTCCCAAGAGTCCTAAGAGTCCCTTTAACTACTTCTTGAAGATCGCTTATATTTGCTTGATTAAAAATCTTGCTGCTATTTTTCATGAGCAGTGAAAGCGCAGAGAACCATGGTGGTTTCCGTTTCGATATTAATCGAGTACCTGCTCAAACCTTAGGTCAACTCAGATATGATCGCCTTAAGGACGAAGCTGGAGCTGCTCCTTCCATCACAACAGCCATTAATTTGAAATAATAATATTTTTCTTTTATTTACAGTCAAGCGACAATTGCTACGCTTTCAAAGTCCCATAACAGGCCTATTTCCCGTTATGAGCACTGATCATGAAGTCGGTTCTGTGCGCGATAGTGTTTATTGTGCAGCTGCCATTTGGAGCTTATATCAAGCTTATCGACGCATCGATGATGATCGTGGCAAATCATATGAACTTGGACAATCAGCTGTCAAATGTATGCGTGGCATCCTCGAGTGTTGGGTAAAGCAAGCGCAACGTGTCGAAATTTTTAAACAACGCCAATCAAATCAATATGCTTTACATAGCAAATTTCATCTACATACTGGCGAAGAAGTATACTCTGACGAGGATTACAATCATTTACAAATCGATTTAGTATCTTTGTATATAATATTTTTAGTACAAATGATAACGTCCGGCTTGCAGATTGTTTATACACATGTGAGTAGAATGTGAATTCGAAAATCTAAATCTTAGTTGAAGATTGCTGAGAATACGAAAATATTCGATTTCGGAAATTTTTGGAGAACTCCAGTTTATCACCTTTTGCATCCTTTTTGAAAAAGCACGATCTTCCACTCAGCGTATGCAATGAGCACTCATACACATACTAACACGTTATTAATATTTTCTTCTAGGACGAAGTAGCTTTTGTACAAAATTTAGTGTATTACGTTGAGCGCGCCTATCGTATACCAGATTTTGGTATGTGGGAACGTGGCTCCAAATATAATAATGGTACACCTGAAATACATGCATCGTCTATTGGTAATCTATAAATATTTTAAAATATATTTTTTCTTAAAATTTTTAATTTATTAAATTTTTGCAGGCATGGCCAAATCTGCTCTGGAAGCCATTAATGGTTGTAATTTGTTTGGCGAGAAAGGCGCTTCATGGAGTGTCGTTTATGTTGATATTGATGCTCATAATCGTAATCGCAGTATTTTCGAAACAATGCTGCCAAGAGAGTCTAGCTCAAAAGTATGTAATACTTTAACGTTTTTTTAGAAGTGAAATTTCTAATGAAAAAAAAAAAAAAAAATTATAATAATAATAACACTGTGGATGGGTATGGGACCATATCAACTTTTTTTAAAGAGATTAAGACATAAGTAAAAAAATGGCATTCCCCGTTTTCCGAAGTTAGCCTCCAAAATTTAGCTACGGGCTTTCGAAGTTCCATGTTCGAAAGTGGTTTTCTAATTGTTTTGGTTAAAAAATTGAAAAAGGCAAAATGTGGGCGTGGCCTGCTATTAAAAAATGTATGTAAGAAGTGCTATACTGGGCCAAAGTGAGATCTTCGAAAAAAATAAGAGCTCCATATTTTTAATTATATAGTATTTTTGCATACATACACTTTCAAATAAAGAAAGTACACCAATCAAGTAAGAGTGGGAAGAAGACTACGCCCACATTTAACCTTTTTCAATTTTTTAAACAAAACTATTAGAAACCCGAATCTTCGAAGAGTCCATCTTCGATCTTCGAAAGCCCATAACTAAATTTTGGAGGCTAACTTCGAAAAACAGGATACGTAGCTTTTTTATGTATGTTTCAATCTCTTCAAAAAAAAAGTTGGTTAGATCTCATACCCTGTATAGTGTTAATGACCGATACGACCGATGCAATGGAAAGACTTGAAATCGAATTTGGCTAAGGATTTTATCCTTTGATGAAGTTTCACTTCTTTTTGGCCCTTTTTTTTTTAGAAAAGTATAGTAATTTTTTCTCCTATCATAGGGCGTTGATTCTTCACTGCTATTAACTCTCTCCTTTCCCGCCTTCGCATCGCATGAGGAAGGATTAGTAGAACAAACGAAACAAAATGTTATTACACGTTTACGTGGCAAACGTGGCTTCAAACGTTTTAGTCGTGATGGCTTTTTAAGCAAATTAGAAGAGAAGAATAGACGGTAAGTTTCAAAAACAAAACAAAAGATTGACTAGTTTACATTTATTTTTTGTGCTTACAGTTACTACCACATCGGCGAACTCAAAGATTTTGAAGGTCACGAATGCGAATGGCCTTTATTTTATATAGAAATGATTATAGACGGTGTTTTCAAGAGTAATCCTGAACAAGTTGAAGAATATCAAAACGAATTGCGCCAATGCTTGCATACCGATGCTAATGGTGATCCTGTTGTCACTATGTATTATGCGCCAGATGGTGAGGGATCTTATATACGTTCACCTTCACAAACACTCTTTCTTTGGGGTCAATCGATGTTTGTTATAGCACAATTGCTGACTGGTGGTTTGTTGCATATCAATGAATTAGATCCAATACGTCGTTATTTACCTAGCTATAATCGTCCACGACGTGCTGGACGTTATTCAGCTTTTCAGGTAGGTTTTATGTTATAACTAATTTATGCTAAGACTTTGCTTACACTCACTATACGGTTTATTGTGCTACATACATACCTTTTTGCTAGGCTATGCTTTGTCATAGAAAAATATTAGTTGAAATAATTTATTAATTTAATAATCTTCAATGATATAGTAATTTGAGGTTAATTAATATATATTTATTAATTTTTTTTTTATAATACAATTGGCTGTATCTTTCTTATATGTTTTTTTTTTGTGTTATACTTTTACAATTCCCTTAACAATATCCTAAATAACATGTTAATTGGTTACATAATACACGTTCGTACATATTGTTGTGGCAGGGAAAAGCCATCGATGACAAACATACCGTAAGTCGAATTACATAATACTAAAAAAGTAGTAGTGTTTCTATTTTTAAATTAATTTTTACTCTTTTGAGTGTAAATAAGTAATAGCCTTACACCAGAACACTGTTTAAACAAGCACTCGCTTTTTATTTTGTAAGATATCCTATTTTAGCAATTTATTGTACATAGATACTACTTTTGTGTCTGTTGATTTTTTGTCTCTCACAACGAAATCCGAAAAAAGTTGGAATCGACCCCATCCCATTTAAAGCAAGGGCTGAAATCGATTAAAATAACGTTCCGCTTTCGGTTTTGCAATGTGTTTCGGTTTCGCTTTCGTTCTTCAACATTTATTTCGGTTTCGGTTACGGTTTTGTTCCGCTCTCGGTTTTCAAATACAAACACGAACAAAATAAATTTTAGTACTAAAATACTCAAGTACCTATGTACTTACTCCGGTTTACCTTCGGTAATTGGCAGTGGCTCTGTCTTACTCGAAGCGCAGAGTCAGCTAGTAGGGGTGTAAAAGTAGGTCGCCTCCCAGTTGGTGCACCCTGGGTAACGCTAAATGACCTACATAGCCTGCACGGCTAGTTTAGTTTCTTGTATTGCCGGATCTACGAGAACGGTACCAGTACTTGTGCTGTACCCATCGTGCCGAAACGACCCGGGCCGTTTTCTTATATCGACCCGGCCAAGAGCAATACACTCGAGGTGACCCTGTCTGACATTTAGGCAGGGCTACACCTCGTTACAACAACAACAACAGTACCTATGTAGCTTCGAAATAGGGCTGAATGCAGGGTTGGTGCACCCTGGGTAACGCTAAATGACCTGCCGGTTCTACGAGAACGGTACCAGTACTTCTGCTGTATCCAACGTGCCGAAATGACCCGGGCCGTTTTCTTATATCGACCCGGCCAAGATCAATACACTCGGTGTGACCCTCTCTGACATTTAGGCACGGCTACACCTCGTCACAACAACAACAACAGGTCTGAATTTTTATAACTTTTTTCCTGCGGCCATGATGGAATTTCTCCAATATGCATGGATGAAATTTCTGCAAACAAATTTCTGAAATTAACTCTACTTTTTTATTAGAAAAATATTAGAATGGAAGCTAAATGAAAATTATAACCCGTCATAAACATTAATATGAGAGGTGCTTTCTGAGACAAGCCCTTGGACAAGCCTGAAAATTTCTTTTTCGGATGTCGTAATTTTTTTTCGATCGCTTCATTCAACTATAGTCAAACTTCCTCTTTCAGAATATTTATACTGAGGTCAAAACGTGTCTTTTGTAACTTTGTTCGACAATCTTTCATTCAAGTTTTTAAAAAGAAAATACCTATGTGCCCACTAAAAGAAGTGAGACATTAAAAAAATTCAAAACGGTTTGGAAGTGGTTCCCGATTTTGAAAGGGTTTGGGTTTCGTTCTTTTTCAGAGCAAAATAACGGTTTCGGTTTTGAAAAATGAATCGGGTTTAATCGGTTACGGTTTCGATTTTGAAAAATGAATCGGTTACGAGTACGGTTTCGGGTTTAGTTCTTGATTTAAGTGAAGTTTGGTGGGGAGCTTGCTTTTGTAATACAACAGAACAAAAAAAATTCAAGCCACACATGTCACCTTACTTTTTGATTTCCCGTATGTTTGTCCTTTGCCTTTACATTTGTACACATATAAATATAAGCTATCTTAAAGGTGCTTTGGTGCTTTTGTAATCTGTCTGAAAAAAAAATTAACAGAAAAGCTAAAATATTTTAGAACAACTTTTATGCCACTAATTTTAGATTTAGAAGAAGAAATAATTTTTTGACTACAAATCAATTATACTACACTACCCTACTATTACTAACTTACATATAAATATCCTTTTTCTATATACAAAACGATATTTTTTTTTTACTTTTTTCCAAACCCCACCTAGGCCAAACCGGGCACTGTAAGTAACAAAAAATAGAAGAAAACCATTGTGGTTCTCTTTGATCCTTGCTTATTTTTTTGGTTTTTGTTTGTATATGTTTGGTTCCAAAATTTGTTGTTGTTTTGTATTTCGTTAGTTAACAAAATTAAAAATAAATAAATCACTCAATGCATACATAAAATATTCACAGATAAATATTAAATCGATAAGAACACAGAAAATAGTTTAAACTCTAACCTTGTATTCTAAAGAAACACCGCATGAAATACCCATACATACACTTTCACTTTAACACAAAACACTAAGCTGAAAACTTAGTAAGGAACACTGACTAAATAATAAAATAAACTAATTAATTTAATTGTGACTAGAGATTGCGAGTTCCATTAATACTGGATGCTATGAAGGTAATCTTTGTACTTAAACACAGGCATATGTATATATGTACCTACCCTTCAAGACGCTGATAAGCACTTCAAGCGAACACAGTTTATTAGATACGTACATACATACATGGAAGTTCTATAAAAAAAAAAAAAAATTCCTTCATAACTACCTGGAAAGCTCCCAGCTGTCTTGTAGGGTATACAAATAGTTAGTTTGTTTAATTGGTTAATTTACTTTAGCATGCATCATTTCTTCGATGATTTTGTCACAATTCGGTATGCAACTATCTAAATACAGCGAAGAACAACGGTGACAATTAGTCGTATAGCACTGCAAGGACTCCACTTTATAAAACTTTTGAAAAAGCTGTGTGTTTCATTTATACACTATTCCGCACTTATATAATCAACGGCGAATTCAAAATTCCATAAATAGCCTACCCGCGGAAGATCACTCGAAAAAAAGGATTGAATCTCCAAGTCTCTCATCATACCTATTTCCATCATACTATGTATATCGAAAGCGTCCAAAGAAGTCGGGATGGATCTTTGTGTATTCAAGAAAAAGTTCGCCGACTGCAAATGAGTACCAGCACTGAATCTGCACCGTTTAAAATGCAACTGCAGCAGGGCGGGCCTTCTATGAGTCTTGGTCAATCCATAGAGCTATAGCCCTTAATCCACGTTAAAGGATCACTCTACCCCACAATAGAGCAGAGAGAATTGGGGGGACCTCGTCTTCATCAAGGTTGAGCTCAAATCCTGTAAAGGCGCATGTTTGATGTACTAAATATTGAATGCCTTAAATGTAGTAGCGCTGCATATCATCCACAGCATTAATGATTGCTCTGGGAATCTATCAGGCGGCTTGAGCTGGCGGCGCGGCTCAGAGGCAAATTCATTCTAACGGTACCGCTTTTGGCACAATCTTCTCTTTTTGGTTCATGGGAGTGCCCATAGCTTACGAGCTTGTAACCCGAGCCGCGTTTGGCTTGCCTACACTATATGCACCTATCATGTCACTCTGGTTATATACACATATTTCACTTTTTCGATGTATCGAAGCTAATCAGACAATACTAGCGGTACTCTTCCAATAGAGGGCAGCCTTCTAATTGTTATTTTTTGTTTGATTGTATTGATGTATGCTAGAAGGGATATGCAGGTCCAACCTCGAACTTCGAAAGCTCGTAACTAACTTTTGGAGGCTAACTTCGAAAAACGGGGAATGTCATTTTTTTACTTACTCTCTTCAAAAAAGTTGGTTTGGTCCCATACCCAGAAAAAAGTTGATTTTGTCGTATAGTGTTTCAATTGTTGTTTCAATTTATGTATATTCGAATTTGCTGAAGAATGTACATGTTATTGCATTATTTTTATTTATGTTTAACTGTTTTAACCAAATTTGCATGTTATTTATTGGAAAAATAGAAAATTGTATGCAATGCAACGCTTGCATATGAATTAAAGCACGAATTATGTTTTTTTTTTACTTACTGAATGTTGTCAATGTAGCTGCGTTCTAAAATAAAGCATTACAGCTAATTTTGCATATGTTTTTTTTTTTTCAATTGCATTTAATTCTAATTATTATTTTTTGATTCTGTAAACGTTCATTAGTATTAATCGAATATTTTTCTTTTCTCTCAACAACAACCCCCTTTCAGGGAACTGCTACGGATTTGGTAGTTCAAATAGTGTTGATCGCTGAATCGCAACGTTTACAAGCAATGATGGCTACTTATGGCATACAAACACAAACCCCACATGAGGTAAGTGATTACCTATGCTTTTTTTCTCTCTGAAAGAAAATACATAATAATAAAACTCTCTTTAATTGTCTGCAGGTCGAACCAGTACAAATTTGGTCGTCCACCGAGCTAATAAAAGTTTATCAACATTTGGGCGTGAATAATAAACTTGGACTTTCGGGTCGTCCTGGTCGCCCTGTAGGCTCTTTGGGCACGAGCAAAGTGTATCGTATTTGTGGCAGAACTGTACTTTGTTATCCACTCATATTCGAAGTTTCCGATTTTTATTTATATCGTGATATGGCACTCTTGATTGATGATATAAAAACAGAGTTACAATTTGTTGGTAGATATTGGCGTCTCTCCGGACGTCCCACCGTATGCTTGCTTATACGTGAGGAACATATGCGTGATCCACAATTTAAGGAAATGCTTGATTTGTTAGCAATGCTGAAGAAGGGTTATTGTGATGGCATGAAGGTGCGCATAGGGCGTTTACAGAACTTAATAAGCAGCTCGTGTATTGGTAAGTTAAAACTACTAATTATTTGAGTGAGTAAATCATATTTTCTTTGCTTCTAGAACATCTTGATTTTATGAATCAATCAAATTTGCCAGATAATGAGAATGCTTTTGTCCAAATCAATCACGAATACATTGGTTATCAGTCGTTGACGGATGTGCCAAAAGCGCAGTCCTATGTTGAACCAAAAATTACATTGGAAGTAAGTGCGTCTAATAAGGTTCCGGGAACGCTCTACCTTAAACTTTAGAATCAACACCTTTAGATAATGCGTTTTCAAAACAATTTCCTAACTTTTGAATGCAAAACTTAAATCATTCCTTTCATTTTAGCACTTCAAAGACAAACCAAATCATGAAATCATCGATACCATGCGCAGCACCGACTCTGTTTATTGCCTTTGCCAACTATGGGGAATTTTACTAGAGCGTGAAGGTCCCAATTACGAGGTGAATGGTTTGAGCGTAAATCAAGCGCTAACACAACTCTATCATCGTGCTGGCTCGTTACGTTATTGGCGTGCAGTACGTTATTGTTCCTCGTTACTCCATCATATAGTCGATTCGATTAGTCCTTTCATTACAACAGTATTAGTAAATGGCAAAGAGTTGACTGTGGGAGTTATTGGACAAAAGGAAACAAATTTCGATAAACCAATGACACCGGCGGAAATCAAAAATGTTATGTATACAACAGTGCAGCCATATAATGTGATACAGGCCGTACTGCAGCAGGAGGTGGTTTTATATTGTGGTCGTTTGATTGGCACAAATCCATCCATGTTTAGAGGTGTATTGAAGGTGAGTGGTGAATATGTGTAATTCTTCATCTTTTTTTTTGCTAAATGCTGACTTATTTCTTAGATACGCATTGGTTGGGTATTGGAAGCAATGCGCTTATATCTACAAATGTCTGGACAGGAATCAATAGATTTGGAGAATCTCTCACCATATCAAGTGCGCATACTTTTGCAAAAAGTTCTAACTGTAAGCGAATGGGCAGCTGATGAAAAGTAAGTATACCTGTTATGTTGTGTAGCACAAAACCAACACGACAAATTGCCATTTTTGGACAATTATTAAAATTCAGAAGTGGAATATCGGGCATGGTGAAAACCAGCCTATCTTAAATTTAGCTCGGAAACATCTTTTGCTGTTGTTGTTGTAACAATGGTTCCCCTTACCTATGCATTGTGCGTAGATTGGTGCATCATTTGCACCATGAGGCGAAAATGCTTATTGCCAGAGACCGTAATAAAACTCTGTTAAATTGCTGCAAGCCGCACCATCCTAACAGACAAATGTCAGCGTTGCCTTGCGAGAGATAGGTATGGCTGTCGTAGGAGGCGAATAAAATCTACCAAAGGTAATGACGTTGATTGTTAATCTACGGATACGATGCCTCTCAAATCTCATGACCAACCTTCTTCTTTACAGAACTAGTGGGTGAGATGACTTAAAAGATTCCACTGGTCATACAATATCGCATACATTTCTCCACAGAGCAATTTTTAACACAAATTTCTGCAAAAATTTTCTTTTAGACTCACCACTTTGCAACGTCGCCAGCTCGAGGGCTGTCTCTGCCGTGTACCAAAACATTTTTATAATAAAATTTGGGAAATTTTACAACGCACACAAGGTATTACAACACAAGGACATCTACTACCCACCGTACCAACACTAACAAATATGAGTCGTGGTGAGATTACATTCTCATTGTTAGTAGAAGAGACACTTATGTGCATAGATTGTCCAGAAAGACGCCAAATTACGGTAGAGCTGTTATGCATCATAGCGACGATATTGAATCGGTAATAATTATATTTTAAAATTTTGTATTACTGAAAATATATTCATACTGCTCAAATATTCACCATAGAAATCCCGAATTACACTTCAAACAAGCGCTTGATATAGATGACATACTCATTGAAGCGTTCTCTATGTACTGCAAGGTATGTTTTGTATAAAATTTGCTTGACTTAAGTTTCATATCTTAATTCTCCTTTTATCTCTTAATTTTTTCAGGATAATAATATCGAATACAAGAGTGATAACGACATGACTCCCTTTTACGCTCTCGTTTATACCGAAACAACTGGTTATCTTGCACGTGCCGCTGTTAATAAAGTTTTACAAGGCGGCGCCTTATCAACAATGGGCGAAATTAGCTTTACAAATGGTGGCGATCATACGAATGATGAGGCTTGTCATGTTTCGTAAAAGAGGAGCAGCTTCGCCGTTTGCCAAAAAAATTTAGTTTTTAATTTGAATAAGTTTAAAGTATGTATTTCATATGAAAAGTGCAGCTTAATACTCCTAGTATTTTTTTTTTACTTCATTTATGTATACAAAAATTTTCTTTTTTTTTAATATTTGGCAACTACTTACCTTATTATACTTTACTTTACAACTATCTTAGTTGGTCTACAAATTTTGTATTAGGTTTTGTTTAGGAAGTACTTCTTTACAAATAATTTTTTTTTTATCTAATTTGCAATCCTGACTTAAAGTTATTTCATTTGAAAATCACACGTACCTAATGGTAATACCGATTTTAAATTTTTACAAACTTTCTATGTTATTGCAAAATGTGTATATAAAAAACTTGTATTAGTTAATTATCAATTTTACAAAAATGTTAAAAAATAAAAAGTAGTATTTTTAATTGAAATTTTCATCATGTTTTTGAACTGCATCTAAGATCATGTTCACACTGAAGCGAAAACACCTTGTTTTCGTGTAAAACATCTCACATAAAACAGGTGCGTTCATACCTGCTATTCTTGTTTTCATTTGACAGTAATCAGCTGTTCTAGAAATTGTGATTTGTGAGAAAAAATAATTAAAATTTTGTGAACGTACATATTATATTTTATGTACTTATTTTAAGTTTTACTGTCAGCGTACTTATTTCAAATTTACTTTATAGCACAAACATTTTCATTTTGATTTTTTATAAATTCGGGCGACGAAATTCAAAATGAAAACATTTGACATATCAGATATGTGACAGTATGTTTTTCGATTATTACCGATAAAATTTAGAGCCGACACTGATTGTGAAAGGTTTTCGTTGATGTTTTGGGATAAAACATGTTGTTTTCGCAGGTTTTCGGTTGAAAATTTTGTATGGCGAAAACATCCGTTTTCAGCAAGTTTTGCCTCGAAAACCAGAATGAGCTCGAAAACACGCTAGTGTGTACATAGTATAAGCAACAGTTTGAGTAAAACATAATCCTGAAAGTCACCATATCGAGTACGCATACTATCGCAAAAGCTCTAACTGCAATCTAATTGGCCGCCGATGGAGGGTAAGTACACATGCAGTGTTGCGAGATATAAAAGCAACATGTTGAACACAGTTATATTGTGATGTTAAACTTCAAATTCGGAAGTGGAATATTGTCGAATCTCTGCTACTCTTTGGAAAATTAGTATTTCAAAAATCAGAAAAATTTTAAATTAACTAGTATCTTCGTTTTATTCAAAACACATACAGAAAATACCTATTTTTTACAATTAAAACATTCATATATAAATCCTATTTGCAAAAATTGTTTGATTGATTGCAAAAACTAATGTAAAATATTTCTTTATTACAATAGCAATTAAACTACTTATCGGCAGTGCTAAAAACGCATTGCACTTCAAACATACACATACACACATACATATACATAAGTACATGTAAGATTCTAATCCTTGCACTCTATCCTATTTTATCCTTGTTGAACAATTTCGATAATAAGCAAATTTTCGTTCAGTTGTCGTTGATCCTTTTTGACTTTCCGAATTTTCATAACATCTACTAAATTGCACAGTAGGATAAACTTCTTCCCATTCGGCCTCCGGGCGACTCAGCACACCTTTGGGACGCACGAATCCTTGCTGTGTTTGGTGCTGTGACATTTGTTGTTGCTGTTGTTGATTAGTCGTTGTCATAATGCTGCCAATTTGATCCTCCACTGGCAAAGGATTATTCAACATTTGTGTAACACTGCGCGACAACAACACTGGCTGTATACGATTGTAACCATTGCAACTTGGCTTGTAACGCGCTAATCGAATTGATAGACGTTCCATTTCGTCGGACATCCATTTTTGTACCGATTTTGTAGGCATTTTGTGTGGAGACTATGTCAAGTTTTTTGTTTGAATTGGTTGACCGCTAGAAACGTACTAAAAGCGCTTTGCGTTTGTGCGGCGAGTTTTATACGAATGTTGAGGCACATATGTATACAAATGTTATTACATGGTTCTTAAGTAATGGTTTTACCCTTTTGGAAGAGGTATAGTAGGCCGACATTTTAAATACTAGAATGGCGAAAATTGATTTATTTTAAACCTTCATATCCAACTACATCGTATAAATTGATTATACCCAGTTTATTTTATTTTTATTTTATTTTTTTTTTGTCTGTTTTTAATCTAATATATTTTTTTTATTGTTACTCAGTTTTTTGTTATCGGTCTTAATTTTATTTGATTTAAATTAGTTTTTAATTAATTAATTTTTTTAGTTTGTTTTATTTCATTTAATTTTGTTTAAGCTTATTTTTATTTTACTTAATTTTCTTTAATTTTTATTTTTTATTTAATTTTGTTTTGTAAATTTTTTTATAGATTTTTTTTGGGTCCAAAAATAATTTTTTATTTCATTTCTATAAAATAATTTTATTTATTTTTATTTCATTCAATTTTATTTTATTATTAAATTTGTTTAGCTTATTTGTTTTAATTTATTTTATTTTACTTAATTTAATTTAATTTAATTTAAATTTTTACTTTATCTTAATTATTTTTAATTTTATTTCATGTTTTTAGTTTAATTTATTTTTAGTGTTTTTTTTAATTTTTTTTATCAAGTAGTTTATCATAAAATTTTTAAAAGCTTTCGTACTTTACTTTACCTCCCTTTTTGATGTCGGGCCCCACAAAGCCGTTTTGTGCACAAATTTAAGCCAGTCTTTCATATGCAGCGAGTTAAGTCATTTGTAAATTTACTGCTGGTACTTATGTATTATGTGATGTCTGCTATCGATCGGTTGCTGAAGCCCTTTCACTACTAAATATTTAATGCTTAAACGTCTTAAGGGTTTCTTATGTTGCGGGTAAAATTGCATCAGGGCAAATGGTTCATGAACGCTGCGGCTTGCGATTAGTTTGATTTTAGGGTGGTGCGACACTTTCTTCTGATAGGTTTCCGTAGGCCAAAGTTTTGAGCGTGACTTTAAAATCGGTCAACCTTGTCACTTTAGACCAGGAACCGGCGAAATTGGAAGTGAAGGGGTGTTAGCGAAAGAGCGGTCATAGCATCTGTTTGCTCCGTCGCTCTCTATGAAGTACCGAAACCGTGCATAACCAACGACATCCGTTGATTGGTCAATGCGATCATAGCAACAAAGTCATTGTTCGAGAGGCCAAGCAAAGAGCGTAATAATCTATGTGAATTTGGCTCTCAGATTTTCGGATAATTGTCCCACTAAGTGCCTAGGCCTGCTTTAGACGATAAAACTATGATAAGACGACACACCTTAAGTAAACTGTTCAAGTGGTAAGATTGAACTAAGGTTAGGTAGTGTTGAATTGTAGCTTTCCTATATTAGGGGCAGGATGCAAGGACTCTTTTTGTTGTGGTCGGTTTTGTTCTTCAGTATCTGTCACATCGGCTTCCGGTGACAGAAGCTCCGGATGGCGTAGATCTCGATCTCGGGTAGGGTTTCAGGAAACACGATAACATTTTTGGCTTTGCCTTAGAAGAAAGTGATTCTGTTTCCGACTTCTCATCTCACTGATCCTAAACTCGCATTTAGAAAGTAACTATTTCTTAACTAGAGCCACGAATTTCGCGACTATACGAGGTACCCTAATGTACTTACCCTTAAACGGACATGTGCAAGTTCATAACAGCAAGGTCGATTACAGCATTGTGCGTCTGTTTCTCTTTACCGTTGTTCTTCTTTGTTCTTTCACCGATTACATTGAATTATGTGTGTGACTTGTAAATTGGACAAAGGTCATTTTTTAGCCTTATAGTATGGCAACATTATCAAACGTGCTACATTCTACTCATTTTGAAAATGTGAAAGTTTGTATAGACAGACAAAGGGGGATACATATGTTCACATTAGGTTGGTCCTTAGAAATACAGTGAACAATTGTCCTTAGTCTTCACCATCTTAATCGATAAAATCACGACCAAAGATAATTCATCCGAATTTCGATCCTGATCAAAAACGTTTGGGAGGCGCTTTTGGGAATTTGTAACCGTTCAGGGTACAATCGCTCCTATCATAAAGAAAACTGTTTAACCCAAATAAAAACATCAAAATTTTACACTGTACAACAGTCACAAAATTCCATAGGGTTTCTGATCGGTTTCTAAAGCTTTTAGGTGTGCTGAACCTCTATCTCAAGTCAGATTTTTTAGGTCACCCTAGGTTTTTTCTCCAGAGGCTACTTTGTTTAGATTTCGGTAGTAGTAAAAAAATTCTTTTATTTTTTTAATAACTTGCTATAGCCAATTTTTTTTTTTTTTTGAAATATGGGCCATCTGTATGCCGCCAAATATAAACAAGTTCAGGTAAACCGAACCTTAAGTACCCAGCGGTAGTTTTCATATGATTTTCGAAATATTCCATTTCGGAAGTGGGCATGTTTGGGAAGCGATTTCGTCCCATTACATCAGGTATACTCCCTATTATGCTAGTACCAATTTTATGGCTCTACCGTAGTTAGTTTAAAAGTTACAACCGGTCGAATTTTCAAAAATGCTTCTCTTAAAATTTGGCGATGCCACGCCTACTTTTCAAAATTTATCAAAAAATCATAATGGAATGATTAGGGGGCTCATCCTACCAAACTATATCATTTTAGCCATTTCCGTTACCGAATTATGTCAATTCAAGTGATTTTCGAAGTTTTCGATATCGAAAGTGGGCGTGGTTGGAGACCGATTTTATCCAATTTCATCAGGTACACTCCTAACGATACTGGTATGCTTTGTGCCAAAAAAAAAGTTATGACCCGTGAAATTTTCAAATATGCCTCCCTGAAAAGTGGGCGGTGCCACTCCCACTATGAAAAATTTATAGAAAAGTCATAAGAGACTGACCAGGGGGATTCACCTATAAAATTATATCATTTCAGCTGCCGAGATGTGTCAATTTATGTGATTTTCGAAATTTTCGATATCGAAAGAGGGGGCGTGGTTATCATCCGATTTCGCCCGTTTTCAATAGAAACCTACATTGGCCAGAAATTAACCTGTATACAAAATTTCATGCTAATATCTAAATTTTTACTCAAGTTATCGTGTACACGGACAGACAGACATGCCTTAATGAACTACTCTTCTCAACCTAAGAACTTTCATATATGGAACTCTATATCTATCTCGATTATTTTGTGCCGTTACATAGTACCGTTATGTGGACAAAATTATAATACCCTTGTACTAGTACTAGTACGTTGGGTAGATATACAATTTAATTAAAATTCCGTGGCTCCATAAAAATTGTTAAGTTTCTCCGATCTCTTTACAAACCGCCCTCTGTAGAGAAAATCTTGGGTGAACCGAAAAGTCTGACTTCAGATTCGAATTCAGCACACCCAAAAGCTTCAGAAACCGTCAAAAAACACGGTGGGATGCTTGCATGCTTCCGAATTTTATTTCATTTCTAGACCTAACACATTTATAGGGTAGGAAAATGAAAATAAAACTTTTTACTCACATATGAATTATATTTTTTTTATTTATTTATATTTTATTGCAATTATAATTTCAAAAATACAATAAAAATCTTTTCTTTTTTTACACTAAATAATTTCTTTGTTTTTAGTTGTTGTTTATTTTGTTACATACTATATTTGCACATTAGACACATATGTATGTAATAAATTCAGATTAGTACACGTAAATATTGTATGAAACTAGGTACATTATTTTTTTGTTGTTTTTTTTTTTTTAAGTTGTTCTTTTAGTTTACATTTTACTACATCAAATAATTAATGCTGTGTTTTAAACCATTGTTTTTAAGTTACTCTTTTTTATTATTTCTTTTTTTTTTTTTAAATATTTTTAGCTTGTAGTACAAAAAATTAGTTTAATTTTTATATATTCTATAACATAATTTAAATTTGCAAATTTTTTTTCTATTACGATCATAGTTTAATTGTGTATAAAAAATATTTTTATGCATTCTTTTTTTTTTCATTTTATTAAGAAAAAAAAAGCATTAGAAAACAAAAATTACGAAAGGTCCAATTTCGAAAGCCGAATTTCAATTTCGAAAGTCCATAACAGAGTTTTGGAGGGTGACTTCGAAAAAACTACTTTTTTACTCAAAAAATAATTAAATTACGTTGCTCTGAGAAACAGCAAAACAGCTAAATAATTGTGTAATATTTTTTTTTCTAAATGAATTAGCATTTTGAATTATATTAAATTTTTTTTATTCTTTCTCACTTAACACTGATTTTAATCATTAATTTAGTTATGAAATATTAATTATAATTTTTCTTTCGCTTTATTAGTTTTTGCTTTTATTACGTATTTCTATCAAAACATTTAGAAAACTAAAAACATAAATTCAGTATAAAATGCTAAATATCCCTGAATATGACTTCTTAACGTTATTCTAACAATAATACATACATATTATTTATATATATAAATTAAATTATTACTATTATAATTTAAGGTTACATATTTATCATAGTTGTTAGCGTACACAGTAGTTAGTGTAGGTATGTTTTAAATAGTAGTACAGTTTTTTTGCTACAGTTTTTTTTTCAACTTTTATTTATAGTTTAGCAAAAATTTAAAAGCCATTCTACATATACATACAAACATTCGAACTAGTATAAAGAATATTGCTGCTTTGAACTTATAATTAGTAATAAAAAAAAAATATCCCCCTACTACTACTACTTTTCAAACAGTTAAGAATTTTTTTGGTTTTTGAATTTTTCTTATTTTTGCAATAAAAAATAGTGTACAACATTATTTCACGGCAGTACTCTTAAGGGGTTTATGTGTGTGTGTGGGTGTGGTGATTTGACGAAAAGTAGAAGTATGAAGTATTGAATTTAATAATTTTTTTTTATAAAAAAATGCAAAGATGTACATAAATATGAGTTTGAAGTTATTTTAGCACGTTTTTTGTCTGCGCGAAAATTTACGAAAAGCACGCATAATATTTGTTAAACATCAAGCGAAGTAGCAGTGCAAATTATATATGAGCAATTTTATGTCAAATGGATTAAAAGTTGGAAGTGACTCGAAGCCGTTTGAAAGTCTTTTGGTCAAAAAATCTCTTTTATCATACTGTACAGCAGGCATGGGATCTAGCCACATTTTTTGAAGAGATTGAGACATACTTAAAAAACTACATACCCCGTCTTTTCGATCTTAGCCTCCAAAATTTAGTTATGAGTTTTCGAAGTTCCATGTTCGAAAGTTTGGTTCTAATTGTTTTGCTTAAAAAATTGAAAAAGGCAAAATGTGGACGTGACCTGCTTGACTGCCTTGTTCGATCGGTATCGGCTTTTTGTTTCAAAAGTTGTCAAAAGCGTCAAAAGTTAGATCTTCGAAAAAATTAAAAGTCGTATGTTTAAAAAATTTTTAAACTGATTTCGAAAAAGTTCATGCCGTTGTAAAAAAAAATGGACCAACGAAGTCAAGAAGACTACGCAAGATAAAAAAGGGTCTAAATTCGAATTTCGAAAGCCCATAACTAAGATTTGGAGGCTAATTTCGAAAAACGGGGTACGTAGTTTTTTTTATGTATGTCTCATTCTCTTTAAAAAAGTTGGGTGGCTCGCATACCCGGAAAAAAGTTGATTTTGCTATATAGTGAATGATAAATGGTATTGTAACCACAAAATTGTTTCGCAGATGGAAAAAATGTATTTAAAAAAAAATTTACCAAAACTATTTTTTCCCCCATCATATTGCATTGGGATAAATCTCTTACACCCGCAGGTACTTTAGTCATGACACGGTCCTTCAAACAGATATTCTCACCAGTTCCAATGATCCAGAGATAGGTGGCTTGTACTTTATTACGTTTTGCTTAGAGCTGCATTTGATGAATTCTTAAGGAAATGTGCCTGAAGCACAAAGGTCAAATTACGATTGCGAAACTGGCCTTATATTAAAACTATTTCTTATTGTTCTTAACTGGTATATTTCTCCATGACTTTGTGGTTAACTAGAAGTCAGGTTAGAAAAATTGAAACAAAGTCAAAGAAATTGTTCCCAACTGTTTGATTTGTTCATGACTTTCAAATAAAAGTCAGTTTCGAAAAGTGGAAACAAAGTCGGAGAAATTATTTTCAGCTGTTTGATTCTGGATGACTTTAGGGATAGCTATACACCCATTTGTATAAATTGATGTAAAGTTATTTTTTTCTTAGATAGGTTAAAAAAGTCCGGACTGGCAATTTTTAAGTTTTTTTTTAAATTTATTTATTTGAATTAAGTTGTTAGATGGGTACTCTATTAACTCACAAAGCTAAAGTTAGAAATCTGTTTTTCTAAGTAAAAAAAATATTTCGAGCTAACTTGTATTGCCATCACTGATATTTAACTTAAACTTGGACATCTAACAGTAGATCAGTGAACATTTCATTCAATTCAATACAGCGGGTTTTGAGTGATGCGCGTACTAACATTTAGACAGACAGACAAAAAGTCTAAAAATCGTGAATTTGGCATCTTTTTTTTAATAACTCAATTTTTCTAATTTATTTTAATAGCTATAATGTACATAGGCCTATTGAAATTGTATTATATGCAAAGATTTCTTAAATTCAATTTGTTTCAAAATATATTTTTCCAGCTCAAAAAAAAAAAAACATTAGCTATCATTACCATTTTTAACTTTAAACAATTTTTGGAGACAAGAAATAATGTTTTTTTTTTAATAAATAAAATTTGACCAAAATTTGTTCATATTATAGAGACCGCCAACCATAACACTATTCAGCAAATCAACTTTTTTTCTGGGTATGGGATCAAACCAACTTTTATGAAGAGATTGAGACATACATAAAAAAAACTACTACGTACCCCGCTTTTCGAAGTTAGTCTCCAATATGTAGTTATGGGCTTTCGAAGTTCGAAGCTGGAGTTTTCGAAGATTCGGCTTTCTAATAGTTTTGTTTAAAAAATAAAAAAAGGTTAAATAAGGGCGTGGCCTTCTTCCTCCTCTTACTTGATTGGTGTACTTTGAAGAAAGTGTATGTATGAAGAAATATTATATAATTAAAAATATTCAGCTTTTACTTTTTTCGAAGATCTCCTTTTGGCACTTCTCACATACATTTTTGAATAGAAAAAGGACACCATTCAAACAAGAGAGACAAGCAGGCCACGCCCACATTTTGCCTTTTTCAATTTTTTAAACAAAACAATTAGAAAACCACTTTCGAACATAGAACTTCGAAAGCCCGTAACTAAGTTTTGGAGACTAACTTCGAAAAATCGTAATCTCTTAAAAAAGGTTGATATGGTCTCATACCCAGCCGGCTGCTGTACATTGTAATCGATTTGACATAAAATTTCCCACTGAAACTAGTTTCTTACATTATAAGGAAAATATTTCAACTAAACATTGACTAAAATCGGCTAATTATGTATTGCAAGGCTCTTTAGAAAATAACGTGTAAAATCCAAAGAAAAGTTCGATATCGATTAGAGAAAGATTAGATAACTAGCAGAGTTCTTTACAAGATTTTGTGATTTCTTAAATTATGTTACATGAAAATCTATGATATGTTAATATTTTATGAACAAAAACATGAATGTGTTTACTTATCTCGCTACACTGTTTGGGATACATATTTTTAGAAATTTATTAACTTTAACGACAATGATCAACTAGTTTAAAAATAGAACTGTGAATTTAATTGATTTTCAAATTTATTTTGACTTAATTTAATGATACTTAAGTTATTATTTCCGAATAAAAAATAAAATTGCAAAAAAAAACCCAAACAGAATAACACTTTAAATATATGTGTTGAACAAAAACAAAATTTACATTACATTGATTGTGCAGCGATAAATGGATATGGAAATTTTAAGACTTATATGTTAATTTCGAGTTGTGTTTTCTTTATAAGTGAAAAAATATTCAGTGCGTTTATTCATTCACATTTGTTCGTTTTTATCTCGCCGGACGTTGGCTAACTCTACTGCGCAACGATTCAGTATCCGTTTCATCATCGGCTTCCTCTTTTGGACGCGTCCACTTTATCATCGTCTCCGGTGAACGATATAGGAATATTAATTTGGCAAAGAGATCCTCCTCCAAGGCAAATTCAAGCGCTTCTCTTACCTAAAATAAATGAAAAAAAGTTTAGCTTGCAAGCTTTAAAATATAGTTCTCAGCAGCTTGGTACTCACCAAATATATATCAAGGCACAATTGCAATACTCTATCCACATAAGGCATATCTTCAAACATAATTTTACGATTTTGTCCACCAATAAAGGACTTGAAGAAACGGGAAGCGACAATGACGAACGTTGTGTAGACACCAAGAATGCTGGGGTAAAAAAGATAAATATTTGTTTAGGTAAATGAGCTTTACTCAAAATTGTAGTTAAGCAAAACAGTTGGATTTTATTCTCGAATTTCGAACCTTGATAGAAAATAGTTTGATTTTCGAAAAATGTTCGAATTTCGTAAAAAGTAGTTATGATGATTTCGTATGAAATGTTTAAAGTTAAACCGAAAACAGCTCGAATTCCAAAAATTATCGAAGCTACTTTTTAGCTTCATTGTCAATTCATATGCTAGATGTGAAGTTCGAACAAAAGTAATTCGAATTCCCAAGATTTCGAAATCTTCTTTTTTATTTGTCAATAAATGAAATGGTTAGCGGCTTGACACATATAAAAGAGTAGAGTTAGGGTGATTTCATAATCGAGTTTCAGGTAAATCCAAAATATGTAGGTCGAAAATCGAAAATTTGCCGACTTTCCTATCTTTGTTTAAATGAAATTCATTTGCAGCTTGACAAAAAATCAAAAAGTAATATAACGGCCATGTTTTATTCGATTTTAGAAGTTTTACAGAAAATAGTTCGAAAATTTTTCGAAGTTCCCTTTTTTTTTTAGTAAAAAACACGGATTCTCCGCTTGCCACAAATCAAAAGGTAAAATAACGTTCATATTTTATTCGATTTTTGAAGTTTTACAGAAAATAGTTCGTATTTCGAAAATTTTTCGAAGTTCCATTTTTTTAATAAATGAAATGGATACGCGGCTTGCCACAAATCCAAGTTGAGCTACGGTCATTTCATATTCGAGTTTTAAAGTTAGACCGAAAATAGTGCGAGTTTCGAATTTTTTAAAAATTTCAAATAGTAACTAACTTTTATTTCCTAGTCGAGTTTCAAAATTTAAGCATAATAGTTTGAAGTTCGAAAAATTTTCAAAGTTTTTTTGTTTTTGTTAGCAAATGAAATGGGTTTCATCTTCTTTTCATAATCTAATTTTTGATTTTGACCAAAAATAGTTAAATTTTCGAAAATTTTTCGAAGTCCCTTTTATTTATTTATCAATAGTTAATTCGATTTTATTCCCACGAAATCACTTTCTTTAATAAATCAAGCAGTGAAAAATGTGTTTAATTTATTTAAAAAAAAAAATTGCATTTTCTACTTACCCTCCTTTGGTTATAAAACTGAATGTTGATGGAAACTTTTTATCATTAAAAGTATACACCACAATGCCGGAATTGCATTTATCCAAAGGTAGTTTCTTCAAGACATCCTCGTGGAAGGCATCTTCACAGAAGTCAGCAATTTCCCACCAAATGCGCGCAGAAGAGCTTGTGCGCATGCGTATCACAAGCGGACGATACACTAAAAATAAATTAAATATAAATAAAAAAAAATATAATGTGCTTTTTCATATGGGTGCATCCACGTTAAAGCGGCCAATCAAAGTTACGAAATATTGAAGAAACAGGTTTTTTCAGATAACTCTTATTTTCCGATCAAAATTTAAAAATAACTATTATTACCAACTTATATAATAAAAGTAACTTTTATATGCGGTCCCTGTTTGTTTTTCCTTTCTTGACTTGGAATAACCCATATGTGAATTCCAAAATATTCTCTTCAAAACTTACTTTGTCCACTTGACATCAGTTGGTGTACGATTTGCACATCACCCGAATTCAAAATCTGTAATGTGTATCAATATTAGAAGGGATTAAAAAAAAAATCATCAAGAAAATATAATTGTAAAAATGTTTTACCTTAACAAATTTCGGCACCAAATCGGGTAAAACAACAGCCTTCGACGTAGCAGTACCATTCGCCTCCAGCATATGAATTAAATCTTCACGCCCATCAAATGTATCATTCATATTAAAATTAATTTCACCTGAAACTGTACCCATCAAATTCTTATCCGGCGGTATGCGTGTAATCGAATAGGCAAAACTGGCAACAATTGTGCCATTATTTTTCAGCTCCTCCAACAAACGATTACGATCTGGTGGTGATATATTCCATAGAGATGGTGAATTACCAGGCAGTTTTATTGTAGCTATATCTGTGGCATCGTAGCTGCTCAAAAACGTTATTGCCGCTCTATCCTTTACATATGTGCCCTTCATATCACCATACATTGTCTCATCAAAAACAATAATATTATCGCGTGTATTCGTTTGATAAATGGGCGCATATGAACCGATACGTATGGATATGCTCACTTGTGAAGGTGTATTCGATTGACCAACAGCATTACCCAATGCAAAAATACACAAAGGACCCCATAAAGCAATTACAATGGCTATTATGAATAAACCACCCATCAATAATTTTGTATATAATGGTTTCTTGGTAGCGCGTATAGCAGGAAAGTCTGTTTCCATTTGACGACTACATTTAATGAAATATATATCAGCAAAAATATCTTCCATTTTAAGCCAATCAAAAAGTGTCATTGTACTATCGGTGCACACCCAATCGAGTATTGTGCGTAGCTCATATAAAAATGGTATGGCCATGTAACTGTAAGATAACAAGTAAAGAAAATTTATTACTATAAAAGAAAAGAAAATAACAAAATTTTGACTACAAACTTACACTTTAAAGGACACCATATTGACAAGCGAAAAACTTTTGGTTAAGAAGTTGCCTAAAATACGTTTGGGATAACCGCATTTAATTTGATATGATGAGAGTAGTATATAGAAGCATTTGATGATGTAAAATATAATTGGTGGCGCTAACGAATAGAAGCTGCGCTCTGTCACCGCTGGCACAATGAAAAACATCCAAATGTGTATGCCAATGACAGAGAAGAAATGGAAAATTATTTTATGCAGCAGCGCCTTACGCAAATACAATGCACGATCGATTACAATCAAAATAAATTGTACCAGCAACATAATTAGAAAAGGTATCGGCACTTTATTTTCCTCCAAATATGTTTGTACGCCACCAGCGCTGTCCGATTGTTGAGACTGGAAAAAGAATTAATAACAAAAAAATTTAGTTTATATCTTGCTTCAAAACCATATGAATAAAAATTTGAGAACGTAAAAATGTGATAACTCAAACAACGCATCACATACTTCCTCAACTATAACGTACCAGATCACCTAACAAATATTTATGTTACATCACCACTCCACATCATACACACTTTACCATATATCATCTTATACCCAATATTTCATGCTATTATGGCACATAATATCACCCCATATTACATTATATCACTTGGAATTGCATGTCATGACATCACATCGCCACAAATCATACCACAAAACCAACGCTATGTACTATATCACAAGGTTATTTGATATGAATTGAAGTATGTGGCTGTTGTTGTTAGCTAAACGGCTACAATACCGCCCACAGATCGCATACTATTCCATTTCATCCATACCAAAACATCACATTATACTAAAAACATCACATCAACACATTTCATCGATGCATCACATTACGAAACTTCATATCACATCATACAACTCACATCAACTCTAAAGATTTATTTGACTACGACATCGTATAAAATAAAATCATATCAAAGTTAATAAAATATCATACGAAATTAAATGAAATCATATCATACATATGTCACATCACACGATGTTGTTTCTGAGAAGGGTTATCAATCGATGCATCATATTACGAAACTTCATATCACATCATACAACTCTAACGATTTCTTTGACTACGACATCGTATAAAATAAAATCATATCATATCATATCAAATTAAATAAAATATCATATAAAATTAAATAAAATCATATCATACATATGTCACATCACACAATGTTGTTACTGAGGGGGTTATGAAGCGGTAAATTAAAAGCAACTCAAAATCATGCCGTTATATAACTTACCCCGAATGCTGTAAAACCGAATAACAACACGAAAAAGTTGACAAAATCGCATAGGAACATTAAAGCATACACATCCGTTGGCAAACGTGACTTTGATAATAAATTCGTAAAAAATTTTCGCACCGATGACAAATATTTGGCACGTCTATAAAAGTAAAAAAAAAATTCAAGTTTTTGGTTTAATAAATAACCATTAGCTTAAAAACTTTCCATACGTACTTCAAATGTTTTATACGACGTCTGTACGAAAGCGAGCTACTGCTTGCCAAGCTGCCCGATTTCGGTCTGTACAGTTCAATCTTGTCATCAGCACCACCTTCTTTTCTTTGATCTGTGCCATTTTCACCTTCTCTTGCTTGTTCATTGGCGTTCGCGTTACCATTGGTGTTCGTATTCGCATTAGTATTTTCATTGCTATTCGCATTCGTACTGGTGACGCTTCCATCACTCACAGGTCGATCGCTAATGCCTTTTCTTCTGGAGCTATCGGATTCTTTCAAGTCAGCATTATTAGTCAATTTCTCTGCATGAATTATTTTTGATTCTGAATCTGATAACTCTCCATCATTTTCTATTCCATCTTTTCTATATGGAGGAAAGCAAAAACAAAATTTAGATTGTAAAAAAGAATATATAAATATGTAAAGTCTTAAGCGACAAAAAGAAAAGTTTACAAGAGGACTTTTCAATCAAAAGTCTTGTAAAAAGTCTTATGATCAAAAATGCAAAATCATAAATTTTGTCGCTTAAGTCCTTTTGGTGTTTATGGCGCGATATGTAGGTTTGTATGCATGTATGAATCGACTTAAAAAGTTTTATAGACAAGTGTGTAATTGTAAATTTCAAACTAACGATATTTTTTTTTTGTGTTTTATTGAAGAATTTTTGCCGAAGTAGCTAATAATACCTTCTAAAAATTCTTATGACATCATCACCTTCAATAACTTCAATTCTTCTCGTATCAATATAAACTTGTGCTAATAAGTTTTCAAATAAAAAATTTTGAATTTAAACAAAATAATTTTGCTTTAACAATGCTTGAGAATTGTGCATAACTTTCCATACCTCTTAAAATAAATAATATACAAATTAATGACAATGTAGCAATAAAATATGTAAAATTATATTCTGCCCTGCCAAGGAAGAAAAGTCAATTCTTCAGCGTGAAATCAATGGTAAAAACATTTTATTGTAAACAAGGCAAAACTTCAATTCAAATTTTCTCTAGGGATGTGAGATTAATTTATTAATACAAAATATAGTTTAATTACAATTTTTAAATCAATTAATCAAAGAATAATTACCGATTAATCAATGGGAAAAAATGTCTTATTAGTCAGATTTTGATTAATTATAATCTAATACGTTAAAAAATACGTTACATACAAAATTTGTTAAATCGAATACGCTTAAATAGTTAATTAATCGATACTACAATTTAATTGATTTTTTTCAATTAATTAATAGCAGAATAGTCATCGATTAATCAATGCTAATATTTTTTGTCTTAGTTAGAGTTTAATTAATTGTACTCAAATTAGTTGATTTATTACAAGGCAAAATTGCAACTCAAATTTTCTATAGGGATGTAAGATTAATTTATTAATAAAAAATAAAATTTAATCCAAATTTTTAAATCAATTAGTCAATGAATAATTATCGATTAATCAATGGGAACAATTTTCCTATTAGTCAGATTTTGATTAATTATAATCTAATTACTTTGATGATTCAGAAAAATTATTAATCAAAAAAATTTGTTGAATCGATTAATGTCAAATAATTAAATAATCGAAACTAAAATTTAATCTATTTTTTTTTAAGTAAGAGAATAATCATTGATTAATCAATAAAAAACTTTTTTTCTAAAAGTCAGATTTTAATTAATTATAATCTACTTATTTTAATTAATCTGACAAATTATTAAAAAAAAAAATCGGTAAATTGATTAAGATTCAAAAAAATTATGAATCAAAAAATTTGTTGAATCGATTAATCTCAAATAATTAAATAATCGAAACTAAAATTCTATCAAATTTTTTTTAAATAATTAATCAGAGAATAATCATTGATTAATCAATAGGAAGAATTTTTCCAAAAGTCAGATTTTGAATAATTATTATTTAATTATTTTGATTAATTTGACAAAATATTAAAAAAAAAAAAATTGGGTAAACTGATTAAGATTCTGAAAAATTATAAAACAAAAGAATTTGCTGAATCTATTAATCTCAAATAATTAATTAATCGAAAGTAAAATTTAATCAAATTTTTTTAAAATTAATTAATCAGAGAATAATAATTCATTAATCTATAGGAACAATTTTTCTAAAAGTCAGATTTTGATTAATTATAATCTATGTTTTTTGAGAAAATGTGTTTTTTGAGAAAAATTTACCTACGCGCTGCAGGAACCAATTATTATTTTGATTAATCTGACAAATTCTTAGACTATTTAATCTAAATTTTGTAAACTAATTAATCAGAGAAAAATGATTGTTCAATGAAATGTAAGAACTTTCCTTTTAATCAGATTTTGATTAGTTTTAAAGTTATTAGTTTGATTATACAGAAAAATAAAATTGGAGTAATCAAAAAGTTTGATTAATCATAAAAATAATCAAGAAAAACCTGATTTCACCTTTCACTGACTCCTCCCTGGCGAAGGCAGTAAGGTACTCAAATTAAAATAACTTACGTTTGTACTGTTGTAAAACCACGCGGTAGTTTATATTCCGATTTCCATAGACCATGCGATTTCAATATGAATCTGTAGAGGAATAAAATTTGATCAAATAATAGAAGGAACAACTAAATAAATCAATATACAAACCTGTGAAAGAATAACACCAACAATAACAATAAATCATAGCTAGCATAATTTGGATTCAATTCAACGCCAAATATTTTCGCTGGTGATAATGGTTCATTTGGTAAATTAATATAATTGGCCCAAATTAATTTATATTGGAATATGCATTTAATCAATACAATCGCCTGCGTATAAGCGATGAGCGTAACCCAAAACGTTTTTGTTGGACGCGGCAATGAGAGTGTGCCCCATAGGAATACCATTAGCGGAAGTGGTAACGAAATTATGCTAGCATTAACAACCTGTGTGGAATAAGAATGAAATGCAGGATTAGTAAAGTATCTAAAAAAAAAAATAAAATCAATTTAAGATACCTGATTGATAAATACAACGAGATAGCAGATTATGTCCGTATTCGAGAGTAATGCATACCAGAGAGAAATCAAAAACTCGATTATGATATTATGTTCACGCGCTGTGAAGTCCTCCTCAAGCATAACCAAGCTATTACTATATAAATTAGAGGAGAAATGTGTTAATATCACGATAAAATTGTTTGAACTTTAATCTGTATATAACAATGGAAAGCCTCAGTGGAGAATACAAAAAAGTAAAGTCTAAAGCACAGTTTAATACAAGTTTAAATATTATGTTACTAATAGCAGTAATAGTACCAGTTGTAATGCATTTGTATCGCCTATCGCTTAACCGCTAACAAATGATAATTATTTACTCCATCGTATGATAGAGTATAAGACCGCAACAATACCCCGGAGGTTAGTCAAGTCACGTCAGCCTTTATTACCGTATGAATAAAAACTTGAGCACGTAAAAATATCATAAAGCAAAAATGTATTCAACATCACATCGCATCACCCACTTGCTAGCCTATATTGTATCACATCATCTGACAAATATTTGTGATACGTCATCACTCTACTCATACTGTACCTACAAGCTAATATGTCTCTTGATACCAATATATATACGATATTGTATTGCATGACATCACATCACAAATCATATCACAGGACCAAAACACGGTAATACGACCGATGTTGGGTTATTTAATAAAATCAAGTTACTAAAATCGAATATGTGCTGAAATACTGCCCAAAGATTTTAGGTAGTGCTGTCGGAGCGTCCGGATATAGTTCAATTCATATCAACACGTCAAATTATATTATAAACACGTCGCCTATTTCTTTATATCACATCGTAGGGCATGGCATGACATCGCAGCATCACAAGTCATATCACAAAACCAAAGCAATGTAGTACTTCGGAAGGTTAATTAATGAAATGAAGTCAATCTTGGCTAATATACTGCTGAAAGACTTTAGAGAGCGCTGCCGAAGCTATTATACATTATTCTGTTTAATTCACATCACCACAGCACATTTTATTAAAAACATCACATCAACACATTTTATCGCATGACAAAATTGTATAAAACATTGTAAGCTGGCATCACATCTAACCATATCGCAACTCCAAACACTCCATCAAACAAAATGATTCCGTTTCATGCATACCGTTATAAACATCACATCAACAGGTTTTATCGCATGGAAAAATAAAAAATTCTATTACCACATCGTAAGTTTTGCATCACATCAGCATAACATCAGCACATTCTATCGCATGACTAAATTTCATATCACATACTAAGCTTTGCATCACAGCTAACCATTTCGCAACTCCTAACACCCTATCAAATAAAATTGTAAAATGTCATATGAAATTAAATTGTATCACATCCGTTTATATTGTCGTATGACATCATATAATTTCTAAAAAAAAGTCAAACAAGCCTCGGTTTTAGTCGTATTTCTAAGTCAAGGTATAAATACTAAGTTAAACCTATTTCGTCACATCTTATCACATGATGTCACAACATGTCAATTCCTGTGTTTGGACCATATTTCTAAGTCAAACTATACATACTTTTTCAAATCTATCTTATCAGATATTAAATCATAGTAAATACAAATTTTTTTTAGTCAAGTCAAGTCATAATAATCAAGTGTTAATAAAATATATAGTCATAGGTATGTTCATACATATATATCACTAAAAGTACATAAACGATTTCATATCCATGTGAGCTTTCCATCATTATTAACTTAATCTATTACATACAAACTATAATGTAACTCGGTTTCATGCATATCTATTTAATCAGGCATATAGTCGATAAATGAATTATAAAAGAAATGACTTGCCAATTGTTTGCCAAATTTGAAAACAAGCATCAAAAATACTAAGCGCACAATGCAATGGACTACAAAAGTAATTAATTTGAAAATTTGTGCGAGGAGCGTTCGAATGATGGAAATAAATATAAAATAATTTAAAGCTGAATTTTTAGCGCAATTTTATAATATAGGTATACAATTTTTTTATATCTTAAAATTTCTTGTTCTTGATACGTGATAACTACCTGTACATTTTCTCATATGACCATTGCTTACTCAACATCCCCGTATGGTTGTTACTGTAATCGACGGATGGTGCTTTAACGCTAATTTTTGGCAAGTCTATCGAGTCATGACTGATTTTTTTTTAAATTTTTTTTTCAAGTAGGATATATTGTAGGTCGTTTGGAGAACACATACATAAATAGTATAGTTATAGGAAAGAAATGCGCTCAAAGAAGCTGACATACATACAAGAAATATATACATATAGGTATGTGTATTTTTGATTGTGTGTGTTGGGTTGGAAATAGGGCGTATTGAAATTTTTAGTTTAGTTAATATGGCTTTAAAGAAGTATGAGTTTGAAAATTTGTTTATTCGAAAAGCCAATTAACGGGTAATCCAAAAAGTATGCGTTTTATGAAATAAAAGTCATTCAAGGAGGCACTCATGCTTGCTTTGCAATGCATACTTTTAGGCTGAACTATTTTTTCAGATGTTAGTAGCTTTGCTTAATTTATTGAGGTTCAGTTTTTTAGTGAGAGTTTAAGCTATAGTTATGTTAAGCAGAGTTAACTTTAGCTGCAGACTAAACTCACACTAGAACACTGTTCTTACGAAAATTTTTTGACATGAGCTCTAGTAATAATTTTTTGTAATTAAAAGTAGTATACACAAAATATTTTTTTTGTTCTGATTAAGAAGTTTAAGAAAATAGTATTGAGAAATATGTAATAAAAAAGCATATTAAAAATAATTCATTATCATTAGATTGTTACATTCTCGACATTTCTGCTATAATTTTTTGTTGTTGCGTAAGTGTTTAATGTATATAAAAATAAACATTTTTAATAAATACTTACGATCGATGTATTGTTGGCATGCTGCTCTCAACATGTCTAAAACGAGTATGAGATTGATGAAAAATTGTTAACGGGTTAGTAATGAAATATGTTAAGTTAAAATTTGTTCTGTTTAAAGTATGTTACATAAAAAAACAAAGCAACTACGAAATAGTTAAAAACTAAAATACTAATACTTAATAAAAAAAATGTGCTAACTGTGTGTATGTATGCTGGGATATGTACAAACAACAATCAATCTAAAATAATATAAAATGCGCCAAAAAGTATGCAACACTACATAAACATGCCACAACCATTTGGCAGTAATATATAGCTTGCATACTTTTAAGCGCAAATGGGATCCTTTTAGCGATGTTTGGCGCTCGAATTTATGAATAGCTTAAATTTCTAAACAGGCGCAAGGTTTTATCACAAAAATATGGTATGTTACACTTTACCTATTTTTGCCATTATCGACAGTATCCGACGATATTTCAATAATTTCATGCGGTTCATGTGTTTGCTGCTCTTGTTGCAGCGGTTGTGTATCGGTTATGGATGGTGGTCGTGTGGTGTCTGAGGTTATTGTACTTGTATTCAAATCGGTAATGTGCGTAATATTTTGTGGTAATGATCGTGTATTCGTTTCATTTTGTGTATCAATCGAAGTTGAACCAATTGAGCCAGTTGCATTGAGGTTTTCATCACTAATATAATGTAATGTTGAATAGCAACAACAACAATGAATATGATGAAATAAAGACATTAGGTATAGGTAAAATGTTTTCGATTGATGGTTGTTTTGAGGTGGTTTCGTGATGGCGGTGGTTTATGATCGGCACAGCGCAGAGGTGTAGGTGGCACAAACGATATAAAAAATATGCAAAAACAAGAAAAAAATTAACAATAAACAATACAAATAAAAATTTTTATGTTGCTAAGATAATAACTGAAATATTGACAAAAAAAATTGTATTATAAAATTTTTTTAGCATTAGTTGCTTCTACCTAGGTCTAGAAAAAAAATATTAAATTTAATAATGGTGATAATTTTAAACTTTTTTTCTAAAGAAAGACGTTTTTATAGGTCTAAAATCATTTTTTGTATATATGTATCAAAAGAGGCGAGGCATCGCCCGCTTCTATTGAGTTTAATCCCTCATCTTCAGAGAAACAGGGTGAAAGGAAAGCGAGTCCTGAAAGTATTCAAGTTAGAACTGCGTAAAGAGTGATATGTTGTTGTTGTTTTAACGACTAAAACACGGTTTGGGAAGGTTTTGGGAAGTGATGTCGAAATTGACAGCCCTTAGGCGGATGTGAATCCGTTACGCTATAGTACTCCCTTTCGGTACTGGCCGACTATCGTGGTAGCGATTTGATACGACCGGTGGAACCTTCTAAGTCATGTCATCCATCCATCCGAAAGGAAGGATAAGATGGGTAACGAGAGGTTAGAGGCTTCATATCCGTAGATCAACCATCGAGTTAGCACGTTATTACCCATGTGCATATTAGTCGCCTCTTACGACCGGTATGCCTACCTCGGGCATATTCTAAACCCCTAACCCGATGATAAATTTCCCGAAAAACTTCCCTTTACTTGACATCTCTTTAAGATTTAATGTTATAACACTGAAATTTAGTCAATAGTTATATCAGGTTAGGCTCTAACACCTCCTGGAACGGACAGAAAAGGGAAAAGCTGGGAGTTATTTGAAAGAGTGGATGAAATGTCTATCATACATTTTAGTGATCCAATTCTTTGTATTGATATTTTATGGATGGGGCAGTAAATACTCTCCCAAAAATATTTCTCTAATTCTCTTCTTTAGGGAGAAAAAATACTGTACAACAGCCAAAAAATCCCAGAGGGTTTCTTATCGGTTTCTAAAGCTTTTGAATGTGCTGAGTCCGAATCTGAAGCCAGATTTTTTGGGTCACCCTTGGTCTTCTCTCCAGAGGGTAGTTTGTTTTAATTTTTTTTTTTTCTTAACAACTTACCATCCCCCAAATTTTTTGTGCTATGGAACAATTCTATGCCGCCAAATATAAAAACCAAAATTAAATTATGGTTCCTTGACCCCAGAAAAATTGTTAAATTATTAAAAAAAAAAAAAATGTTTACCACTATTGAACTCTTTACGAACCACTCTCTGGGAAAAAAACCTAGGGTGACCCGAAAAATCTGACTTCAGATTCGGGTTAAGCACATCCAAAAGCTTCGGAAACTGTTGAGAAACCCGGCGGGATTTACAAAAACTGCAATTTTGTTGTTGTTGTAATTGGAGTAGACAAAATTCAAATATTGTCTGTTTTAGCAGCTGGGATGGTATTTTCTTTAAGTTATATAGTTTGTGAAAAATTTTTTAATTCATAATAGGAGGAATTATAAATTTGGGGAAGAAAAACATAATCAAGAAAATTTCAAAAAAAAAGTTATTTTGATTGCATTTTCAAAAAATTCAAACTATTTCAGATAACAATAGAAAATTCGATAACGAAACATAACAAACTGATTTATAAAAAACAAAACTAGGTACTTTTTCGAAAACAAAAACAACTCTAAAACTTTACAAAATCGAACAAGCAATCTTTTATTTTGCTAATAACAACAAGCAAATAGTAAATCTAAAGCATTTGGAAAAAAAAAAATTTTAAAAAACACGTAGCTGTGTACATACCTAGGCGAAAAACTTTTAATATTGACATATGCAGTGCTGCCAGCGGGAGGAATAAGCACATTAACGCTATGTGTTTCCTGAAATGATTATACAGAAAAATATTAAAAGTGGCGTAAATGATTAAGGATTTTTTTTTAATAGTACCTTCAGCAAACGCTTCTCGTTGGACATTATCTTATTAACATAACGATAATTACGTGATAAACGATGCAAGGCAATTGTAACAGATACCAAGAAACCTTCGAGTAGACGAACAATGGGATTTGCTTCCAAGTCTAAAAAAATATATAAATAATAGAAAAAGGATTATATTAAAAACACTACACTAAAAAATCAAATTTTTTTTGGGTATTGAACCAAACCCACTTTTTTGAAGAGATTGAGATACAAGTAAAAAAGTTATTTCCCCGTTTTTCGAAGTTAGCCATAAGTAAAAAAAATGGGGTGCGCAACCCTTTTTGAAGTTAGCGTCCAAAATTTAGTCAAGGGCTTTCGAAGTTCGAAGTGGACCCTCATAATTTTTGTTTTCTTACACTTTCAAAACAAAAAAAACAAAAAGAGAGGCAAGCAGGTCATGCCCACAATTTTCCTTTTTAAATTTTTTAAATATAACAATAGAATACAAATTCAATGTCGAAACTCCGTTACTATATTTTGGAGGTTAACTTCGAAAAATGAGGAAATTGCTTTTTTACTTATGTTCAATTAATTAAAAAAGTTGGGTTGGTTCAATAGCCAACTGACAGCTGTGCAGTGTGATGAAAAAAAACTATATCGTCGGTCGCTGGCCAGAGGCATGAATGTGTCAAAATTAAAATTTAGGGAAATCGTATTTTAAAGTTTATTCCTTTCGAAAATTTTAAATTTTAATTTTTTACATAAATAGGGTTTCTGCAGGTTATATTTTCATTATAGCCTTTCCACTGATATAGTGTTCCTTTAATTCGTCGAGATTCGGCACATTCATCTTTTCAAAATTTCCAAAGAAATATTTTTAAAATTTTCGTGGTGCCTGAAACATGAATGTGCAGAACTTTCATGTTTCTGGCGCAACGAAAATGTTACAAAAAACTGAATTTTTAAATATTATACAATTTTTGTTTTGCCAGAAACATGAATATGTTGCACTCAAAAACAGACACTACGGCGTATACGTAACAATTTTGCTGCACATTCATGTTTCTGGCAAAAAAAAAATTTTAAAAAATCTAAAAATTCAGTTTTTAAACATTTTTGTTGAGCAAGAAACATGAATGTGTAGCACATTCGTTCTGTTACAGTATTCAGAGATTGAACTACACATTCATGAAAATGGCATTGCACATTTCCGGGGGTTCCTTGTAGATATGTACTTTGGCAACCCAGCATTTTCGTGAATTGTTGAGAATCTTGCCTCTGGCAAGAGATCGACGATATAACAACTTCAAATACACTCACCATCTTCAGATTCTTCAGAATCGACCGCATCAATTTTCTTCTTTTGTTCTTCTATTTCGGTTTCTGCTTTAGCTTCCTGACTGGTTGATGGTCCAGATTCTGATGATTTGCGTTTGATGTCAGTCTGGTAGATATATAAGAAAGTAATGAAATCAATTGATTTTTAGTTTATAGAACTTTTTTGAAAGAATTCTGATATAAGTTTAAGCCAATTAAATATTAGTACGAACAAATATTGTGTAATTTGTGAGTATTTGTAGTGCACGTAATTGCTCGAATTTCATTGCTTTTAGTTCTTAAGACGTTTGAATTTTTGTGATTTTGAAAAATATTCGATTGTGAGTGTTCAAGTGGGCCTTATATAGAATTATAATGAATTACGATATTCGATATTTTTTATAGAAAAATAAACATAGATATACATTAGGGTGCTTCAACTAAAAAAAAATTTTGTTAGCGAAATTTAAAGTTAAGTGTTATTGTGTTAATTCATTAAAATAATGTATGTATATGTGGATATTTAACGACTTCAAAGAATTCGAGAATACTTCGATAACCTTGAAAAGACAGTGAAAACATTTCTTAAAACGTGATGAAATTTTTACCAATTATATTTTATAGCAGTGTGCTTTACAGCGAAAAAAAAAACATCGAACGAATATTCGAAAAAAAGGAACAGCAGACATTTCAACTATTTCATAGACTCACAAAGAATTCACTAGTCGAACGCGTTGGTTCGGATAAATACGATATGCGTACGCCAGCATCATTATCGACTTGGGTTTCTAATTCTTCGTCGATTTTTATACCAATACGGGAGCCCGGTGCCGAAGCGTATGAACGCTGACGCTTGTAAGAGAGTTTACGACGAAGTTCGGTAATTTGTAAATCTTTCCAAACCTTCAAGGATTGGAGCATGATGTATTTTTGTTAAGTTTTTTTTTTTTTTACAAATATATGGGTTTACAATTTTGAAAGGTATCCAAATAAGGGCAGCAAGTAGAAAATAAATAATATTTATTATTTTGGAAAAGATATATTAGGAATAGTGTTAGATAGAAGAGTCTTGTATGTTATTACACTATACAGCAAAATAAACTTTTTTTCTGGGTATGGGATCTAAACAACTTTTTTGAAGAGATTGAGGCATACATAAAAAAAACTACGTACAACGTTTTTCGAAGTTAGGCTCCAAAATATAGTTATGGTCTTTCGAAGTTTGAAGCTGGACTTTTCGAAGATTCGGGTTTTTAATAGTTTTGTTTACAAAAGTGAAAAACGTTAAATGTATGCGTGGCCTTCTTTCTTCTCTTACTTGATTGGTGGTTTTTCTTTCTTTGAAAGTGTATTTACGAAGTTTTATATTATATAATTAAATATAATTTTTTCGAAGATCTCATTTTGGCCCTGTATAGCAATTCTTACATACATTTTTTTTAAGCCAAAAGGACACTAATCAAACAAGAGAGGCAAGCAGGCCACGCCCACATTTCGCATTTTTCAATTTTTTAAACAAAACAATTAGAAAATAACTTTCGAACATGGAACTTCGAAAGCCCATAACTAAATTTTGGAGGCTAACTTCGAAAAACGGGGTACGTATTTTTTTATGTATGTCTCAATCTCTTCAAAAAAGTTGGTTAGATCCCATACCCAGAAAAAAAAGTTGATTTTGCTGTACAGTGTAATGTATGTAACTTCGAGTTTCGATTTATCGACTGCGTTTGTATGCATGTACATATGACTACTACTTGCTTTGAATTTACTTTTAGTTTTGTTTCGACTCTTATTTTGTACTTACATTTATAACCGTTTTACGTCGATGTAATTTCTTTTCGCTCTCTTGCTCGGACAAGAAATCTTGTTCATCTTCGAGCACATCCAATTCGAATTTATCGTCGACATCTTCGAACATATAATAATCGCCAGCTCGTACAGCTATAGATTTTTTTTATGATTAAAATGAGGAAAAAATTAATATTTAAATTAAATTATTGATTTAAAACTTTTGTTACAAGTGTATAAAAGCACACGATTGTATGTATGTTTGTAGTACTGCATGAGTATTTAGGGTAAGTATTTATAAACATATTTATATACAAATGAGAAAGCCATACTAACACCAGACAAAATTATACAATTACTTCAAACATTCATTTTAAAATTACATATAAGTAATAAATTTTGATGATTTATGATCATGAATTAGTATGACTATTATTTTCAAATGCGTAAGAAAAGTATAGTATAAATATTTGCTTACATAACACATGATATTATTTTTTGGTCAATAAAAATATATATTAAAAATAAAAACAAAAATATTTTTAAAAAGATATTGTGTACTTATAAGACCAGATTTTTTAAGAAGTTAGACATAAGTAAAAAAATGGCGTTTCCCGTTTCTCGAATTTAGCCTCCAAAATTTAGTTACGCGCTTTCGAAGTTCCATGTTCGAAAGTGATTTTCTAATGGTTTTGTTTAAGAAATTGAAAAAAGCAAAATATGGGCGTGGCTTGCTTGCCTCTCTTGTTTCATTGATGTCATTTTCTATTAAAAAATTTTTGTAAGAAGTGCCAAAAGGAGATCTTCGAAAAAATCAAAAGCTGCATATTTTTAATTATATACTATTTCTTCGCACATACACTTTCAAACAAAGAAAGTACACCAATCAAGTAAGAGTAGGAAGAACGCCCACATTTAACATTTTTAAATTTTTTAAACAAAACTATTAGAAACCCGAATCTTCGAAAAGTCCAGTTTCGAACTTCGAAAGCCCATAACTAAATTTTGGAAGCAAATTTCGAAAAACGGGGAGTGCCATTTTTTTTACGTATGTCTTAATCTCTTCAAAATAGTTGGCTTGGTTCCATACCCACCTAGAAAAAAAGTTGATTTTGTTGTATAGTGTTATTAAAAACAAAATTTGGTTTACTAACTACAGATCTCTTTACAAACCACCCTCGAGCGAGAAAACCTAGGGTGACCCGTAAAATCTGACTTCAGATTCGGATTCCGCACACCCAAAAGCTTCTAACACCTGGTGTGATTTTCAAAAAACTTCAATTTTGTTGTAAATATTTTGAAAAAACATTCCATCACAATAACATTAACTTTGATTTTTTTAAATTTATTTATTAATCCTAAAAATTTGAGATTTTTTTAAACTTTTTATTGATTTTTATTTAATCTGTTGGAAAATAATTTTCGAAAATGTTAAAGAATGGCAATTAGTCAACATTTGGCTTCTAAAGATACTCAGTAAAAATTGTTCCTAAATTAAAATGGTTAACCTTTGGAAAAATGGATTTGTCATAATGTCAATGTATTAAATATGGTATGATGTTATATATGTTTCGATTGGTTATGTGCAAGTGAAAAATTGGCATATACGTTATGTTGGCAGCGGGCTTATTATATGAGCTATGAACCAGATTATTTTTCATAGCTGGTCAACCCAGCATGAGTTATGAAAACACATCGCGTCACTTGATTGGTAAACCTTTTGATGCTCAGTATCGAAAGCTTAAGCAACCATATACTATATGATCCAATGTCAGTACCAATTGCTCTATTAGATCTACAATTTTGATTAGTAAAAGAAGAACTACATCAGAGAAAATTACGATAGATCAAATGCTGAGCGCAAGAAATTGTTACTTCCTAATTAAAATGCGATTAATGAGTGCGCTTTTATAATAGTTTAAGAGTGCGACACCGATTTGTATATAGTAGTTGTTGTACAACAAAAATATACGTTTGTTAGTTTGAAGCGCTCAGCCACCAATAGCTTGAATTTAGTAATTTGCATTGCATTTATTTTATTTTAAACTCTTTCATTTCTTTATTAATTTTTTTCACAACAACCAAATAGTTTTCTTAATTTAGAAAAAGGAACATATTCTAAACCTTTTTTATGTGGCAGCCTTAATTGTTCAACAGGCGCATCGGGCGCATCTAAGAAAACAACAAAAAATATGCAAAATAATATTTAAATAAAAAAATTTTGATTCGGAAAAGTAAATTAAAAAAAAATACATTCGGGATACTTAAAATTGAGATGGTTGATGGAATTGTGTATGATTTAACATAATTGTTGTTGCAAATTATGAAGATGAAAATTTATAAAATTAAAACACAAAGATGTGTATAGATACATAAGTAGTTGGTAGACTTAAAAAAAGAAAAAGATCACATACAAAATTATTTACAGCGTTATTTTATATTGAACAAATTTAAACTAGGGATGTATAGAGACTTGCTTCGGAAAAAAATGTATCAACTTTATATTTTTATAATAATAAACATAAATTATGATTGGGATCGAACCAACTTTTTTTTTGAAGAGATTAAGATATAAGTAAAAAAATGGCGTTCCCCTTTTTTCGAAGTTAGCCTCCAAAATTTAGTCACGCGCTTTCGAAGTTGGATGTTCGAAAGTGGGTTTCTACTTGTTTTGTTTAAAAAACGAAAAAGGCAAAATGTAAAGGTGGCCTGCTTGCTTCTCTTGGTGGATTGGTGTCTCTTTTCTATTTAAAAGTGTATGTAGAAGTGTTATACAGGGCTAAAGTGAGATCTTCGAAAAAATCAAAGCAGTATATTTTTAATTATATAATATTTTTTCATTCATACACTTTCAAATTAAAAAAAAAGTACACTAATCAAGTAAGAGGAGCAAGAAGGGCACGTCCACATTTAACCTTTTTCAATTTTTTAAACAAAACAATTAGAAAACCAAACATTCGAAGCGCCCAAAATCGAACTTCGAAAGCCCGTAACAAATGTTTGGAGGCTAACTTCAAAAAACGGGCACCGCCATTTTTTTATTTATGTCTTAATCTCTTCAAAATGTTGGTTTGGTGCCATGCCCAGAACAAAAAGTTGATTTCGCCCTATAGTGTAATAATCACGAGTGAACTTGGCAAGACATTCAACTAGTTTTTGTCCAAAGCATAATTTTAGGCGCAGTTTTTTTGCCTGATGTGCCAGAGTACTTTTCTTCGAAAGGTGTTGTACTAAAAAAAATGGATTCTACTACAAATCTGTACCCCTGTCCTTTCGAATTTACTTTAGAAGATATTCGATGATAGTAGGCATCATTGTTTCGCAAATTTCAAGTTCAGTATTTGCTTTTCTGCGTAAAAATGATTTTTTTTATTTTATTATAATCATAAGAAACTAAATTTTTATTTTTATGATTTCTTGTTCGAAACACGGACCACGAAATTTACAACAATCGGAAGGGAGATAAAACAAATCCGAAGGGTACATACATACCTAATGGAATTCGAACATCGAATGTGTGCTAGTCGAAAATTTGTTACAGAGTACGAATCACTCGAAAGCGAAATAATTTTTCGTCGAATAGAATTACAGGGTAGGAGCCCATAATAAAAAGGGATTGTGATTCATATAGGGTAGGTCCTACAGTTACATTACAAATTTCACACTATACAAATTAATACATGGGTTTTCAAACATTTTTAGGTTCCATTAATTTTCTAACTGTAAATAATAAGCAAAGCAATGGGAATAAATATAAAAAATTCACATACATAAAGCAAGCACATAAACATTAATATAAAACATTTCAAGCAAGGAAGGAAATAATTTTAAAAGTAACTATTTAAAACTAAACTATGAGCAGAAATACAAATTTATGAACTGGACAGTTATCAAATATTCAAAAATCGTTCAAAGTGATTGAAGCAATATTAATGCGCTGACGCATTGATATGACTTTAAACTCATTACTGGAGAGATTTCGGGAAAGATTTTCTAGATTTTTTGTCTACGAGATACCCCTAAAAAGTGATAATGAAGTTTTTCGAATACATTTTTTAACTCTCCAGTTCACAATTATGAGGGATATAGATTCAATTATAGGGCATAAAAAGATTTAACTTCACTGATTATAGTTGACTTACACCCCTATTGTGAGTGTCGACCGCAATAGATAATCGACTACTAAGCGATTAGCGATCATCGAGCAATTGCGAGTGTCGCTCCGATCGCTTAATGAGCGACAATCGATCGTCTTTCTACAGCTATTTTTCAGTCGATGACGTGTCGATTGATTTGCAAAGTGCAAATAAAATTTATAAATAGTAAATTATTTTAATAAAAATAGAAAATATTAAAAAAAGCATTCGAAATTGGTAGTTTTTGTTCGATCAAGTTACACAATACCAATGTAAAATTCGATCGATTCAATCGAAAAGAATTGTTCTACTGCAAATCGACACTCGCAATAGGGGTCTTAAACAAATTTCTTAACAAGCAATATGTGTATATAAAAAAAGTAATAGTACTTGAAACAAAACAGAAATACTGTATATAGTAGTTTGTATGTAGGTATATAAAACATGTAATAAAATAAATACTTAAAACAAGACAAATAACATGATGTATCAGAAAATAAAAAAAGGGTTTTACCAGGTCCGTGTAACTTAATCTCTTTCCGTTTGTGCAGTTTAGGCGCAGCACCATGTTCTAGAAATATTCAAAAAAATAAATCATAAAAAATTAAAGTGAAAAAATAAATATAATAAGCGTAAATAAATAGGTATGTATAAAGCATTGAAATTATTGTAAATTATGTTGGTAGGCAAAATATAAGAAAATGTGCTGGCAATAATCGAAAAAAAAAAACATACTAATAAAGCCAGGCTTTTTCACAAGAGTCTTACGTATTGAAAACTTAATTATAGACTCTAATTTAAAGGTCAAAATTATTCATCGACAGTGGAGAGGAAGTTTGTCGCATTTCGGGTGCTGGTTCGAAAATTGCTAGCTCAGCAAATGGTTGAAGAATGTTTCGAAGTTAAAGATGAAGGAAAACCTGGAAATTAAGAATGAACCAGCCCTTGACTTCCTTAACTCAGAACTTGCTTCAAATCTTGACTTGATAATGAGATGAATGTTTTTTCAATCAAATTTCGAAACAATGAGTCTTTCAAACATTTCTTCAGCTGAAGCATTTTCGAACATGCAAACGAGATAGGGCGATCTTTCACTCAGCTGACTATCTGATATGTATAAGTGATCAGAGTAAACTGAAATATAAACTTTTAGCTTTAAGAAAAATATACAAAGTTATACAAATTTCAACTTTTTTAAAGAGAGTAAGACATAAATAAAAAAATGGCTTTCCCCGTTTTTCGAAGTTAGCCTCCAAAATTTAGTTACGGGCTTTCGAAGTTCCATGTTCGAAAGTAGGTTTCCAAATTGTTTTGTTTGAAAAATGGAAAAGGGCAAAATGTGGGCGTGGCCTGCTTGATTTCCTTGTTCGATTGGTGTCCACTTTTCGTTTTCAAAGTTGTCAAAGACGTCAAAAGTTAGATCTTCGAAAAAATTAAAAGCCGTATGTTTAAAAAATTCTTCAATTGATTTCGAAAAACTTCATGCCGTCGTAAAAAAAGTATACCAATAGAATAAGAAAGTCAAGACCACGCCCACATTTTTCCTTCTTCAATTTTTTAAATAGCAATTGGAAAAGCAAGATTAAAAGGGTCTAATTTCGAACTTTGAAAGCCCATAACTAAATTTTGGAGGCTAATTTCGAAAAACGGGGAACGTAGTTTTTTTATGTATGTCTCAATCTCTTCAAAAAAGTTGGCTAGATCCACTACCCAGAACAAAAGTTCAATTATGTACAAATTTTGTATAATACATTTTTACAACTTTTTTGTTAGTCACTTGAAAAAAAAGTTATAAAATAAAACCACGCTAAAGTTAGTTTTTGATTCGTCTAAATTTCGTGTTATTTACAAATAGCAGTGCATCATTTTATTCCCAAAAAAGTTCGAACATTTTTTTATTGTCTTCACACATTTTTCTACACATTTGAGTATATACAATTTTGTTCGTTTTTGTTTTTCAAATACACAGAGAAATGGAATTCAAATGCTTAAAAGAGAGAAAACAATTTTTATATAAATAAATCCAAATACATTGTCCATGCAGCGTTGTATTGACTGGTTCACCCATCAACGAATCCATATAAAAGGCCGTACCAATTGGTCCCCAACTATGTGGTCGTGCTTTGACGCGTTGTATGGCAGCATCACGTGCCCACGATATATTGCTATAACGACGATTACCATCTTGCAGCATGCCGCGATCGTCCACATGATAGGTGGCATTGCCGAGGCTTAGATGACGACGGTGTAGTAGCTTTCCACGCATGGTAACAGGGATCTCCTCGGAAGGCTGGATGACATAATTTTTTTGATATACTTATATTTTGTAGGTAAAAGGTACATTGAGAGCTAGGCTGTTGGTTGGAAATGTAGTTGACAAAAAAAGTGGAAAGTTGGGGAAAAAATAAGATTTGATCTGTCTCTTTTCACTGTCTTGCATTTATGGTTTATAGGAACCGGGGCAAGAAATGTCAATATGACATTTGAGAGAGAAATGATAAATGAGAGGGAGAGAGAGATAAATGTTAAGAGAGATAGAGCGAGAGACAAAGGATAATATTGTAAATTATAAGAATGAAGAGAGATGAAAAAAGAGTGAGGGAGGGAGAAAGACGGAGGGAGGGATAGAGAAAGAGGAAAAACTAAATAACTATTGCAGTTTGTGATCTTCCACCTAAGTACTTTTATGACAACTACATTTCCTTTGAATATATTTGCTTTCGAACTTAGAGCGAAACTCAATGGGGCTCATGCATAAAGCTCGAGCATTTGCTCAGACTCGATTTTTTGAGTGAAAGCTAGGTACTCACCAGAGCAAATGCTCAACATTTATGCATGAGACCCAACATATCTGTTCAACGTTTGAGATTATTGCCATCTGCGTAAAGAAATTACAAAGCAGATAAACAGTACGACAAAAAGAGTATCGCCTCTATGCTTTCAAATATGCCTACATTGTCAGCGGGATCAGTATTTTCATCAGGTGCACATTGCACTGAAACAGTTTCATTCCAAGATACGGCATTAATCGAGGATTGACGACGCCGAACGGTAGTGCTAGCGCCACCAACATCCGTAATCAAATTCGAAGAGATATTCGAACTTCCACCGCTGACGTTAACATGCATACTCTGGGAAGTTGGTGCAGGAACCACTAAAGTGTGCAACAAAGTGGACTGGCGATTTGAGTCCTGGGGAAAGAAAAGAAAATAATCTAGAAAATATTCCAGAAGAAGCAGTTAAATAGTATTGTGTTACATAAGTTGATGATGCAAAGACCTCATTTGAAGCCTCCGAATTTTCTTCGCGTATGACCGCAGGCAAATCTGAGCTCAGTACAGAGCCAAATGATAAACGTTTCACATCCAAAAAACCATCCAAAGGGATAGTAGTGCGATGTGAGCTGGGTGTGGTGGGCTTCAAGATCGGTAGAAAAAAATATTCAAAATTATTTCGAATTGGAAAGTCATATTTGTTACTTACCTGCGTGTGTGCTTGTATATCAATGGCAGGTAAACGCAAATGCACTGCAACATCTTCGGCGAGCGCAATATCAGCGTTCTCACTTTGTGAGTGTCCATCACCCTCGTCAGCAGCACCACATTCAAAACGGATTTTATGCTGCACCGTATCATTATCGATAATTTGTAGACACTCCTCGATGCTGGCATTACTCACCGTGTCATCAGGGCGCATTTTTCGAATGTGACTATCATTGCTGTTGCTTTCCGTTTCCGAGTTTGTAGACGACTCATCGACGGGCGTGTGATAACCCGAACCCTGACAGGAATTAAAACTGCTTTGATGCGCTAATGGCGCTACGCGATTGAGAGCAGGCTTCGTTTGTGTTTCATCGTATTCGTCAAATGCTTCTACACATATTTGTTTAGTTGATTGTTGTTGGAATTCTTTTTTGTGTATGTTTCGTATTTACAGTGTATTACACAAAACTTAAGAACACATACTTTTTTATACAAAAAATCCGTTTCGAAAATGCTCTTTTTACCGTCAAAGAAAATAATAATTGAAAAAAAAAAAACTCAAAAAAGTCACACGAAAATGTGGTACAAAAATCCAATGTATGGTGATTTCGAAAACGCAAAAAGTAAACATTACTTCGAAGAGGGTCACAAATGTTCCTAAATGCCCCTTTATGAGATTTCAAGCACACCAAAAATGTTTCTTGCAAAGATATTTAAAATTAAAATTTGTTCGAGGTTATAATCATTAACTTTGCGAAGTTCAAAATAGAGGATAGCGAGAATAAAAATGAAACCCTAGTTGGTTCAAAGATGTTTTGAATTTCAAAAAAAAAAAAAACATATTTAGCTTATACTTTCTAAAAACAAAGTTTTGATAATTTTGAAATTCTATAATTTTTGAAGTTATGCTATGCAGAGTGCAAAACGTAGGAAACCACATTTTCGAATATAAATTTGAGCTTTAAAAAATGTTTTTAAAAATTTTCGAAATTCGAATATTCTTAAAGCTATGTAAGAAAATATAAAAAAACCTTCAAAACGTAGGAAACCACATTTTCGAATATAAATTTGAGCTTTAAAAAATGTTTTTAAAACCTTCAAAACGTTAGAAACGGCCAATCGAATAAAAATTTGAACTTCAAAAAAAAAAAAGCTTAGAAAAAAAAGAAATGCTGGGAAGTCTAAAAAAGGTAAGAAACCGTATCTTCGAAAATAAATTAGAGTTGCGAAAAAATATTAATATTAAAATATTAAAAATTTTTCGAAATTCGAATGTTTTTAAAGTTATGCTAGAAAATAAGATCTACAAAACGTATGAAACCATAATTTGGAACATAAATTTAACTTCGAAATTCGAATGTTTTTGAAATTTTTCTAGAAAATAAAATTTTAGAAAATCTACAAATAAACTGCAACTGCGAAAAGACATATTTCGAACCAATTTGAGTTTCGATAATATTTTGAGGTCGTATTTCTTCAAAAAACACACAAAAGTACATATTTACATGTTTGTTTGAAGCAAGTGTTTTAACAAGATATCTGTAATTGTTTACAGTATAGATAAAATAAACAAAAGTAAGAAACCAGAATTTGAATTTCGAAAAAATTTCTATTATCACAGATTAACTTCGAAAATTTCCAAAATTGGAATTTCGAAAAATCCTTGAGACCGTATTTTTTATTTGGAGCTATTAAGCGAAAAAAAGGTTTACAAAAAAGCTTTGTAAGATAAATGAAACCCACAAAAGTAGAAACTGTAACTTCAAAAAAACAAAAAAAAAAAACAAATTCAAGTTCGAAAACTTTTCGAAATTTTTTATTTTATTTGGATTTTTTAGTTAAACAAAGAATTTCATTTAGAAAGCCGTTTTAAAGCAATATTTTTAGCTAACACAAGATGAAAAATAAAAATGGTTTGTAAAATAAGCAAAAATAATAAGAATTAGGTCGCAAAAATTAAGAAACCGCGTATTCGAAAAAAGTGAAGTTCGAAAAATTGGCCAATTTCAAAATGTATTTATTGGTCGATCGTTGTAATTATTATAAAGAAATATAGTTCAAACTAGAGTTTGAAAGTAGTTTTTCCTGCTCAGACTTGGAAAGTTACAGACTTTTATGTACACAATTTTCCAAAAAAAAAATAATGAAACACTTTTTAGAATTATACATAACTTCTTGCTTTTCATAGCATACTTATATCAAGAAATAACGCAATAAAATGGAAATTTGTCAACAAAGCACTAAACTGCAACTCACCATCGAAATGTGTGGGCCTATCAACGGGTTTTAACATTTTTTGTTGTGTGGCACGTATGCGTTCCATTTTACGTTTAATCTTTTCCAATATTTCATTTTCATGCTGTTGACGATGTTCAATTTGTTTTTGGCGCAAATCTTCAATGATGTCAGCACCGCTGAAATGATATAAATAAAAATTACTAATTCTCTCTAAGAGTTAAATTAGACTACGTAATCTCTCTTCGAATTTGGTAATACTTACCGCGTAGCTAATATACTATTCGCTTTTGTATCGATGATCACATGACAGAAATAATGCGATTTGAATATGCGCATTTGTAATATGAGGAAGGCAAAACAAATCGTATCCCATACTAAAATTGACGACTTGGTGACCTCCGGACACTCACCATCCGTCTCTGCAGTTTCAACATGTAAATCCGTGCGGAATGCACATGATACGCCAAGCAAATGTATTAGCCAACAACAATGTTTACTTAGAGAATTCAAAAATAAGCAACCAGCCATTTCTAAACAAGTCTTGACAACAATATTGAAAACATTATAAATTATCAACCAACGCCAACGATTAAGTATTTGTTGTATCGGACGTAAATAGAAATCTGAACCTTCCCATAGGAAAACAAATGCGCCAATTAAATAACCCAATGTAAGAAAATCGCTCATATTTGTGCCAGCGAGAAAGACCGTTGCCAGTGTAACCCAATAGAATCCACAGAGAACAGTATACATGAAAATATCCAGATAATTGCGTACATGTGATAGAAAATCATTTGTAGGATTTACAAAGTGTTCACGACCCATATTTTCAATATTTTTGACAACATTACGATTCGAACCACCGGGATAACTATCAGCAAATTTATCTTCGATGGTGTAAATACGCTTTTGACGCGTTACAATCATTAATAGGATAAAGTCGAATATCAATTTTTTCGAGTGATTATAATGCAAATCACCAGGTAGAAGTAACCAGCCTTGAATAGGTGCAGAGAAGCGTGAATGTTGCCAAGGATAATCTGAAATAATAGGAGAGATAAAAGAGAGGGAGAGGAAGATAATTTGTGTTAACAAGTAAGGAAGTCTAAGTTCGGATAAACCGAACATTAAATACCCAGCGGTAGTTTTCATATGATTTTCGAAATTTTCCATTTCGTAAGTGGGGCGGTTGGGAAGCTAGTATACCTTGTTCCAAATTTCATAGTTCTACCGTAATCAGTTTACAAGTTATGACCCGTGAAACTTCCAAATATGCCTCCCTGAAAAGTGGGCGGTGCCACGCCTACTTTAAAAAATTTATCAAAAAATCATAATAGAATGACTAGGGGGCTCATCCTACCAAACTATATCATTTTAGCCATTTCCGTTAGCGAATTATGTCAATTTAGGTGATTTTCGAAGTTTTCGATATCGAAATTGGGCGTGGTTGGAGAGAGATTTTATCCCATTTTATCAGGTATACTCCCAACGATACTAGTATGCTTTGTGCCAAATTAAATCGTTCTGTCGTATTCAGTTTAAAAGTTACGAGTCGAATTTTCAAAAATGCCCACCTTAAAAGTGGGCGGTGCCAAGCCCACTTTAAAAAATCGTAAGAGAATGACCAGAGAGAGTCACCTATAAAATTATATCATTTTAGCCATTTCCGAATTATGTCAATTTAGGTGATTTTCGAAATTTTCGATATCGAAAATGGTGGCGTGGTTATCATCCGATTTCGCCCATTTTCAATAGCAACCTAACTTGGCCAAAAAGTAACCTGTATATAAAATTTCATGCAAATATCTCAATTTTTACTCAAGTTATCGTGTACGCTGACAGACGGACGGACGGACAGACAAACGGACATGCCTTGATGAACTTTCATATATGGAACTCTATATCTATCTCGATTATTTTGTGCCGTTACGTAGTACCGCTTGTGGATAAAATTATAATACCCTTTTACTAGCACGCTGGGTATAAAAAGATATAAAAATTTCAAATTAAAAGAAAAAACCCACCTAAACACAAACTTGGTGGCAATCCAAGAAACACCATATATTGCAAAAATATGCATAATGCTATAAACACTTGAAATATGCCCCACACTGAGCTGCGTTTATTACGACTGAACAATAGCAATACTGTTAGCCATGCAACATAACCAATTGCTACAATATCTTGTCGATATGCCACAGTAATTACCAACATTATCAATGATATTTCTTGGCCAAATTTATAAAAACCATAATTGAATAGATATTGTATCATCGATTTTAGATTCTTTTCAGCTTTAGCACGATCTGTAGACGGAAATAGTACTTTAGCTTGTCCCCCTCTTGAATGGACATGTATCGCGCGCATTTGAAATTGCCTCAAGCTAACAACAGCATGCAATGTTACGACAATCATATAAATAATATACATTTTTATAAGTCCTATAAGACCATTTGTCGTTTCATTAGCTTTTTGTAGACCAAACCATTCGGCACTATTGCCATACGTTTCATTACCGATACGCTGGAAGTGTGAAAAATTGTGCATTATATTTTTTGTAGAAAATGAAAGAAAACACACATATACTTACGCATTTAACATCGTAATCCTCGTGCGTGATGTAACCAATTTGATAGATCATCTTTGTTAATATGATAATTGATACAACGAATGAGATTATGCGGCTTATGAAAATTTGTATTGAAGTTCGAGTTATGCAACCCAATATGCATAAAGCAACGAATATGATGTTGAGTACACACACCTAAAAGTAAGCAGAAAAAAAATCAAAAAATTGAAATTCGAAATTTTTTCAAAACAATTTTAGCTCGAAATTCGATGTCAGATAATTTAGAATAAAGAAAAGCTTATCAAAAATGAGAAATTTATATTTATTGACCGCTTTTAAAACCATATTGAAATTCTAACTATTTTCGATATTGAATTTATTTGTTCGTTTTGTAGTCGTGTTTTCGAAATTTTATTTTTCTTTTCGAAGTTAGATCATTTACGATCAAAAATTTAGATTTGAAACCTTATGGAAATTTAGTTGTTATGTGTACATGAAGTAAATAGCTTTTTTTTCAAGATTCATATCATTTTCGAAATTGAATTTAGTTTCGTGTTTTTTTTATTCAAGCAAAATCGGATTCGAAAATGTTTTGGAAAATAAACCATTTTCAAAGTTGATGTTTTACTGAAACAAAATTAGCTTTGAACCACTTTCGAAATTCAAATAATTTTCGAAATTAAATTTAGTTCGCTAGTAACTAGTTTTTATACCTATAGTGTAAAAGCATTTTTTGATGAACTAAAGTTGAACACTAGAGAAAAAATTAAAAATTTTTAAAACTAAATTCAGTTTGGTTCCGAATGCCCGGAATTGAAAAGTTTTGAACATTAACTACTTTCGAAACTACGATCATTTACCATCTAAATAGAATCGAAACGATTTCGAGATTCAAATTATTTTCGAAATTGAATTTAGTTTGGTAGTTTTGTATTCAAGCAAAATAGGATTCAAAAAAGTTTTGGAAAACTAAATATTTTCGAAGTTAATGATGTAAACAAAATTAGCTTTGAAACACTTTTGAAATTCAAATAATTTTCGAAATTAAATTTAGTAAGCTTGTTACGTATAGACTAGCTTTAATAATAATTAAAAATGAAAAACTACTTCGAAACAATTTCGAAATTCGAAATATTTTGAAAATTAAACTTAGTTGCGTTGTACAGTGTACAGGCATTTTTTATGAACTTAAGTTGAACACTAGCAAGAAAATGAAAGTGACTCAAATTTTCGGCATCCTTATTGTTTTCGAAAATAGTTTCGAAACTATTTTTACAAGTTTTTAAATTTTTTTTTAAATCAACACATCATACACTAACCATCAAATCCCTCTTACCTGACTAACGGCACATATAAAAGCTGTTAAATAAACCGCTTTGATGATATGTAATTCTAAGAAACGCCAAAACAATTTTTTCGAAACGATAAAATAATGCCTCAAAATATTTCTCAAACGTTTCAATGATGAAACTATTAAACGTGTAGCATCATTGTTAGGACGTTCATTTTTATTAGCTTTCGGACTATCACGTCTACCATCCAAAGCATCACGCGATGTTGAACCATGATGTTGCAGCGAATCGATAAAACGTCGATGAAAATAATGCACTTGTATGACGGTAAGTATAACGATTAGCGTAGGTGAGACTAGATGTAGAAAGAGATCTTTGGTTTTAAAACGCTCCAAACCAATGTCGTTTTGTCTATTGAACGAGAAAAGAATATTAGTATACGAAGTACTGAGTAGTGTTATTTTATGACTTATACTCACAGCGTTTGTGATACATTCAAATACTCAGACCAATATTGATCGAATTTATCAAATTGATAGGTATAAATCAAAATCAACATAGACATCGCATAGAAAATGATGAACAACCAAAAGCCATACATAACTTTAACCCATACTTTTGATGATGATTGGAAGACGAGTAAGAAGAATAGAAACAAGGCCATGTAACAAATGCGAAAGCCCGTCATAAATTTCCCCGTCATCGCACACAAGAATATCACCAACACCAACATCCAAATCCATAAGCGAACCAGCAGATTTTTCACAATATCACCCATTTTCTTAAGTACTTTTGATGTGTGTTTATGTTTTGATTCGATTGAACTTTCTGAATCGATAGTTTCGAGCGCTAATGAAGCGGGTGATTTGTGCTTGTTACGTTTTTCTTCGGATTTTTCTTGGAAAAATTGGCGCGAGGTAATCCAAAACATGAGTAGAAATAGTGTTTTCACAATGACTGGCACGCATGGATGTGTGCCATGTTCTTGAGGACGTTCTAAACCAATTTGTTGCAAATTAATGCCGGCGGTCTGGAATTAAAGTGAATGCTTAGAAAAGTTGAATAAGATTTAATTTGTATCATTTTTACCTCAACTTTGGTGGGTAGCTCGTCATTTTTCAAATCCATGCCATAAATATATTGTGCAATTAGTAACAGCTCCGCATAGCATACGATAAAAGGACTGGAACGCATCATAGCTTTACGCTGATTAGGTATCATCCAGAGTATATTCGCCCATAGCAATAGAACGAATGTCAACCAACTGTGATAGATGATGGCCCAGGTCTAGATTAAAGGCAAAAGAAACGACTTATTTAGGAAAATAAATTAACTTTGACGACTTTAAGGCCAAGCTTCTCAAATTTTCTAAATTTTTCGAGATTCAAATAAATTTTTGGGATTTTTTTACTCTTTTTTGGGCTTTAGGTGTTGTCACTGAGTATGTTTTTTAAAAAAATATATTTATATTTTTTGTTGCATAATCGCTACTATCTCGAAAAAGAAAATATAACAAACGAGATATACCAATATAGAAATGAAGCAAAAAGTATTTTAAGTCGTATTTCAACAAAAATATTTTTAGGTAGTTTAACCGCCGAGGCTTGGCACCTAATAATAACACTATACAACACCCATAAAATCCCAGACGGTTTCTCATCGGTTTCTAAAGCTTCTGGAAGTGTAGAATCCGAATATGAAGACTCGACCCTTAGCAAACCGCCCTCTGGAGAGAAAATCTAGGGTGACCCGAAGGATCTGACTTCAATTTCGGATTCAGCACACCCAAAACCTCAGAAACCGTCGAGAAAGCCAGTGGGATTTTCAAAAACTTCAATTTTGGTGTAAAGTGTAATTAGAATATTTTTCGATGTTTCAAATCGAGTGGGGAAATATAGGTACCAAATATCTAAGGAGGGAGACTACCTGGGGTTGTCATCTATGGATGTTATTATTACACTATACGACAAAATCAACTTTTTTTGAAGAGATTAAGACATAAGTAAAAAAATGACATTCCCCGTTTTTCGAAGTTGGCCTCCAAAATTTAGTTACGCGCTTTCGAAGTTGGATGTTCGAAAGTGGCTTTCTAATTGTTTTGCTTAAAAAATTGAAAAAGGCAAAATATGGGCGTGGCCTGCTTGCCTCTCTTGATTGATTGGTGCCCTTTTTCTGTTTAAAAGTGTATGTAGAATGGCCAAAGTTAGATCTTCGAAAAGATCAAAAGCCGTATATTTTTAATTATATAATATTTCCTTATACATACACTTTTAAATTTAAAAAAAGTACACCAATCAAGTATGAGGAGCAAGAGGGACACGCCCACAGTTAACCTTTTTCAATTTTTCAAACAACAAAATTAGAAAACCAAATCTTCGAAAGGCCCAGCATCGAACTTCGAAAGCCCGTAACTATTTTTTCGAGGCTAACTTCGAAAAACCGGGAACGCCATTTTTTTACGTATGTCTTAATTTCTTCAAAAAAGTTGGTTTGGTCTCATACCCCGAAAAAAAGTTGATTTTGTCGTATAGTGTTATTTTTAAATGTTTTTGGAATCTATATTAAGCGCCTTCACCGTTGGTAGGTAAAACTGCTAAAAAAAACAACCACAATTTCTTTAGAGAGTATCTAGGACAAACTAACTTTCCCGTAAATTATACTTAAAACAGCCTAAAATTATGCAACAAAAAATTCTCTGACAACAAAATTTAAATATCACATTTCTATACTCACCATCATTGATATATTTGTAAAAATATAACTATTCTGATATATAAATTGTCCAATGCTGAGAAAACCATAACAAATTTGATCACATATCGTATTTGTGAATATATCAGGCGACTGAACTGAAGCATCTGAAGGTATTTCTTCGATTGTTGTATCTCTGGCGTCACTTTTGCGTAAACGTTTTACGAGCTGATAGAGAAAAGAAGGTATTAAAACATTTGGACTTATATTTATTAAAGTAAAGATAAATATATAATTGGTGTAAGAACAAGCAGTTAGACCAAAGACAAGAGGATATTATAATCCCAATAATAACGCTTATTAACAAACATGATGTATATAAATATGTTGTTGTGCACCCGAACGATGCATGACGGATAAGACAAAATGACTGTGTTTAACGAACGCATCACCTGAGACCACATGACAAAAACTACAAACCTACATGTGAGATGTAAGGGAAATGTTAGTTAGTTAGGGGATATATTACCTTTTACAATTACATATGTTATGTTTTATTAGTGATACTATTTTCGAAAGGGATAGAATATGCTTAAATTATTTACTTTCACATGAAAATATTTGTTAGTATATACATCAAACCAGACCGAATAGAGACTAGTACTTATATGTAGCTAGATGGTAAAGAAACTTGATTTTCGAAAATAAGTTCGAAAATTTAAATAGAGGACAAGTCACACTTTTTATAGTTAAATACTACTTATATACAAACTAAGAAAAGAGATGATAGAAATGAGTCGTGAGATATATGACATATTTTTATGTTTATCTAATATTAATGACTGGTTAGTAGAAATAATAGGGTGTCGTTAAGAGCATCAATACTTTGCTAAGAAAATTCGTCTATCTAAGAAGTATAACAATCAATTTAGACAAACACTTTAAGTTAGACAAACAAGTTGAGTTAATTTTTTAAATGATATTTGGTTATATATTTTTTAAGCTTTTTTTTTTTATTTAACACATTGGTTAGTTTACGTACAGGAGTCGTTTCAGTCGGTTCGATAGTACTTTTTGGACGTTGGTCACGCCGTAACGAAACCTAAAGTAAAAGTAGAAAAGCATAAACTTGAAAATAAACACAATTGAAAGCAATAAAGTTGTGCATAAATATTAAGTTTTGTTTTTGAGATATTTTTGAAAAAATGGAAATGTGCAGGGTATGGAAAAAGGAGAAGGAAGAAGGTTCAAAGGAGGAAGGTTAGCAGGGAAGTAAGGAAATAGGCGAAACTAAGCCAATATAATTGAGGACAGTTGTAAAAGAAAAATAAAGTGAAAAAACGAAAGCTAAATTAAAGTAAAAAACAAAAAAAAAAAAAAAAAATAAAAAAAAAAAAAAAAAAAAATGACATTAAATAAATTAAATGAATGACATTAAATAAAATATTACAAAATAAAACAATATAAAATAGCACAATAAAAATTAAACCAAAATAAAACTGAAACAATTAAATTAAATTATTAAAAAAAAAATGGAAAAGCCAAAAATTATCAAAAAAATAATAAATAGTAGTTTTATAATAAAAAGGAACAAACAAAAAAATATATATATAAAAATTAAAAGGAAACAAAAAATGTTAAACTACTACATGGCGAAATAAAAATAAGATAAACTAAATCTAAAGATAAAATAAAATTGTAAAATGCAATTAAAAAATACAGTAAAAAAATTAAAAAAAAAAAAAAAATTAATTCAAAACAAAAACAAAGTTTTGCTAAAAAACCTCATTTACCACATTACAAAAACCTAAAAATCTACAAATTATTTCTTCATTACAAAAGGAAGCAAAAACTTATTCATCAAATACATAGTGGGACTGTATTTGCTTCAAGGTTTGGATTTTCCAAGCAACATTTGAAATACCAAATAATATATCAAACTATTTAAGTAGATATTATGTTGATAAGCGTCGATTATAATTTTCGTACTGGATTATATATGTTAAGTTATAGATTATTTAATTTATATCTAGTTATAGTATTTGCCATAGTATATGTAACGCTTCTAAGGCACCTTTTCTATGAAGAGAAATACCGAAAACATAGCAAACGGTACAACCTAATATTTCAGTACATAAGTACTTAAGTACCATATGGTCCATATTTTCTTGGTACTCTGGACGTCACTGAAACATGTTTGCATTTTTTTTTTTAACTTTTTGACGTAAATAGGCATGATTTCCCGGTTCAAAAAAAATATTTGTGTAATTTGTACTGAAATGTTTTCGGACGGTACTACCTTTTCGTGCTGATATATTATTTCATATATGGTATTTGTGTTTTTTGTGTAGTTGACATAAGTAAAAAAATGGCGTTCCCCGTTTTTCGAAGTTAGCCTCCAAAGCTTGGCTATGGGCTTTCGAAATTCCATGTTCGAAACTGGTTTTCTAATTATTTTGTTTAAAAAAAAATTGAAAAAGGCAAAATGTGGGCGTGGCCTGCTTGGCTCTCTGGATTGATTGGTGTCCTTTTTCTATTTAAAAATGTATGTAAGAAGTGCTATTCAGGGCCAAAGTAAGATCTTCGAAAAAATTAAAAGCTGTATATTTTTAACTATATAATATTTTTTTATACATACACTTTGAAATTAAAAAAAAAGTACACCAATCAAGTAAGAGGAGCAAAAAGGACACGTCCACGTTTATCCTTTTTCAATATTTTAAACAAAACAATTAGAAAACCAAATCTTCGAAAGACCCAACATCGAACTTCGAAAGCCCGTAACTAATTTTTGGAAGCTAACTTCGAAAAACGTGGAACGCCATTTTTTTACTTATGTCTTAATCTCTTTAAAAAAGCTGGTTCGGTCCCATTTTCGAAATCAGTTGAGACATTTTTTAAACACACGGCTTTAATTTTTTCGAAGATCTAACTTTTGACGCCTCTGGCAACTTTTAAAACAAAAAGTGGATACCAATCGAACAAGGAAATCTAGCAGATCACACCCACATTTTTATTTTTTTTTATTTTTATTCAAAACAATTAGAAACCCACTTTCGAACATAGAACTTCGAAAGCCCGTAACTAAATATTGGAGGTTAACTTCGAAAAACGGGGAACGCCATTTATTTACTTTTGTCTTAATCTCTTCACAAAAGTTGGTATGGTCCCATACTCAGCCGTCTGCTGTACAGTGTTATAGATTTATCTATCTAATGGGATGATTTATTAGTAAAAAAATCTGGAAAAGGCACGTCCAAAAATGGTCGAACAAATTGTGTAAGTTATTTATCATATAAAGCTCAAGGCATGGTGCTTTGCTGGGGAAATTTTAGGGTATAGACAGCGTTGGGGATCTGGATAAGGATAAGAATTAAGGGATGGGGTTAGGGTGAGTGATAGGCATATGTATAGGCATAGGGATATGTATAGGGTAGGGAGCTAGATAAATTAGGGATAAAGATATGGATAGGGATATAGATATTGTAAGGGATATGGATAAGGATAGGGATAGTGACAGAGGTCGAGGAGCGACCTAAGCCCCCCCAAAAAAATACGTGCGGTTTGTCTCCGACTCATGGGGGAAATTCTAAACAACAGTGCGTTCTTCAACCAAATTTTGAGATAGGGCTTTCTGAGATAGGTCTTTCTCCAAGAATCTTTTCAAATAGGGGAATCCTGAATATAGCCTCCTATAGATATATGTATGGATTATGATGCTCGCAGTCTGAGTAAAACGAGCCGCTAGGCGCTTGTATTCCAAGATTTCCTTACAGTTAAGCGTTGTGCACGTGACCAACTATCCTTTTTACTGCTACGCGACGATGAATGTGTTGTAACGCGTGATATTTGACGTGCTAATCTACTACCATTTTCTAATTGGCCTTTGGCGGGTTTAAACTTTACAGCGACCTAATTAGAGCAGTGCACAAAATTACAAATTCATTTTCGAATTTTTTTTTTTCGAAATAATAAAAAAAATACCAATATTTTATAATAATGCATAAACATAGTTTCAATAAAAAAGTTTTGTCAGTGTTACGTTCGAATTAGATTTTTTTTGTACGGAGCAGCAGGCGGTAGCGTTGTTGTTTGCACGCAAAAAGCAGCATTAAAAGAAAAGAAAGGTAAGAAAGATTTTTGATTAAATTTCGAACAATTTAATTTAATTTACATGGGTGGTTTTTTCAGCTATACAGAAAGGAAAATTTTTTAAATAAAGCAATGAAAGAAGCCCGTTTTTTTGTTTGATGGGTATATTATTTATGTTACAAACTATTGAAGACATTTTTTTTGTTTTCTGTTTTGTTATGAAAAGGTGTTTTAATGTTATTGTTTTAAGCTGTTTTGCTTTTTGTGCATCCCATAATATGTTAATACACTGTAACCATGAAATTGGTTGAAAATGCAAACAAGACCCCCAAAAGTATGTATTAGACATGTATGTATGCATGTATGTTTTTTTAGGTACGGGTAGTTTAATATGAAAAGTAGAAGTTAATTAATTAATTATCTACATATGTATGTACTTACATTTGCATTACTCAGTGACTTGGCGGTTAGCGCTAGCACAAAATATGTCAGCAACATTAAAACGGGTAGTATGAATGAGTCGAAACCATATTTTAGGTTATAGCTCATAACACGTATATCACGTTCACACGACGATAAGACCAACGGCTCCAGCGCGAGCAATCTGTGAAGTAATCGAAAAATTAATTTGAGTTAAATACTTAAGTGTAATTTAAAATCCTACTCACCTCGCAATCAGATTATCACTACTTAAATAGTGTTGCGCCCATGGTGTTTGATATGCGAGGATACACACCGAATGTGCTATGATTACCAACATTACAATACGTAGCACCAATGAGAAGCCACTGAAAATACAAACAAACACTTATAGAAAGCAGCAAAGAGAGTTCCAGTGGGTTGAGTTAGTCGTCATTACACTATACGACAAAATCAACTTTTTTTTTGGGTATGGGACTAAACCACCTTTTTTGAAGAGATTAGGACAGTAGTAAAAAATTGGAGTTCCTCGTTTTTCGAATTCAACCTCCATAAAATGGACTTTCGAAGTTCGATGTAGGGCCCTTCGAAGATTTGATTTTTTAATTGTTTTGTTTAAAAAATTGAAAAGGTTAAATGTGGGCGTGTCCTTGCTCCTCTTACTGGATTGGTGTCTTTATTTTCTTAATTTGAAAGTGTATGTATAAAAAAATATAATAAAATTAAATATATATAACTTTTGATTTTTTTCGAAGATCTCACTTTGGCCCTGTATAGCACTTCTACAGACACTTTTAAATATAAAAGGATTCCAATTAATACAGAGAGGCAGGCAGACCACGCTCACATTTTGCCTTTTTCAAGTTTTTAAACAAAACCAGTAGAAACCAACTTTCGAACATCGAACTTCGAAAGCGCGTAACTAAATTTTAGAGGCTAACTTCGAAAACGGGGAATGCCATTTTTTTACTTATGTCTTATTCTCTTCAGAAAAGTTGGTTTGGTCCTATACCCAGCCGGCTGCTGTACAGTGTTACATATCAATGACTGTGTGGATGATCACAGTTTTGAGTTCGAAATAACTTCGAAAGCGCGTAACTAAATTGTGCAGGCTAATTTCGAAAAACGGTGAACGACATTTTTTTACTTATGTCTTAATCTCTTCAAAAAATTTGATTTGGTCCCATACCCAGCCAGCTGCTGTACTGTGTTACATATCAATGACTGTGTGGATGATCACAGTTTTGAGTTCGAAATAAACATATGTCCGGCATCAAATAATAAATCTCAACTAATAAAGTATTGTCGTGTTTGAAAAAAAAATCTGAGATAGGGTATTTTTCAACCTTTCGCTGAGATATGGCGTTTTAGAATCGGCCGCCGGGGTAGGTTGATCTTCCATTCACATTACAGCCGAAAATTAACAATAGCTAAAGGGGTTGTCGGAGGGCATTTCGATTGTTCGTATTTCGGCCTAAATGCGTACAAATGGCAAAGTAGAAGAACACCTTTTTTTTTTAAACATCCGCCTCAAAAATTGTTTTAAACACGCCCCACCTCAGATAGTGCCCAAAACGGCCTTTCAGCGAAGAGGTGGCATTTTTTTAAATCAAACTCTGAAATTGAAAAACTTTTTGACGATGACCTGCTTAAAACATCACTGTGCTGCATCTGAAAAAGTTGGCAGTTTCCTTATTCTTTCTATTCAATGCTCCACCTTCCACTTTCTCCTGAGCATCATTTTTCATATCGTTTTTTCTTTTTATTCATATTCCCCTTCTTATTACTGTCCCTATCAATTTTCTATCTCTATCTCTATCCCTATTCGTAGCCCTACGTCTATCCCCATCCCTATCCCTATCCTTATCATTTTCCCTATCCCTATCCCTTACCTACCTCTGTCCCTATCCCTATCAATATCTCTATCTTTATCTCTATTTCTCTCCCTATCTCTATCCCCTTCTCCAGCCCCATCCCTATTCCTATCCCTATCCCTATCTCTATCCCTTAATCTGTCCCTATACCATCACTACATATGTCTCTCTCCATGTCAAGGCCTATCCTGATCCAGTCATCAATATTTCAAGAACTTTTGTTGGAAACAAATTTAAAAAAAATAATTAAAAATAAATAATAGAAATTATACTTACTGCCTTAGCGATCTAAAAGTGGCCCAGTAGCTCCCACTTAATAAAAATATAAGAAAATAGAATCCAGCAGGCGCTGACGGTCGCAAAATGGATATAATAAATAGCATCGCCAAACAGAAGAGCGGAGCTGAAAAAAAATAAAAGAGAACGTATGAAAAAATGTATAAGGCTCATATCCTGGCATGGGTAGCAAGTAAACAGCTGCTTAAGCGACTTTTAGCCAGAACTTCATGATCCTCTTGAGCGTTTCAGGGATTTTAGAATCTCACTACATTTCTTAGCTCTCCAAATGATATCAACTTACAAGAGGTGAAGTTCTATATATTCCAGCCCACGCCGGATCATTATTCCATTCAACATTAAGTATGTACTCACATATTCTCAATAGCCCATCAAAAAATGCTTCTTCTTCTGAGTTACTCTCCGCCTCTCTTAGAGGTATCGTAACAGCTTCGCCAATTTCTAATTGTAATGGTATCGGTGGTGGATTTTGTGTTAACTTTTTTATAATTATAAAAGAAGTCACCACTGTGATGAAAACTAGCATATCTGGCGCATGCCATTCAATAGCAGCAATAGGACTAAATTTGGAGAGAAAAAAGGGAAATAATTAATTAGGAAATTATTTACATTATATTTTTTATACTTAATTGCACTTACTGTAAATTTTTCAAATTAATGAAGCCGATATGTCGCAACAATTGTTGCGTAAATGAACACATTGCAAAGATCGAATCGATCTTCGCTGCAATTATTGTCACTTGTAATGCTATATGACATAATAATAGTAGTGCACATAGTGCGATGAGTATTATGAAAAATGGTCCAACAGAACTTTTAAAATTTCGATTGTTGGCGATGGGGATAAAGGGCGTTATAAAAAACATTAACAGGTACACAAACGATATGCCGGCTGGTCGAAATAGTGCAGCTGAAATGAGATAAAAAAATGTTGATTAACTTGTATGAAACAACATATAAAATAATGGTATTCATTTAACTTCGCATGTATGCAACTTTTTTGGGATAATTTTTGGACTTTCGCGGTACGATTTCGGGATATTAAGGACTTTTCTGGGATTATTTTGGACATTTTTTTTTGGCACCATTACGGGTTTCCGGACGGTTTTGGGACCATTTCGGTACTGTTTTGGGACCATTTCGGTACTTTTTTGGGATCATTTCGGGACTTTTCCGGGATCATGTCCTAACTTCTTTTTAGATCATTTTAGGGGCTATTGCCGTATTACCGTTTTCGGACCACTTTCCTCAAAGCAGTCCCGAAAAAGTCCCAATATGTTCCCTAAAATCATTAAGTAATGGTCCCGAAATTATCCCGAAAAAGTACCGAAAAGATCCCAAAAGAGTCCGAAACATATTCCGAAAAAGTACTGAAATTATCCAAAAAAAAGTCCCGAAATGGTCTCATAATAGACCAGAAAACCATCAAGAAGTGATCGCAACAAAGTCCACAAATAATTCCGAAATTATCACAAAAAAGTTCAGAAATTATTGCTAAAAGTACTGAAATGACCTAAAAAAATTCCGAATTTTCGCTATCGATTTTTACGATAATCTGTTATTGCTACAAATGCCACTGAAAATAGGCTCGCATAGTTGCTTTTATGACACAAACCAAATTTCATACAAAAATTGGCAGCTCAGTTGCGACTTTGCCATTTCGTGAAGTTTACGACAAATGCAATAAGTTTGCAACATTAAATGAATACCCTTAATGATAAAAGGAAAAGTAGTTATCAATCATGACCCATAACTATCCGTTATTAAGTTTGCCATAACCTCCAAAAAGTTCAATCCATGAACGGAATACTTCGAGGACAACTGACGATAGTTATGGGCAGTGGCGGATGCAGGATTTTGGGAAGGGGCGGGTTCAATTTTTTTTTTTATTTCGAACACATTTTTCATTCATTATTTATCAAAAGTGCCTTTTTATATTTTTTATGTAATTTTTACTATTTTTTTTTGTGTGTGTAAATTTTACTATCTTTTTTGTATACTTTTAAGGTACTTTATTTTGAACCTGAGAATCGTCCCCATGAATCCGCCCCTGGTTCTAGGTATACATATTTTACAGATGAATCAATTCTAATATTTTTTGATTAGACTAAGAACTTATAACGATACTTACCCAATACCAGCACCGCCGGCACCACAAAATATTGTATCGCAAGGCACCCATAGCTGACTGCCATTTTGTGGAAGATTTAGATAGTGTTCTTATCGAGGTTAAAATACCTGCATCGGTTGTTTTCTTAGCTACATCACCAGCTACTGAAGGTCACACAGGCCCTGCAAGAAAAAGAGAAAAAAAACCAAGTTAAGTTATTGTTCAAAAAAACCAAATTTTAATATGAATAAATTTCTTTATAATAATTTTTTTTTTTCACAGGTCGCAGAATACAGGATCCATATTCGGCTGAAGACTGTGCCAGACGATAACACTAAGCTCCCTTCCTAATTTCAATTGAATTTAAAGATAAACTTTTAGCGAATTTACGATTTTCACTTTTGTTTGATGCTAATCTGTCTGATGTTACAGTTCAAGGACGTTTGATGAAAGCATATCCTCAATGCACAAAATATACTTTGAAAATAATAGAAGAAAGGACAATGAGTTACAAAAATTTGATGAGCGAGAATGCGGGCTGGGATTAGCATGAAAAGGCACAATACATTAAATACAACACAATAAGCTCGTAGGGTCAGCACGCGGTAAAGCGGGGCTAGGATAAACGGGTGCTAACATGAATAAATACCGAAATTTGAAGCCTTTAGTACCTTGGGAAAATTACGTCTATTTAGGATAAGCCAGAGATTTCGAACTAGTTCATAAAAATGAACTAGTTCATAAAAAATGAACTAGTTCATGTAGTTCGTTTTTCGTTCATTTAGATCAATTATTTGTATTTTTCCCTTAGGAAATAACTGCTAAAACACGTCCAAAAATGTTGAGTTTTAAGGAAACAAATTTTACCTTATGTACGGTAGTACAAACCCTGCTAGCCAGCAGAGGATAAAAAAATACTTTGTCGCGTTTACCAAGAAAACAGGATAAAAAAGTATAAATTTGACGAAAATTTTACATAGTTCAAGTAGTTCTAGAGCAAACAAGCAGAGAAGGTGGGAGCGCAGTATATGGTTTGTTGTTGCTCTCTTACATATTTTTTATACTCAAATACTCCAAGGGACATCTCATCTTCTCTTGACACTCTCCATGGTTCCGAGCCGTACATTAGAGTTGGTAATGTGAGAGTTATAGAGCATAATCTTTGTCGAGAGAGGACTTTACTTTTCAATTGTCCGGAAAAACTCTAGCTGGCAAGAGTGATTCTCCGTAGCGGCTAAACTCTGCTGCTTGCATTATTTTCTCCAAATGCCTAAGAGAGGTCCTTCCCGATTCTGACGGAGCTGTTGGTATTGCTCAACGTCATTTGGCAAAGCCGTATTAGCTTTGTGGGAAGTCAAACTCAGACATGGCGGCATGTAGGCAACTTCTTTTCGCACTGTCAAAAGCGACATAGACAATCTCTTTGTGCGTCGTATCTTTAATCATAGGTCTTTTCCAGGATTTGGCGTATCGTGAAGATCTGGTCGATGGTAGACTTGCCAGGGCTAAAGCCACACTAATAAGGTCCAATCAGTTTGTCTAAGTTGAGCTTCAGTCCTTTACACAATACGCTAGAAAGAACCTTATATGCGATATTAAGAAGACTGTAGTTGGTGCGGTTAGCGGGATCGCCTTTCCTGTGGATTGGGCAGAGCACACTTAAATTCCAATCCGGAGGCATGCGCTCCTCCGATCACATTCTGGTTAAGAGCTGCTTTTTATCAGCTCTTCGCCTCCGTGTTTGAACAACTCGGCGGGTAGTCCGTCTTTTCTATGCGCTTTGTTGTTTTTAGCCGGAATATTGCTATCCATCTCTTCATCATAGTCGGGTGGTGGGACGACCCACAATCCATCGTCAGGGATTGGGGTATCGGGAAACCTTACGAAGCGTAGGAGTTGGCAGGCAATAAAAAGTTGTTAAACAAGTAAGGAAGTCTAAGTTCGGGTGAAACCGAACATTACATACCCAGCTGTGCACATAAAATGCTGTTATTCTTTGTTTTGTATAGTTAATGGTGTTAAAATTAATAAAAATTGCTTGACTCATAAGTGGGCGGTGCCACGCCCACTTTCCAAAATTTTGAAAAAATTATGTAAAGAATATGAAAGTTGATGTATGTACCAAATTATATTATTATAGCGAAATCAGTTAATTAGATATGGACTTTTCAATATTTCCACCTCCTTTCAATATAACTTTTATGAAAAAGTAGGCGTGGTCGCGAAGCGATTTCGTTTATTTTCTATAGCTGAATTTACCACAACAATAGTATGTCCTCTACGAAATTTCGTTATACTAGCATAAACTGTTCTGAAGTTATTAAGAGTCAAAATTTTAAAATTTCTTCAAATATACGTGGGCGGTACCACGCCCCCTTTTCAAAAATTTTTATAAAATCGGCCTTAGAACATCTAAATCAATACATATTGCAAATTTTATCATTGTAGCTGCTTCTAATATTGAATTAACCCATTTTATACGTTTTTCGAAATTTTCGATATCGAAAAAGGGGCGTGGTTATGGTCCGATTTTACCCATTTTCAATAGCAATCTATTCTGAACCCAAATAAGTACGCGTGCCAAATTTGGTGAAGATATCTCATTATTTGCTCAAGTTATCGTGTTAACGGACAGACGGACGGACGGACAGACGGACGGACATGGCTCAATCAAATTTTTTTTCGATCCTGATCATATTGATATATGGAAGTCTATATCTATCTCGATTCCTTTATACCTGTACAACCAACCGTTATCCTAACAAAGTGTACAAGTACAGCTGGGTATAAAAAGGATACAAGAAATTATGGCGGCCAGAGAGACTTAGTATTTCCATTTTCATTGTCAGTGTCTTCAGTGCTTTAATTTTGTGTGTCAGTGCTTTAATTAACAAAACTAATTTGCGGAAATAAACATTGGCACACTCTTTTTTAATTATAGTCTTTGAGTCAACAACATGAACACGGTCAGACAGCACGTAAAACGTAACAGCAACAAAGCCTACTTATGTATGCTGGTGGTGCCTACTACAAAAGGAAATGGGAGGAGGTTGAGTGCTCGACAGGTTGTCTGACTGCATTCTTGAACAAAAAGGCAAGCGAGAATTTTGAAAGGCAAATAAAAAAGCAAAGCAAATAAAAGTAGGTGCCGCGCCTCTTTTTTTGGTTAGTTGTTTTGGTAAGTAGTTTTGGCATTTTTAATATTACGTGACTGCTCGTTTAGCGGTCAAATAACAGCATTTTATACACTTGACACTCGCAGCCTTGCATTGCAAATGTACATATTACATACAAAGCTCTTATGAAAATTTTCGTTTTGGTTTTAGGTGTCTCAGCAGGATATTATAAGTACTTGAACAGTGGGGTGGAAAACTTGTCAACAAACTTTTTGTGAATCTTAATAGAATTGACTTAGAATAGCAGTACATAAGAATTATCTAATTTAGGTATGGGGAATTTCAACGTCAGGAAATGAGAAAGTAGTAAAATATGATTATATGGTGAGAGACTTCGTCTAGTTATTTGGGAACCAGCATTAACACCGAAAATAATATCAGTCCAAAAATCCAACGGACAATCAATCTTGCCAAAAAGTATTACCTCGAACTAAGTAGGCAATTAAGAAGAAACAAAGATCACGCTCTATAAGTCTCTCATCACACCAGTCCTCATGTACGGCTCGAAATCATGGACAGTGTCAAGAGAAGATGAGATAGCCCTTGGAGTATTTGAGAGAAAAGCTATTCAGAAGATTTATGGTCCTTTCCGTGATGCCAACGGTGAGTATCGAAGGAAATTTAACGATGAGCTGTACGAGCTTTACGCAGACCTGACCATAGTTCAGCGAATTAAGGCCCAAAGGCTCCGCTAGCTGGGTCATGTTATGCGAATGGACAAAGAAGCTCTAACACAGAAAGTTTTCCTATCGACACCCGAATTCGGCAGCAGAGGAAGGGGGAGGCCTCGAATGAGATGGAAACAGCAAGTGGTGGATGACTTGAACTCCCTTGGGGTTTCCAATTGGCGCCAGTTAACGCTAAAAAGGAATGACTGCCGTGCTTTGATACGAAACCCGCCAAAATCGCCTAGGCGATTCTAACTAGAACCATAAACCTCGCACATATTTTATTTAGGCTAAAACGCGCGGATATAGAGTGTATTCAAATCAAATTTAGGTAAATGTCATGTTTTGCGATTATTGTAATTTTTTTTAGCGACCACTGTGTTCCCGTTGTAAATTTAATTTTTTTAAAGTTGAGTGTAAGGTTCAAGGATAATCCTTATACAATTACACAAACGAATATGACAGGCGATGTTAACTTACAGTGACCTAAAAGCAACAGTAATGCTAATAACAATAAAAACAAAAAAACAAAGTACTCAACCCAAATATGCAAGTGGCATTGCGCCCACTCCCAAATGCGGGCAAGTATTCATGCTAAAAATTTGTTTATTTGGAATTTCTCAACATTTTATATATGTCACAGGAAAAAGGGAAAGTTAAGTATGTCAGTTAAGCGCAAACGTTTAACAGGCTTACCCATTTTTGCTAAGCTATGCTTGTGCTATTACTAAATTTATATTAACATTCATTCATACATGATTAGCATGAAGATAAGTGAGTAAGAGTTTTGTAATTCTGAAATATTTTACGCTACTGCCCACGAGTCTTTTCACTTACGCCAAATTATTCGTACGTTTTTAATTTGATAAAGAGCTAGTTTGTAAGAATTTTTTTTTTTGTAAAGGAATTCTACGGAAATGTCCATTTTTGCGAAAGGGAAATGAGAAATTTCAAGCATTTCCAGGCATTAGTACTCCGTTTAACGCGACGTACATGCACTCATAAATATTATTAATTAAGCGTAGTAGCTATTTTATTTGAATTAGTGAAATTAGTTTTATTACCTGCAACAACACAAAATGTTTTATGGTATGCAAATGACATTTTATGAGCTCATCAATTTAATAAATTAAGGCAGGAACGTGCTGACTAAAAAATGCGTTACCAAAACTGTTGAAATTCGCAGGAAGTGAAAAGCGATTGTTTATGACAATTTATGCGATTATAGCCGTGCTTATAATACATATGTAACAAAAAACCATAAAAACTGAATTTGTATAAGGACAACAGGAGCCTTTACAAGAATATTGAAAAAAAAAAACGTATTCATTAGAAAGGGGCAAGGGAATTTCAAAAATGTTTTAGTAGATTCCGTAACAACATGTTTTCAAGCAAAATTAATTGTGTACATCTTGAAACTTGGCAGTTATGAAGTGCACTTTTTATCGGTCATACACGGCGTATGAGTAACATTTAGTTATACAAGTGAGAAGAGTTCAGCTAAATTGTAGTCATGTTTTGCTGGATATCTGCCAAACGGACAGAGATATCGAAATAAAATTTACACTACTTTCAGCCCCCCATCAATATATTTCTTTTCATAAACATTATATCAATTGGTATGGTAATGGTATGGTAATGGTATGGTAATGGTATGGTAATGGTATGGTAATGGTATGGTAATGGTATGGTAATGGTATGGTAATGGTATGGTAATGGTATGGTAATGGTATGGTAATGGTATGGTAATGGTATGGTAATGGTATGGTAATGGTCAAGATACGCACTGATCCACCTAGTTATCCTATATTTGAAAGGAAAAAAGTGGGATCGCGGGAAACTCTCTTTAAAAGTTTGTGTCATTTGCAGGGGTGTTCAATCTTTGATCAGACAAGAAGAGGGAAATGTTCAGCCGTCATTACAGTGACGAAAAATTTCAAGTGAGTAGCCCGTAGCAGGAAATAAAAAGAACATAAAAAAGGAAATAAAAAATGAAAATTTCAAAAACGTGATAAAATCTCACTGGTCCCTGTGTATGACTCAACACGCTCTACTTTATATGGTTTTTATAAATGCCTTCGCATACACAATATGCATTTTTACATTACCTGTCATGTTTCAAGTACACAGACTTTTGGTGATTTTATTTGCTTGAAAACGTCAGTGTTTATTTCGCAAAGTTTATGTTCTTTAAATCAACAATCGAAAAAAAAATGCCAATAAGCGGAAGTGCTTTTCAATCAATTTTAGTAGATGGACGTGGCGTATGAGTAATGTAGAATGCAATTGAATGAGCGGATTGAACGACTTTTATGGAAAAAATAAAGTAAAGAAATTATTAATAATAATAGTGATAAGAAAGGAAATTGGTAACGTTGATACCCATATTGTACTAACAAATGTGCACATAATGGTCGATAACTCCGAAATCGGTCGAGTTATTCAAATAAGGAGTATTTGAAATTTTAAGTTAAAAGTCTAGTAATACAAACGGCGAGAGTTGCATTCATTCTATTCATAAATTTTTAATTGATACGGGCACAAACATATAGACATATGTACAAAAATTCTCAAAAACTGTTGATTTGGATTCCATAAATTAAGATCGCTCGATTTTCAAATATCGACCTGCGACAATTTTGTTTTATGGAGGCGTGACAAAGCCTTGCCCGGCCGCGAACACCTAGTTTAATACAACTCAAACTTTATTGTCAGAATTTTATTGCATTGTTTATATTTTTCGTTCATCTGCATGACTTCAAAAACATTATTTGCAAAAAATTCAACTCAAAAACAAAACAGTGAATTGATTTCCCTGTTGTATATTTTCATTTTGATTTTACATGTAAAATTTGCCAAATAAACTTGTAAATTCGTCATAAACACACACTTTGAAAGATTGATGGGCGATAAAATAAATGCAACGAGAGGTTAAATATAACAAAAAAATAAGTATAGGTACTTAGTTGTGTTAATAGTTTGAAAAAAAATATTCATACGCCGTGTAGGAACTATAAAAAGTGCAGTCTAATTGCAAAGTTTCAAGATGTAATCAATTATTTTAGCAAAAAAACATATTGTTACGCAATATGCTGAAATACTTTTGAAATTCCAATGTCCTTTACTCGTGACTACGTTTTTTCAATATACTTGCAAGGAATCCTGTTATCCTTTAAAAAATTCAAAAAGGGAGATTTGTTACACACTCTTTTAAATATGAGCCAAATATTAAAACTACGTAATTTTCGAAGCCTTAATGGACTTTTTGCGAGCTTGTTAGAAGCGGCCAGCAAAAATTTTAACTTATCTTAGAATAATAAAACTTCGCTAAAACGCACCGATATAGAGGGATGCATATCAAAATTTGAACCTTCACTTTTTCAATACACTTTTGGGACAGTCTAGTGTAGATGATTATTAAGCACAACTAGGTATACAAATAAAAAAAAAAAAAACAAAAAAAAAAAAAACATACAATAAACCAAAATTGAGTAAAAGCAAACCAAATATTTTATCGCTTGAGCAAATACAATTACAATACATTGCAAAAACATGAAAATCAGCTGGTTTTAATATTTCTTTGAAATACAAAATAAGATGAAACGACCGCCAAATTCAGCTGTGGTACAAAATGATTGTTGCCAGGCCAAACTATGTAAAATGAAAAATTTCGGAAAAATAATCAAAGTTCTTGAGATTTGAATACTATTTGTACATGAGGGTGTTTCAATAAAAAATTCTCCCTTAAAAGTTGAGATCGGCTAAGTTTAAAAATGGAGATATTTTTGAACAGAAACAAAAAAACCGTGAAGCGAAACTTTTTTTAGGCAAAATTTTATACCACTAGGAGACGAGGGAAGCAAGCCTACGGGTAAAAAGCGAAGTGTTGACAGCTCGAGTATAATAAGATATGCTTCTAAACAATATAAGAAAATATGTAAAAGTGTGATTTAAAAAAATCCCGAGAATTTTGGTAACTATTGAAAATGTGCGAAATCAGACGATAACCACGCCCCCTTTTTCGATATCGAAAATCTCATAAATTGACATAACTCGGTGGCTGAAGTGGCTAAAGTGATATAATTTTATAGGTGAATCCCCCTGGTCATTCTATTATGATTTTTTAATCAATTTTTTTAAAGTGGGCGTGACACCGCATTTTCGAAAATTCGACTGGTCGTAACTTTTAAAGTGATTACGGTAGAACAATGAAATTTGACACAAAGCATACTAGCATCGTTGGGAGTATACCTGATGAAATTGGAAAAAATCGCACTCCAACCACGCCCACTTTCGATATAGAACAATTCGAAAATCACTTAAATTGACATAATTCGGTAACGGAAATGGCTGAAATGATATAATTGGTAGGATGAACCCTCTAGTAATTTTATTATGATTTTTTATATACCTGATAGAATTGGTCGAAATCGCTTCCCGACCACGCCCACTTTCTATATGGAAACTTTCGAAAATCACATAAGTTGACATATTGGGTATTTAATATTCGGTTTACCCTTACTTGTTTTCAAATAACTGTACTGTGTTTGCTAGGCAGCAACATGTAGTATACAAAAGTATGTTGGAAAATCATTTTTGATTGCCTGTGAACAAATGCACTGCATGTCTTAACCTTTACGGTGATGATTTCGTTGTTGTGAAAATGCTACGCATTGAATTAAACATTCATGGCACACTTTGAAATGCAAAGTATGCAATTATTGTAAATGTAAATAATTTAATAACTTATAAGTGAACGCATATAAATGTACAGAAATATGTAGTTACTACACAATATTATTTTTTATATCGAAAATCAATTTAGTTTTACGGTAATGTCGTATGTAATAAAATCGAAGGCATAGACTAGCACATCTAAAATTACCGCCCGATGGCGCATTTTACTATTCAAGTTGTAGACAAGCTCATTTCATTGTTTGAGAATCAACTTTTGTGTACAATTAGGTAGACATTTTAACAAATTGCTTTTTACCCAAACGTAAAACTTAATCCCAACATCATTCATCATTCCAAAAGATCTTTTCATTTTAGGTTTTCCTCTTCACATTTTCTCTTTTATACCAAATTCGTGATTTAACTCACTCTTGTTCTGAAGACAATCAATTCATTAGGCAAGAACATACAAAAGTGTCTATCTTTTATGCTTTCTTATTTTATGTTAAAGTTGAGGATCATTTTATTTTTTATCCAAAAAATCACAGAATAACCAAACTGTTCTCGTAAATATGTATGTATAAAAAAACAGAGACAAAAAGTTACGTCATATTTACTCTCAAACTAGCACTAACATGCCGATTTTTTTTATTTTAATTCGTTTTTAAGTAGTGCCAGTATTTTAGAATACAGATTTTATGTTTTTGTTGTTGTTAATGTTATTTTTAAATTTATTATTTGATTTCATTCTCATAATTCGAGTGTAGACACATTTGTATGTACCTACACTGAGCGAAAAAAAGCGTTGTTAAATTAAATTTGATCGTTGACAATCACCGCTATTCTGATTGTCGGTACGAGAGTCGTTTGACGAAATTTACAACAAACGCCATTTCCTTTGTCGTTACGAGGCAACCGTCGACTTACTCTTTTACGAATTGGAATTCTAGTAGTTAAGCGTTAGTTAAACAATTTTAAACGTCTTTATAAATGTCAAATTTTGTGGTATAGAATTTACTGCCCGACACATATACAATTTTGCTAACTAAGTTTTTATTTTAAGTTATTTACAGCTAATTAAGTGAAATATCTTTCCCTTTTTCTTTCTCCTCCTCTTTCCCGTTCTCTTTCCTTTCTCCTTTTCCGTTTATGTTTCTTTTCTCCTTCTCCATCGGTTCTATCCTTCGTTCCCTCCTTTTTTCCTACTCCCCTTCCTCTTTCACTTTCGATCCCTCTTTCCTTTCCTCCTTCTCTTTCTGTTCTTATTTATTTTCTTCTTCCTACTTTTCTTCCTCTTCCTGCTTACTTATTTTTCTTTTTCTAATTTTCTTATTTCACTTCTTTATCTTTCTTTTACTCCTTTTTCTCTTCCTCCTTTTTTTCTCTTCTCCCTTCTCTTTCCAGTTTTCTTTTTTTTTACTTATTTCTCTATCTTTTGCTTCTTTTCTTCTTTCTTCTTTCTCTTATCATTCCATTTCCTCCTTCTCCTTTTCGTCCTTCTTTTTTGCCGCTTTTTGTTTCTTTTCCTGTTTTTCTTTTTTTTTACTTATGTCTTTTTCTTGTCCCCTTTACTTTCTTTACTCCTTTTTTATTTTCCACCTTTTTCTTATTTCCTCCTTTTCTTTCTTTTTTTCCTTACTTTTTCTTCCCCTTTCTTCTTCTTCCTTCCATTTCTCTTTCTTTCCCTTCATCTATTGCTTTATGTCTTACTCTTTCCTCTCTTCCTAGTTCTCTTTCTCTTCGTCCTTCCCTTTCCCTTTCTCCAAGAAATCGGTTCTCCTTTTCGCCCTTCTTTTTTTTGTCTCCTTATGTTTCTTTTCCCTATTTTCTTTTTTTACTCATGTTTTTTTTCTTGTCTCCTTTTCTTTCTTGTCTTCCTTACTTTTTTTCTTCCTTACCTTTCCCTATTTCTTTCCCTTCTTTTATTTCTTTACGTCTTACTCTTTCTTCTCTTCCTAGTACTCTTTCTTTCCGTCCTTCCCTTTCCCTTTCGCCAAGAAATCGGTTCATAGTTAAACAACAAATTTCAACGTAGGTTAACTATCATAGCTATTTTTTGTCGATTTGACATCGTTTTTGTTGAATTTTCACTGTTTTCCTCAGTGTACATAATTGTGTTATACAGAACTATCATACAGTCCGTTGAATGAAATTAATAAAATTTCTTAAGATATTCTTCCATCAACTCAAAATATACACATACATATGTACATGCATAACTTTTAGATCGTAAAAACTAAAAATACTTTGTTTTTCAAATGTACCGAAAAAATCCTTATGGTCTAGTTATGTATGTTGGCGAACGATTGCTCAGACGAACGATTCATCTGCTCATCTACACCCTCCTTTAATTCAGAGATGGGCATTATTTTATTTTTGTGTGACGAAAAACTCAAAAATACATACTTTTTTATTCATGATTCAAAAAAATTTGAGTGATGAGTGATCGGTTATTGGTTATTCAAAAAAAATCAAATAACCATTTTCGGGATTATTTCGGTACTGTTTCGGAATTATATCGAAACTGTTTCGGGATTATTTCGGGGCTGTTTCCGGATAATTTCGGGACTGTTTTAGGATCACTTCTGTACCATTTTCGGAATAATTTCGACGATGTTTTTGGGATCGCTTTGGTAACATGTTATTTTTGAATACAAAACAACCTGTCATTCATCACTTCAAATTTTATAAATGACGAATAATTTTTTATTTTTTTATTTGAATAGTTTTGTATTCCAAGTGGCCCATCCCTGCTTTAATTCCCTTATAATACAATTTAAAGTTTTGAGATAACAGTCATAATACTAATTTACAAGCAGTCCTTAATTTCTTCATTCTAACTTACAACACACCTTCAATCTTATCTTAATCTACTTATTTATTCCACATAAAAATATGTGATGTAAAGTGCATCACAACCACTCCTCTACTCGTATCGCACAAAACGCTGAGGGACAAGTGCAACAAAGCAAAAGGGAAATTAGAATAAGTAGCTTTCGTTATCACAACATCACTTCAACAATAATATTTTGCATTAAAGTACAATTGAAGGAGAGTTGTGCAAACAAAAAAAAAACCTGAAGAGTGCATCCACTTATTCCATGTGGTCATTCCCCTAATCGGACAACAAATATGCGAGCAGACAAGTGGCATTTGTACCGCAATCCACACTTAAGGGGAGGCAAACGACCTTCAAGTGCTGAAAAAGTGCAGAAAATAAAATAGGGCGGACGACGATCTGTAAATTCTCTAAAGCCAAGTTTGAACAAAAACACACCTTAGTTCATACCCATATTTCAGTTACTTACATATGTAGGTCACGATGTTGGCAACTAACTATCATCGATTACCAAACATGTAAAGCCCATAGGGGTGCTGTAAATATTTTGGTATATAATCTAATACAAAATAAATAGAGCATTTCCCATGTGCCAATACGAATGCAATATTTGCTCCCAAAAATTGTTTTGTTTACATATTCATTGATTGCATAAATATTAGGGGGATTCATCAAAGGTTATAAGTTTAGGAAATGCGTAAACTTATACATTTATCATTGAAAAAGTAATTTTCGACCCATTTTCAGCATACTCTGCTTCTATTTTTGTCCAGTGCACATTGAATTGGATAAATTTACGAACTCTTCGTTCCATACAAATTTTGACACTTCATTTATGATACATTTACACTGCAAAGTTATTATACTTTTCCACTGCAAAGTTATTTTGAGAATGTTTGTCCGCGGAATGAATTTGTTTGCCAAATTAGACGAATTTAATTTAATTTGACCTAATTTGGTGATCTAATTCAATCTGCGAATGAACGGTCTCGAAAAAACTTGGCATTGACGCATTTGGTGCAGTGTAAATGTAGCTTTACACACTTCATAAATTTATACGTTTACACGCTTTATAAGGTGTTTATAAGGTTTGACGAATCCCCCTATTATTGTTTATTTTTTTTCATTCTGTCTGCGTCTTTACTGTTTACGAGTCAAATTAAATTTTTAAACCAAATTTAAATTAAGAATATGGGTTGCAGAAGAAAACAAATGATTTTAATAGTACATTTACACCGCACCAAACTGGGCAAATTTGACGAAAAATTGCAGAAAGAAAGAAAGCTCAATATATTTTTAGCTGAAAAGTGCGTTTTTGAAACAAATTTTGAAATAGAGCCTTTTCGAAAAATATATTGAAATAAGGCATTCTTTAACTAAACTCCGAAAGAGGGCTTTAATAAAAAAAAATTCAAATTTTTAATGTGGCCCTTTCACTCAGAGATCGATATGGCATTTAAGTTAAAAATCTATTAGTCCAATTTTAAATATTTTCGTAAAACTTTTTCCCCGCGGAAAAGTAACTGCAACTATTTTCTCTAGGGAGAAGAACAATTGGGAAGAACGAAATCATCTGTTTTTTATTCCGTGAAGGAAAAAAATCAAAGCAGCGAACTACAAGTTGAAAGAGACGCTCGGCGAAAATCTCATTAGAGGTTATGATATGATGTTGGTATATCGCCGCCATTAGTTTTTGTTTAGTTTTGTTGTTGAAAAAGTCCTTAATGATCCCGAAAGCCATCCGAACATGATCCCGAAATGGCCCTGAAAAAATTCCTCAAAGGGAGATGTTCCCGAAATGATCCAATAACATTCTATGCATGATCCCGAAATGGTCCTGAAAAAGTCCCTAAATGTTCCCGAAAACAGCCCCAAAATGATTCCGAAAACAATCCCAAAATGGTCCTGAAAAAGTCCCTAGAAAAGAGTTGCTCCCGAAATGATCCGAAAACATTCCCGAAAATAATGCTGAAATGGTCCTGAAAAAGACCCTAAATGTTCCCGAAATGGTCCTGAAATAGTCCTTCAGAGGGAGATGTTCCGGAAATGATCCGAAAACATTCCATAAATGATCCCGAAATGGTCCTGAAAAAGTTCCTAAGTGTTGCCGAAAACAATCCGAAAATGATCCCGAATTTGTCCTGCAGAGGGATATGTTCCCGAAATTATCCAAAAAAATTCCCGAAAATAATGCTGGGAAAGTCCCTACCAAAAAATTCCGATGCTGAAATGCCGAAGTGGTCATTAAAGCCTAGATCTGATATAACTACTGTCATAAAATTAATCGAGTTAATGTTAATTTTTGACACAATTTCGAATCTGGTAAAACTGGCTTTGCAATTAGTTTAACAACTTAAGCAACAGAAGACTGAATGAATGTGTTCGAAAGGCAAAATTTGATTATATTTCTTGGGTCAATCGAATAATATTCATTTGTACTTTATTAGCACAAATTGAATCTTAGAAAACTTTGGGTTATTGATTCTACACCCATTCATACATACATTGTAAGTGAATATACAAAAATGTAGGAAGACTTGCCAACAGTGAATAATGAAAGTATGATGACAATAGAAAAACAACATCAACTAAGAACCAAACATATGGTCACTTTCAATGCGTGTTCGTGGCATACCAACTGACTTTTGTAATTTATGGAGTTTAGTGAACTTTGACAACGATAATGGGCTAAATAGTCATATACTTCACACTACTTTACTAGCAATTCAACTGGGTGTGTGTGCTTGGACGTATTTCTATGCTATAAAAAAAAAACAAAAAAAGTATGTAGAAAAACGAATGGCGTGCGTGTCATATAGGTATGGTACAAACGTAATTTATATGAGCTAATGATGCCTGTTGCAAGTGGAAATTAAAAAAATTTAATTACAATTACCAACATAATTTTTCATTTCGTAATTTCATTTTTCAGTTCATTATTATAATTTTTTTTTTCCATTTTTTTTTTTGTTCATGAAAATTGCCTTTACGTGCAACTCTAAACATTCTGACAGTCGCAATTATTATAGAAATGCGGTGGTAGCGGTTGAACTTGGTTAAAGCATTGCATGTGGGAATTTACAACAACAAACAAAATTTTAACCTTTATGTAAACTGCGGGTCACATTTGACCCATTCGAAAGTGCAAACTGTTTTCGACAGTTGAGAAGGGGTTAAGATTTTTTGAAACATATGTTGTGCCCTTTCTTTTTTATGCTAAGCAGGTAGATAATATCTTATTTCGAGTATTAGAAGTCAAAATAACAGTTTTTAAAATTTTTGTCGGTCTATCTGTATGTTTGTTCGCGCATTACTCGAAGCCCAGTTCAACTTAAAGTTTAGGAATTGAATAGTTACTTTCTTTGCCGTGGTCTGTAGGTTTAGAAAACACCTTTTTGGCAAAACCTCGCACGACCGCGGGCGTCTAGTTACATATATTACTATTTTTGACTCATAAATTGACGGGATCAAATTCGACTCTTGCCATACTCAAGTACAAAGTTACAGTATATTCTATACATTTACATATTTCAAGTGACAAATTTGACCCGAAAATTCTTCAACGTCAGTACGTCCGAAAATCTACCAAGGGTTAAAAATATACTCTAGAAGAAAACGTCATACTATTTACGTATTCAAAATATCACATAAATCACAAACTTTGTTATAATAAGACTTAAACAACTATATAGAATTGACAATAAAAATTTCCAACTCATACGAAACAAGCCAAATATGTAAAACAAAAAAAAAAAAAAAAATAGGCAGCCAAGATTTTTTTATAACCGTTTCGCTTACCGTTACATCGCCTAAGTATGGCCAATTTGGTATGTGACAACTTTTGCTTTGTATTAAATCAAATTTAATGTATTTTTACGACTACACGACGTAACCGAGCGTCATTTCATTGATAGAATCGAAGCGGCAAGGCAAAAATAACACAATGCAAAAAATTTACAAAAATATAAAAACAGATTCGACAAATCTACAAATAGTTTTTATAGTATCGTCGGGGCTATTTTTATTGATGTGAACAAATGTAACTACAAATTTGTTGTCATTTGTAGGCGCTAGATATATGAAATTGATGGTGGGGTTAAGAGAGAAGTGAGCTTGTGGTACTAAAACAATAATAATGTAGATTGTATCAGCTAGGCATAGCAATAGCTGAAATGTGTCTAGTTATGTGGTAGGTAAATATCAACATAAGCTAGTAGTAGTTATCAAATATTTACTTTTTTTCAAGGTCAAATAATATTTGGCATTGGTTCGTAATAAATTACTAAAAAATAGAAGACACTAATTATGTTAAACAAACAATTTTTCCGAACCAAAGAAAGGCTAATAATAAGGGGCTCTCCTGGGAATATAAATCATCAAAAAGAGATGTTCCCGAAATGGCCCCGAAAAGGATATGTTACTGAAATTATTTGACAACATTTCTGACGTAGTCCGAAAACATTCCCGAAAAAAATGTAGAAATAGTTTTGAAAAGCCCCAAGTGATCCGTAAAAAGCAATCCCAATGTGAACCCAAAAGGTGCTCAAAAAGTTGCCTACATGTTTCCAAATAAATTCAAGAAGTCCCTCCAAAAGACTTTTTGGTTCGCATTTCGGTCGGTATACCTACGGTAGCATTTTTCCAATTTTACTACTCCAACGTTTCTACATAGATTCGCGAATGTTTCCACGTTTTTTAAGATGAACGTCCCTACATTGATTCGAAATCCATACGAGAATGATTCGCGAACGGTAAGATTATTAAATTAAATTAAAGAAAAGGAAAGATAAGGGATGGTAGGGAAAGAAAAGGAGAGGAAAGGAAAGGGAAGGAAAGGAGAGGAAAGGAAAGGAAAGGAAAGGAAAGGAAAGAAAAGGAGAGGAAAGGGAAGGAAGGGAAAGGAAAAGAAATAAAGGGGAAAGAAAGGAAAGAAAATTGAAGGACATTAAAGGAAAGGAAAGGAGACGAGAGGAAAGGATAGAAAGATTAAGGGAAAAAAGGAATGGAAAGAAAAGGGAAAAAAGGAAAAGTCAGGAAATGAATGAAAATTAAATTGAAGGAATGCAAATTAAAGGTAAGGAATGGAAAGAAAAGAAAAGCAAATTAAGTGAAGGGAAGGGAGAGAAAAGGGCAGAAAAGATAGGGAAAGAAAAGGAATTGAAAGGAAAGAAAAATAAAACTAGAAAGGGGAAAGAAACAAAGGAAGGGGTTAATGTGGGATCATTTCGGAGGGTCATATTGAGATAATATTGTTCATTTTGAGATCATATTGGGGTAATTTTGAGATCATTTTAAGGTCAATCCTAATAGAAGTTTTTCTTGACTTCATAGGCGTGTGGATTATATATATATTCCAAAACCCCCTCACCCACTTGGTGCCCTTACCATCAAAAGCCTCCCTGGGTGGCTTTAATATCTAACAAACTTATGTAAAGACTCAACATTAATAAAAGCATGCAACAATTGAAACTTCATAGCTCTATGGAAATCAATATTATATTATTTTGTATTATGATTATATAAGGAACTTCTACAAGATTCCAAGGAGACGAGGTAAAAGTGTGTGCTGTTACTATGTTTCTCAAGTTTCTTCTACCCTTTTTATGCAATAGTTACATTGATATGATGAGAAACCTTGACTCACGTACTTCTTGTATTTTTAATTATGCTGTCGAGTTATTCTATTCAATCCAAAGTAATATCGATTTACGTCAACGTTTAACAAAGCAAAGTTTAAATTTACTACGGTAGCATTTGAATGGCTGCTGAAGCAATTTTTTTATATAACTATCGATGTAATGCAATGAAAGCTGGAAATTGAAGCTATGTTTGTAGAAAATGAGAAAATCTCAACCGCAAAGATGTGGGCAGACAGAAGCAACGGTAATGATAAAAAAATATTAGATATTAGATATCTATAACAAAAAAAAGGAAGTAAGGATAGAATTGTCTGAGGGTGTATTGAATTGAATTATACCTTGCATAGAAATACATAGAAGTCACCAAAGAAATTTTAAGTCCTGCAAAGTTTTATGATGCTATTTGACTATGTAAAACAGTTATGCTGAAACCCCTCTTTTTTGAGCAATCAGTTATAAAGGAGCTGCATAATGGTGAACCGTTCCCTAACAGATAAATATGCCTACAAAATTGTACTAGGATATACCAAAAGTTTAAGAACTATAATGAGCTCAAACACATTTTTTTCTATTTCCTACAAACATCCATATAAAATTTCATGTTCATGGTAGGTAAGAAAATGCATTTATTTATAAATAAACAACAACAACATCTAAGTCTAATGAAATATCACCTATTCAAAAGTGACGCATTAATTTAGCTCAAAAGTAGGTCACTGAAATATATTTAAATAGAAATTTAAATTATATAGCAATCTTTAAATTTTCTCTGCTAATCATAGCGCGAAAGTGACAAAGCACTGGAGCTATAAAAGCGCTGAGTTACTACACAATTCCCTTTCGTGCGGAACCAAAGAAAACGATGACAAAAATTGTGTAAAAAAAATAATAAAAATAATCTCAAAAAAATCCCAAAACGACCCCAAAAAGACCCTTAAATGTTCCCAAAATTAAACCCAAAAATGATCTTGAAATGATTCGAAAATGACCCAAAAATTGTCCCAAAATGATCCAAAATTATCCCAAAGTGACCCCTAAATGATCCTAAAATAATCCAAATATGACCCCAGAATCAATCATACTATTTATATGCCAAATTTCATTAGAATCAGTCAAAAAATTCTCGATATAGTACCGGATACTATCTAGATGCCAAATTTCATCCAAATCGTTCAAGCGGTTTCCGAGATAGTACCGGATATACAAATGTACAAATATACAAGTTTAGCTCTTTTAAAGTTATAAGATTTTAAAAACACCAGAGGTAAATTGAGCTGTGAAAAATCTATTGAGCAAACTAACGAATGTGAATTAACTAACTAATTGATATATAATTAGAGTGTGAAAATAATTGGGCTAGATGAAATCATAGGAATAATTGTCGTAATCACTACTGGAGGGAAATTGTATTTGAAGTTTCATACATTTTGTTTCAATCACTTAATAGAACGGCAAATAAATTCTTTTCAGCTATATAAATATTAATATGAAATGAAATGGAAGGGAGAAGGCGCTTGGCCGCTCCGACAAACAAAAGATTATCGTTAGAATCTCTAGAAAGTTTTTTTCCTACAAATCGGCGGAACCTACAGTTTTTGCCGACTCCGAACGAAACCTTCAAATGCATTCTTGCTCAGAAGCCTTCGATGGCAGAAATACACTCGGAGAGTTATCAAACCATTACCGAGAGCGACCACGTTTAGACAACTTTTTTCTAAAGCATTTTGTATGTTACTTTCACCGGGATAAGAACCAGTAATATTTATGTAGTAGGCCGAGCACACTAACGCTGCACCATGGAAGAAAAGGGGATGGATATAGAAATGTGATATTAAATAGAGGAGAAAGGGATAGATTGGAAGGAAAACATTAAATTATTCAGGATCATGAACTTTTGGACAGGACAACGCCCGCAATCTAGTCACAGATTTTCGATTCTTAACCCCAATTATGAGAACATTTGTTATGTCGGACAAAGTCGGTTTACGGTTCCTCGAGCCACTTGGACAGTAAGCTGCCTAGACGACCTCCTCAAGAGAGGCTATCTGTCCTATCCTTTTCCAAAAAAAAATAAAGTCAGAGAAGCGTGAGTGTTGAGAAACTAGTTCTAGACCGAAACAATATCTATTAACCTTTTCTATTTCTAGCAGATGTTTCTCTTAATAGCTAAAACATTTTACCAATCTTCCCCTAGCAGCAGCGAACTAATTCTTTATCTTTTTACATAGTTGACGGTTTATTTCTGACCCACCTTTCTTTCTTCATTAATTCCATTCATTTCAAACATAAAATTGAAAATGTCGTAAGTGCAAAAGACTTCGTACTAAAACATGACCAACCCAAGAGATCACACTGCATGTGCTCAAATGTTGGTACATAAGTTTGCAGTGTTTACCTGCCTCACTGTCGGAGCTATGTTGCAGCTGTCTAGCTATTTTAACAAGGATACAAATCAACTATGTAGGACAATTTTACATTTCTAATTTGTGAGTAATAAAAAGGAAGTGTTGTAATGAAAATGCTCGTAAGTAAAATTGTAAATTGTAGGGCGAATTTTGGTGTTATGTTCCTAACTTTGTATGTTCCTACAATCGAGGGAAGATAAGTCTCACAGGTTAGCGGGGTTTGCATTTACCCACAAAAAGGAGTGTATGTCGTAAGAGCAATATATCAACTAACGATTTAGGGGAAGAAGGAGAGTGTTTAAATATAATAGATTAATTTCGAAGTTAGGATCTAAAAGGAAAGGAGATCACTCGACAGTTTATAGATATATACGGCAAAAGGAAAGCTCGCATCTCCTACCTATAAGCCAAGCAAAAACTCACTACTGAACTACCACAATCATACTCGTACTTATATATTACGAGTACAACCAGTTTCCATTTCATTTCTTAATTGCATCGTATTACAACTAGAATCTCTTGTGTATATTCAACACTCAACACAGAGAGAAACAGAGATTCGAAAGGACTCTGTGATGCATAGTCGCGCTGGCTGAAGAGCCCATATTGAATTAATGATACAAGTAATTGGGTCACTTTCGCGAATCCTTGGCCTTTGCATATTTTATGTTTCTTTGTGATTCTATCTTATCTCAGCAACAAAGAACAACGAACAAAAACTCAGCAAACGTTTCCACGCATAAATTTATGTGCCCAACAAAAAATATTGCACTCTATGATTCTGTGATGTCAGGATATGTCATGCGATATGATGATATATCATGCGATGTGAGGATAAGTCATGTCTGATGATCAAATGATTTAATTAATCGCCAGATGAAAAAAGTATAAAATTGATAAACTTTTGAAAAGCTATGGTTGCGATTAGTTTATATGCCTTATACAATACAATATATGTATTCCATCTACCCTTAGAACTGATCGAAAGGGAGCTAGGCTAAAAAAGTTACACTAGAACTGCTATCGCAAATGACATCGCCATATAAAAGGAGGTCGTTCAAAGCATTGCTTGGGTATTAGGGTAAAATTGGGACTGCCGTTAACTGATTTAGTTCTAGTAGTCGAATTTTCTGCAGTATACCTTATACCCCTATTTAAGGAATCAAAACTTTTCACCTATTAATATTGTGATGTCCTAGGCCAGGAGCACTATCTCTATGTACCTCTATTGAAATTCCTGCGGACTCTACGAACGAAAGACGGGGGTTTGAGTATACATATATTTAATCTGTACCAATTAGTGCAAGTTCCAAGTGAGCAAACGCAGATTCCTTTACAAAACCACAACAAGAAAAACCTTGGAAACAAGTATTTCACAATATGCCAATAAAAGGGGTCCTTAGGCAAGGTTTTTTTTCGCAAGGGTCGGCAAACATCCTCACACACTTTCAATACAATAACTAACAGGTAAAAAAAAATCAATGAACTCAACAGTGAAAGCAAACACGAAAAGCAAATTTATTTTGAAACAACGATCGAACAGATGCCACAGGCAACAGAGCAACAATAAAATACAATCATATCAACACACAAGAGTAAACTCTGGCCAAGAATATCCTTGCAGCCATTCACAATTTTCTGTTGACAAGCAGCTGGTTTCATCTATATGAAATAGGAAGCGGGCAAAAGGGCGCTTACTTTGTTCTATAAATTGTGGCACCATATTGCCTTAAAGTGGCAAAACAAAAATATCAATGCTTTGAGTTGAATGGGTATAGATTTTGGGGAATACATGAGCATGTTTTCATGTTTAAATTTCACAGAAAGTAAAAGTGCCTCTGAGTGGGTACTAAAACTATTATTAGTGTGTTTGTAGGTTATATAGATAGTTGAATTTTATGGTCTGTTCTCCTTTTGCAAAACGGTTAGTATAGAACAAATTTAATTTAAAGCACATGAGCTTTACTCAGATATGAATTAAGGTCAGCAAAAAAAAAGTGCATTCTCTACGCTGAAAAGGTTATGTTATGTGAATGGAAATATACGCTGTCTATTAACCCCACCTCAGTCTGTTAGCATCATTAGTTTTGCCCACCTACAGCCCTTTGCCTTCCAGGTGCGACTAGGTGAAATATTCAATAGGTTTGTGACTTTAGCTTCAATGGTCGAAGGAGTGAGTGCAAGAACCGGTTTCAGGACCGCGAAAGGCTATTCAGAGCCCTTTCCGGTCAAGCGATCAGCCTTGTTGAAGGGTCTCAATGGGGAGATTCCCGTGTTCTAACGAATAATCTTTGGTCTCTCCACCTTGTCTACACTACAAAGTCTATTTCCTAGAGAATATCAAAAATCAACTGAAAATGCACCCGAAGAGAATGTTGCAGTTGCTGACTGATTCGAGAACCACCCCTGCATTAAGGTTTAATTTGGCTGCATACAGTTTTGGTTTGATTTACACTCACCTCAATCAAAAACTCAACTTAAGCTCCATAGGAATGTTGAAACAATATTCCATATTTTAGTTGAAAATATCTTTTCAATTTGAAACACAATAAATTTTCCAACACCAAAAAAGTGATGATCGCATCGCCTTTACCTTATCTGAAATATGAAAAGTATTTAGTCTGGTGTATAAATAAGTGTGCTAAAATATTTACTTTAACATTTTCGTTCGTATTTAACATTCTTGACTTGCAAAGACAAATTGACCAGAAGCAGCAAATAAAGAAATCCTCAGAACGATAGCCAAGCATTTTTAAGAGCTTTTCTTCATATAAACATTTGCAACGAATAATTGCTTGGCTTGAGAAAATCCACAATACGTGTCTGACATTGCTGGTTCAGTCAATTTTATAACCAACAAGTATCCGTCATTGATAGGCAGGAAAACCTGTGCAAATAAATGTGTAAACACTGGCATTATACTGAGAATGCTTGAAGGTAGTAAACAAATGTGGTTAGGTAGCGGCGCTGTTGTACCCCGTAGGTAGGAATATTTTTCTTTGGCGAAATTTTATTTACATGACATCTAAAATAAAAAAAGGTAAATAAAATGAAATAAAATAAAACAAAAAATTCAAATAAAATAAAATGAAATATAACAAAATAAAATAAATTAGAAAAAAGAAAAATTAAGTAAAACAAAGTAAAAAAAAATTATAAAAACACACAATACCAACTACGATGATTGCAATTTCGACCTTGTTGAAGGATCTTGTCAAACTTCTTTGTATTTTATAGTTAGAAATTTTTCATCACATCAAAGAGACTAGGAATTTCTAAAATACAATAAAAAAACCAAATTAAAATAAAATAAATAAAAGGAAATGGAATAAAAATAAAAAATAGAATAAAAAATTAATACATCAGAATAAAATAAAATAAAATTTATCAAAAAAAAAAAAATAAAAAAAAAAAAAATAAAAAAATAAAAAAATAAACCAAAATAAAACAAAAAAACAAAATTAAACAGAATAAAATAAAAATAAATGAATAAATAAAAAACTAAATGAAACAAAATAAATAAAAATCAGACAAACATTAAATAAAATAAGATAAAATGAAATAAACAAAAAACAAAAACTTGATTAAAAAGAGATTAAAAATGTAGAATAAAAAAAAAACAAAATGGTACAAGAAAATTAATTTAAAAAAATAAAACAAAAACAAAAAAAAAAAAAATTAAAAATAAAAAAAAAGAAAAAAACTAAAAAAAATAGAAAAATGAAATAAAACAGAATAAAATAAAACTAAATAAAACAAAATAAATAAAAACCAGATAAATATTAAACAAATAAGATAAAATGAAATAAAAAGAACAAAACAAAAATTTTATTAAAAAGAGATTAAAAATGTATATAAAAAAATAAAGAAAAAAATAAAATAAAACAAAATGGTACAAGAAAATTTAATTAAAAAAAAAAAAATAAAAGAAGAAAATAACACAAAAATACAAAAAAAAAACAAAACAAAAAAAAAATAAAACAAAAAAATAGATAAAAAAAAATTAAAAACAAAAACAAAATAAAACAAAAAATTAAAAACAAAAAAAAAATGAAAAAATGGAATAGGAAGAATAAATGAAATAAAAATAAAATAAAATTAAATTAAATTAAATAAAAAAATCGAATAAAAAAATAAAATGAAGAGAAGGAAAATAATATTAATCGAAGCCGCTATCGTGGTTAAGTCGCCACTACTAAATCATATGTATTGCCCAAAAAAGTAAGATTATAATCAACCCTAAGTTCAAATCCATCTATTAGCGATATAACCAAGAGTTCATCTTACACAAGAATAACAGATTTCCTGCAGGGTATGTAAGTAAAATACATAATACATACTACCAACATGCAACACGTCACTAACCGTATCGATTTGAACGTTTAATTAAGTTGCAGCTGATGACTATAGTTACGAACGTTGGGGTAGGACAGTTGAGTCATGACATATACTTAGAATGCACTTTTAACTGGTGGTCACCACAATATCGATGACTATCAATCAAAAGGCAGAAATATTTAAAACAACAACAAAACGACAGATAAAAGCAAATAGACCCTTTATAAATAGCTACATAAACAAGGATAACTATATAACAAAATACGAGTAGGCGTTCATGAACTTGCCATCAAACAAAGCGCAAACTATGTATTCTCCACTCAGCGGAAGTGGCCTTAGTTATCGTAGAGCCAATGGCCATTTTTAGCCCATCATGTCATTGCAATGCAACTCAGTTGAGATTAGTAATTCCACTTTTGATTTCCCTTCACACCCTTTCTTCTGCGCTTTAGCTAATAAGCTACTCAACGTTGTACATAATCACGATAATGAGGCAATGATGATAGCAAATCACACTCTTATTTTCACTTAGTTTAGTGCACTTGAATTGTGAGAGAGCCGGCCTTTCTGTTCCTCCGTCTAAAGCAGGGCTCGGCAGAAATGAAAGTGAGGGTGTAGTTATTAGTGAAAAAGCGCTTATCGCACCAAGGAAATTATTTTATCTGCTTACGCTCCCTCGCTTACTAACAAGCGCTGCGGTAACATCGTGTGATGTTGAGTCGTTGCTTGTAAGTGAGCGGCTTAGCATAACAAACAACATCCATTGATTGGTCAGTGCGATCATAGCGCTCTCACAAGCGCAGCAATAATTTCATTGTACGAGAGACCAAGCAAAGAGAGTAAGTATGAATTTGCTTCTCAGACTTTCGGAAAGTTGTCCCATTAGCTGCCTAGGCCTGGTCTAAACTTTGCTGCTGCATACGGTGTGAGTATGATGATGATGATGATGCCCCCAGTAGTGTGCCAAAGCGCTGTCAGCCCCACAAATGATTTATGGCGCCAGGATGAGCAGAAAAAAATGTGAAATTGTGCAAGTATTACAACTAATTTTTGCTTCCTAAATTATTTTATTTTTATTGCTTACGTATGCGGGTGACTAGGTATGTGCGTGTGGTTTTTGTAGAGGAAGAAAATTTGCTCTGTGGGTATTTTTTTATGTTGAGTTTTATTTATGAGCGTGAGGTTATCAATTGTGCTAATGATGATTTCATTTGTTGGAAATAGATTTTTAATTACACAATTTTTAATGGGCAATTTATGGAATTGAAAATTTCAATGATTTATAACTTTGCTTTTTTTAGACAATTTTTTTTTAGACTACTCTTTGGTGCGTTTCTTAGATGTTAGCTTAAATATATTTTTGCTTGCCTGATTCAAAGACTACCCACAGGATTGCCACCTATCTCATTTCGTGTTTTTGGTTATTTAGGTATTTGGTATTTTCGGTGACAACAAAATATTTTCAAGATTTCGATGATATTTGGCATAGAGATAGTAACTATGCATTTTTTAAGACTACTCTTACCACTTGGGGCGGTTTACAGGGTTGCCACCTATCTCAATGTCGTTTAATTATTGAGCAAGATATGCGAATATGGGTATCTAATGAAAGGGATTTCCGGCGAGATACCAACTAAAATAATTTTAAGTAGGGTTGCCGCCCAGGGTTACCATATTACCGTATTGTATTTGTATATTATGGGGTCAATTTAGGATCATATTTGGATTATTTTAGGATCGTTTTGGGATCATTAGGGAATAATTTTGGGGCTTTTTAGGATCATTTTGGGCCCAATTTTGGATAATTTTGGGTTCAATTTTGGTATAATTTTGGGGTCATTTTGAGATCGTTTTGGGATCAATTTAGGGTATTTTTAGGATCATTTTGGGATTCATTTAGGGTAAGATTGGGATCATTTTGAGATCATTTTGGGAACATTTCGGAATCTTTTTGGACCGTTTGACCGATTTCGATGAAATTGGCTAGAGAAAGTATGCTTGATTTTAAGACTGTCCACTTGGGGCGGTTTACAGACAAAATCTCATCTGGAACATTTTTCGCTGTAAATGTTCAAATTCCTCACGAAAGCCATAAATAAACTAAAATATTTTGCAGCAGCAAAGTTTTAAAATTTATTTTAATCACTTACTTGGAATTCATTTTAATGATTCATGCATTGCCTACCTAAATACTTTATTTTTGTTTATAAAGCTTATCAGCATCAGCGCAAATAAAGAAAGCGAAATTATTTGCTTTAACAATTGACGATCAAAAATATTTAAGTACTGCTGTTCATACAAGCTTCCACACATCTGAGTATTTGAAATTCACAAAAACCGGGCAATAGAATGTTGATTCTAATAAAGAATTACGTCATGCCTGTGGCTATAAAAAAAAACTTTTTTTTGTTTTATGATGAAACCAGTCGAAGCCGGTGTACAATGGGGCATTTTGCTCAAAGCTTGTAGTATTAATTATATGTGCCTAATTAGAAATATGAGAAAAGCGGTTTAATTTTATTTTTTCTATAACTTATTTCTTTTTTATTTGAAGCCATTTTATTTTATTTAATGTCATGTTTTGAATTTTTAATTTTTGGTAAGGTTTCTATTTAGTTTGTTACATTTTTTTGTTTAATTTTATTTTTTTGTTATTTTATAAAACTTTATTATTTTATTTTTCTATTACATTTATGTTTTTGCTTTTGTATCGTTTTTTTTCTTTTTTTTTAATTTTTTTAATTTAAAATACAAATTATTTTTATTAATTTTTGTTTAATTTTTTTATTTTTTAAATTTTTTTTTTAATTTGTTTTATTTTTTATTTTTTTAAATTAAAATTTTTTCTTTAATTTTTTAAAGTTTTTTTTAATTTTTTTTTTTAATTTTATTCATTTTTTATTATATTTCCTTTATTTAATTAAATTGCTTTTTAATTAACTACATTTTTTTTATTCAATTTATTTTTTAATTTTTTTGTGTTACATATTTTATTTGATATCATTAACGTTTTTATTTTACTTTATTTTATATTATCTTATTTTATTAAATCACTTTTCATGCTATTTTATCTTATTTTTTGTTATTTTATTTTATATAATTTTTTTCAATTTTTTTTTACATTTTTTTCAAATTTTGATTTTCTAATATTTTGTTTTATTTTGTATGCTATTTTACCTTATTTTTTGTTATTTTATTTTGAATAATTTTTTTTTTAATTTTTTCGATTTTTTTAATTTCATTTTTTTTATTTTTTTTTTAATTTTTTTTTTTTAATTTTTAAAATTTTTTTTTGAATTTTTTTTTTTTGAATTTTTTTTTTTGAATTTTTTTAATTTTTTTTTTTAATTTTTTTTTTTTTTTTTTTGAATTTTTTTTTTTAATTTTTTGTTTTTAATTTTTTTTCTAATTTTTTGTTTTTAATTTTTTTTTCTAATTTTTTGTTTTTAAGTTTTTTTTCTAATCTTTTATGGTGTTTTATTTTTTATTTATTTTTTTATAAAGACACTACTTGATTCTTTAATGCACGTTATTTTTTATTGATTTGATTTTAAGCCAATTTACATCAATGTGTCCCATTGTGCGGCGCCCGGCGCGATACGAGTCAGCGGGAATACAAAGTAGCTTAGATATATTTGCTGCTACTATTTTTATAACAAATAAAACAATGCGAAAAAGTGACAATTTAAGGGGGAGGAATCGTGACACGCTCTTCGGAGCCCACTCTTCTAACACCCATCTCCCTCTGGTCCAACCCTGTTGAAACTGCAAGTTTCCTAGGACTCCCGTTAGAAGAAATTGATGACAATTTAGGTTAAGGAAAAGTACACGCTGGGCAGGGCTACGCTTCGTTACAACAACAACAACAACAACAACAACAACATGCGAAAAAGTGTAAAGCAATATAAAAAAAAAGTAAATTAAATAAATAATACTTTTTCGGTACAGATAAAAGGAATTTATGATGTATGTTCATATTTAATTTACAGAAGACACTTTCTGGTAACTATCATAGAATAATCATATTATTAGGGAGCGATACTTATGAGCATATGATTCGTTTTTAAATCTACTTGGGATTAAGTGAGTACTTCGAAAAATATTAAAATGACAAAATAAAATCGTCAAAGCTTTAACCAACTGAAAAATCCAAAAATCATTCTCGTTAAAGCAAGGAAAATGTGTATTATCTTACCCTTGAAACAAAGAAATTTTCTACATTACTAAGAAATGTGTACGAATAATTTGAGAACAATGGTCCAAGGCAGGCATCGACACCTAGTCGCTCTTTTGGCCCGCTGTGGTCCTTTTGTGGCTTACAAAAACAAACCAGATTCGCAAGAAAAATACGAAAAGGTATTGAAATAGTTATTATATTTCGAATACAGTTAGCGAAGGATGCTATTGTAGAAAGTATGATGTTGCTGTTGTATGGCCCAGTAGGTTGAAAGACCTGGTGACCCCTGCTCTAAGGCAAATAATCATTTATTAGTTTTTCGTAGAATAAAACTTGTTTGAGAATGATGAGTGAAGAACTGAACAACTAAAGAAAAACGCAGACGCCTAAATTTTTGGCAGCAAAAATCAACAAGTAGGCAAATGGGAAACAAAGGAAATATTTGTGCATAGTTATGTAAAAAATACTCATATATATTTAAGCACATATACATACATCGTCTTTATAGCAATTTTCATAATTATGAAGTCATTTAAGTGTAAAAGTATATTGGCGGAAGGCTTAATTTTATTTTGTTTTTTATGTCATTTTAATTAGTTTTATTAATTTGTTTAATTTAGTTTTATTTTGTTCTATTTTATTCAATTCAATTTAATTTATTTTATTTCTCTTATATTATTCTATTTTATTTTATATCATTTCACTATTTCATTTAATATTTTTTTATTTCTGAATCTTTGAAACTTTGGTGGACTTTTGACCGTTTTGTGAATAATTTTTCTTAAATTATTCTATGTTTTTATTATTAGTGAACAAGATGGAAAAGTAACAACAATTACAAGCTACCATGATTACGTAATTTCGGCCTTGCTCAAGGGCACTTATCAAATGGCTTTGTGTTTAGAAATTTTTCATCACCTTTTGTTGGTCATCGAACCAAGAACCAAGGGGATTAGGAATTTCTAAGCCCGCAGTGTGTACCTCTTACACCAAGCTGCGTTGAGATTATTGCTAGCTTATATCCATCATGTTCACTTAGTATGTATTCATTTTTATTTTGTTTGTTTGCAATAATCTCAACGCAGCTTGGTGTAAGAGGTACACACTGCGGGCTTAGAAATTCCTAATCCCCTTGGTTCTTGGTTCGATGACCAACAAAAGGTGATGAAAAATTTCTAAACACAAAGCCATTTGATAAGTGCCCTTGAGCAAGGCCGAAATTACGTAATCATGGTAGCTTGTAATTGTTGTTACTTTTCCATCTTGTTCACTAATAATAAAAACATAGAATAATTTAAGAAAAATTATTCACAAAACGGTCAAAAGTCCACCAAAGTTTCAAAGATTCTCAAATTAATGACCACAAACTCATAACATACATACATTTTTTTATTTCTTTATTTTTTTAGTTTTTTTTTTTTTGTTTTATTTAATTTTATTCTTATCTAATTTTATTCTATTTTTTTTTTCTATTTTTTTTTATTTGTTCTATTTTATTTTATTTGTTCTATTTTTATACCTTTCATGAACATGAAATGGTATTATAACTTTGGTCCGATGCTTGTAAGTATGAGAAGAAGAAGAGACAGACCCATCAATAAGTATACCGAAATGATCAGGATGACGAGATGAGTTGATTTAGCCATGTCCGTCTGTCCGTCTGTTTGAACGCAAACTAGTCCCTCAGTTTTTGAGATATTTGGCTGAAATTTTGTATGCGGCCACCATTTTCCAATATAGGAATCATTTGTCGGAACCAGCAAGATTGGACCAATATAAAACATCACCCCCATATAATCGATAGATCCGATAATTTCGGTATGAGCTTAAGTTAAATTCACTCAGGCTGTACTGGGATCAAACAGTGAAAATCGTGACGGCTATTCATGAAAGGTATTTAGCCTTCGGCACAGCTTTCCTTACTTGTTTTTTTTTTCTATTTTTTTTCTATTTTATTTTATTTTTCTAACTATTTTATTTTTATTTTTCTATTTTATTTTTATTTTTTTTTCTATTTTATTTTTTTTTTCTATTTTATTTTTATTTTTTTTTTCTATTTAATTTTTATTTTTTTTTTTTCTATTTTATTTTATTTTTTTTTTCTATTTTGTTTTTATTTTTTTTCTTTAATTTAATTTTTTTTTGTTTATTTTTTTTTTTTTAATTTTTTTAAATTTTTTTTTAATTTTTTTAATTTTTTTTTATATTTTTTTTCTATGTCATCTTAATTTTTGTCATCCAATTTTTATTTTTATTTTTTTTTCTATTTTATTTATTTTTTTTTCTATTTTATTTTTCTTTTTTTTTCTATTTTATTTTTATTTTCTTTTTTTTTCTATTTGGTTTTTATTTATTTTTTTTTCTTTAATTAAATTTTTTTTGTTAATTTTTTTTTTTTTATTTTTTAAAATTTTTTTTTCTTTCTATTTTTTATTTTTTTCTATTTTACTTTATTTTTTTCTATGTCATCTTAATTTTTTTCATCCAATTTTTAATTTTTTTTTTTTTTTTTTGTTAAGTTTATTTTATTTTGTCCGACGTTATAATTATGACAAGTCTGTAATAACCACAGAAAAAAACTGCTACTTGGCACACAAAACCAAAAAATTGAAATTCCTTAACGGCCAATTAGCATCAGTCGCATTGCGTGGCGTTCGTTCACTCGCCTGATTCGCGTGTTGAAAATTATAATGTAGAAAAGCAGTATATATGGGGATCCATGCATTTGGCTATGGAAAATGTTTGGCAAATGCGATAAAGTTATTGAAACATATGTGGGTACTTATGTACATACATATGTACGAGTTTACACATAGTTATCGTGAATATGTATGTCAAAGAAATTCTAAAGCTTGTTACAATGTTGATAGAGCATATAGTTAGAAGCCGACGCGGCAGCACGCCTCAGCCTGGTATATGATAGATAGCGCAAATCACGATGAAGACAATTAGCTGTAATTCCATATCAGTTGACAAATATAAGCTATTAAATCGTATTTAAACAATCGGTTGTCTTTCATTATTAAAAGTTTGTTTATTATGGGACAAAAAGAGATGGGACATAGAGGGGAGTATATTTTTTATTTTTTGGACCTATCTATTGCCTTTAACAACTCCTCGAATCCTGTCAAAACCTTTAATAGTCTCATTCTAGATCATAGATAAATATGAATCTCGCTGTAGAAATGCATTCAATGAGTACGACTTCATATTTATCAAGCACTTAAAAGTTCAGTGGAATAATCAATTGAAATTGACACATTTTCAATCAGCTGAACGGCGCTATTCAGACTTTTTATGTCATTCAATTACATTAAATTATGAGTTATTGGATTAAGAACATGTAATTGTAGAAGTCCACGCAAGTGGGAAAAGTTTCTGACTGCCATTCAACTGGGAATGACCACAGCGATACTTCTCTGTGGGGTCCAAGCAAATCACTACGTCCGCGTCGTATCCCCTGGATAGCCACTGAAAATCCATTCGTTTAGCGACTTGATACGAGGGTTTTGTTGGGGTTTTGTATTTAAGAGAGAATTGCGACTGAATGGGCAGCGAAAGTGTGCATGGAGTCGAAAGTCACCTCTAAGGTTTGGGGTGGGAGACAGTAGGTAGTTTGTGGCCATCAAGTCGTGAATAGTGTAGCCGAGAACTTTGTCGACAATAATGTCAAGCTTCGAGCGGTGAAGAATTAGGAGGGGCTCCCGCCAACGCTCATGATGGACAAATGTGGCCGTCAGATATTAGACCCCTCATCGTCCAGATACTTTAACATCAGTATGGATATTAAACCAGGCCTATTGTTCTATGGTGTTTTGGCCTCCTGCTAACTCTCAGTTACTCTTTCGCGACTTACAGAAATGCTTATCCAGCTAAAAAAATTAAAAACTTAACACATCTATTGCATAGTCAAATAAAATGTATCCACTCACCTTGTATCGTTTTTGCGTTTTTTGGGTTAAACGCTCGACTTCTTGTTTTTGTTTAGAAATTTGTCACTCTTGAACTTTACAACTTAACTAATTCGTTGTATTGAAATTTAATTCAGATCATTATAGATCACATGAATGGGCTACCAAGCCATATTTTAGACATAATTTAATATTATTACACTTTTTGTTGTTGTTTGTATTGCACATGCACAATTGCACAAATTTGACAACCGTCGTCAGCCACCGCCACCCAATTAGCAACGTTTGAAAGGTCGTTTTTTTACTGTCGCCTGGCGTTAAATGAGCTAATCATGGATGGTCCACTTCGAGGGCTTAAAAAGTACAATTGCAGTGCGCGCCTGAAATAAATTTAAAAAATTAAGCAATTATAGCTATTGTACAATTTAAAAAATTCACGTTGCCTAAACAAAGTTTGCAACAACTCAAAAATCTCTTTGCGGTTCCCTGCTTTTGTTTGCATTTTTTTTATATGCGGCTTTATTTGTTTGCAAAACACACAAAATTATTTTCCTCGTCAATCGCTTTTCACTTTCTTTTGCAATTTATAATAGCGTGCCTTGCACAGACATGCATTTATTTGTTGTTATTATGCACCGTTTTTTTTTTTTAGCTTATCTCATTGCATTTTTTCATTGTTATCCCATGTGGCGTTGTTTTGTTTTTGTAAATACCGCCCCAAGGGAGGCATGTGTTTTGCATTGCTGATGCGCTTGCTCCTCCTCAAAAAAATTTGCGCCCACGGCGGCGCCATTGCTTATTGAATTTCCAAATTTTCGTAATAATTTGCCCAGCTGTGATTGCGATGCCGCAGACGAATTTTTATTACACAATTTTGTAAATTTCGCACTTTTGAATTGCTAAATTTGCCTATTGCAATCACTTTACACTTCATAATTTAATTACTTACACTAATTGCACTTAATTTTTGTCTAATTTCCACTTTTTTTTTGTTATATTGTAGAAAAATATTTTGATTTTACCGCAAACACGTCTATTCGCTATGAAATTTTTCTCGTTTCTGAAATAAAATTTTTCGTTGTCTTCCAATTTCTGGCATTTCGGCGTGTAGCCAGATGTGACAAATGAAAATACCCAATTTATGGCATGCGAGAAGAATGCGATAAGCAACCATGCAAAAAATTAGTGTTGGGCAGCATGGATTCTATAAGTACTCAGTACGCGATGCTGAAAAGTATCGATACCGAGTACTCAATACCCGAAATGTACCCAGCATCTAAAGGATGATTTACACGCGTCGATTTTTATAACCTTTTTTTTCAATCGACCGTGTAAAGAGCAATTCGGTCGATCTTCACCTTATATTTAAGGGTTGAAAACAAGTTGTTCGATAACAATCGACCAGAAAATCGACCAGAAAATCGACCCGTGTAAATGAGCCTTAAGGGGCGGTTGTTGTTGTTGTTGTTCTGTCTGCCCAAACGTCTATTTTTCCTTAGCCTAAACTGTCACCAATATCTTCTAACGGGAGTCCAAGGAAACTAGCAGTTTCAATAGGGTTGGACCAAAGGGAGATGGGTGTTAGAAGAGTGGACTCCGTAGAGCAAGTAAAAAAGTGGTTGGTATTATGGGGGACGAGCCGCATGCCAGACATACATTCGACACATCAGGGATCAGTCTGGATATGTAGGAGTTTAATCTGCTACAATATCCAGAGCGTAATTGAGCCAGAGTGACCCTTGTCTCTCGAGGAAGATGACGCTCCTCTTCAGAAATGCGTGCTGTTGAGGCATGTAAGACAGTGTTCAGCGGACAGAGGGTGGCCTGATGACCAACTGACGTTGTATGGATATGCTCCAAGGCCTGCTTGTGCACCTCTAGATCAAACGGCGTTATTATATAATGCCGTATCTCATCAAAATGTTTACGCAAATGCGTCCTTATGGTCCTAGGAGGCGGAGTGAGTTCAAACAGCTACCTATTGGGGTGCTGTGGTTTACAACAATTCAGTTGGTACTGCTTGTTTAACATTTCGTTATGCTCCCTAACTGGAAGCATTTCCGCCTCATTGTGTTTACGAGTTATAGGAGACATAAGGAAGCACCCCGTAGCGGTTCTGAGCGCAGTGTTTTAACAGGATTGCAGCTGCTCCAATAAACGTCTGCTGTTCACATTGTTCAATTTTGGAATAAATTTTCGTTGCATATCTAGTTGATTCAAAAAATTGAATTGACTACCCATTTACATTAATCAATTTATTTGAAAACTATTTTTTATGGTTGAAAAAAAAAAATTTATTAAAATAGAAAAAATGCTATTTTTATTTATTGATTTTTTTCACGACAAAGGCACCATATATATAACAAAGCCGTTTGACCCACGAGTTCACAGACAGGTTCTCAACAGCATCTACACGGGGACGGTGAATACCTTTGTCAGCTGCCGTACGTCGAATGTCGTCCTGCTACAACAAGCACCAACTGTTTCTGCAAAGGAATGTAATCTCCCGAGAGAGACCAGCGACACTCTTGTTCAACTCCAATCTTGGCAACTCCAAGTTAATGGGCGAAGGTCTAACTAAGCCAGACTGAACCCTTAAATGCGAAATGTTTGCCCGGAATGACCCCAACCACTTATTCACCTCCTCCTCGGAGCATACTCTTCTCAACCCCTACTGAAATTTCTTTTTTTTCCTTGGAATCCTATTGCTTGTTACACGAGTAAATTTTCAGAATCAACAAGAAATTTTATGAAAAATCGATCAATGTAAACGCCTTTAGTACTTAGTACATAAGAAGCACTAAATATAGAAAATGTACTCAGTACACATTTTTTTCACTTAAAGTAATTCAGTTACTTGTAAAAAATTCCGAATTTGTACACTGAGAAGATATGGATTTTTATTTGTTCTTAAAAAAGTTTGCCGTAAAGAGTGATATTATTGAATTACATAGATAAAAGACGAATTCTCAGATCTTGTTGTAAAATATAGAGCCGCCAGGAGAACTTGGCAAAAAGTACTCGATGCTTAAAAGTATCGATACCAAAGTAGTAAAGTACTCGATACTGCCCAACACTACCAAAAATCATTGGATCTTGTGTTCCAATTTCGTGATGTTGGATTACTCTAATTGTAATCCTTTATACTGCCTCAGCGGACTACCCTTAGCTTATTAGAAGCCGAAATGCTCTTATGCCTGGAATAAATGCGCAGCGATTTGGCCTGCAGCCCTGCCAGTTTTACTGTTGCTTGAACGATTTGTAAACTCACGTGCAGTTCAAAGCAGTTTTCAGTGAAAAGGTTTTAAACTAATACAATTTAAAACTAGCTTTTATTTGAGTAGTATTATCACGTTTATCAAATAAGCACCGACGATAAAAATATTTGTTATCGCATGCCATTTATCGCTAGTAAAAGCAATAAGTAATCCATCAAAAAAACTATCCCTTAAAAAATTCCTCAATTGCGACTACCAAATACAGCTCTGCGGTTTCTCCGTCCGTCGTTCTCTCCCACTTTAGCAGCGAATTGCTGCCTCCAATACGTAAATATTTACGAAGAGTATGTGGTGGCGTCGCAAAAGCGGACGTCAAAACAGAAGAAAATGAAAATAAACAACTGTGGTGAGTTTCAAGGGGAGTATACACGAATGGTGAAAATGGTGCTATATAAGCGATAATTATGGAAAGTGTGGGTTTCGCCACTGCTAATTAGGGTAGTCAAAGCTACTGAACAGTAGATGTCGCAGCTGAAAATTTTACAGTAAGGTAAATCTGTGTTGATACGTCATAAAAGCCAAAACCTGCCACTTATGCTAAGTATCTACAGAGAACGTTCTCTGGTATCTATAAATGAAATAAAATGAAATAAAATAAAATAAAATAAAATAGAAAAAAGCAAAACAAAACAAAATTAAATAAAATAAAATGAAATAAAACAAAACAAAATAAAATAAAATAAAATAAAATAAAATAAAATAAAATAAAATAAAATAAAATAAAATAAAATAAAATAAAATAAAATAAAATAAAATAAAATAAAATAAAATAAAATAAAATAAAATAAAATAAAATAAAATAAAATAAAATAAAATAAAATAAAATAAAATAAAATAAAATAAAATTAAATTAAATAAAATGAAATGAAATGAAATAAAATAAAATAAAATAAAATAAAATAAAATAAAATAAAATAAAATAAAATAAAATAAAATAAAATAAAATAAAATAAAATAAAATAGAAAAAAGCAAAACAAAACAAAATTAAATAAAATAAAATGAAATAAAACAAAATAAAATAAAATAAAATAAAATAAAATAAAATAAAATAAAATAAAATAAAATAAAATAAAATAAAATAAAATAAAATAAAATAAAATAAAATAAAATAAAATAAAATAAAATAAAATAAAATAAAATAAAATAAAATAAAATAAAATAAAATAAAATAAAATAAATAAAATGAAATAAAATAAAATGAAATAAAATAAAATAAAATAAAATAAAATAAAATAGAATAAAACAAAATAAAATAAAATAAAATAAAATAAAATAAAATAAAATAAAATAAAATAAAATAAAATAAAATAAAATAAAATAAAATAAAATAAAATAAAATAAAATAAAATAAAATAAAATAAAATAAAATAAAATAAAATAAAATAAAATAAAATAAAATA